>ML661346.1:21419377-21456934 GCA_007570785.1 Antilocapra americana | reverse complement strand
TATATATATACAATCAGAGAAGACAATAGAGATTATCATAAGATGGTAGTCAGAGTCTTTTATAACCTAGTCACAGAGGTGACATCCCATCACTTTTATCAAATTCTATTAGAAGTAAGTCACAGGTCTGGGGGAGGGGAGTATACATTCAAGGGGAGTGGAATATACAAGCATTGGAATACCAGTAGGCAGAAATCATTGTGAGACATTGTCAGAAGCTAACTACCACAATCTGTTTGTTAATGTAACTCTTTTATTCTTTTATTGTGTCTATTCCTGATTCTGATACATAAAACATTTTTCTCTTGTTGCTTTTAAAAAATTCTCTTTATCTTTGGATTTCAACAATTTGACTTTGCCTTGTGCTTTGTCGTTAATGTTTTTATGTTTTCACTGTGTGATACTGATTTAGCATCTCAAATATGTGATTTTCTCCCTCTCATAACTATGTAAAATTTTAGCCATTGTATTTTGAAAGATTTTTCTGTCCAATCCTCTTAGTCCTTCTTCTTCTAGTCTAGTTATACCTGTTTTTGACCATTTGCTATCATTTAACAAGTTTCTGCACCACCATTTATTTTTAAAAGCTTCTATTATTTATGAAAATGAAAGTTGCTCAGCCATGTCTGACACTCCACATCTCTATGAACTGTAGCCTGCTAGCCTCCTCTGTCCATAGAATTCTCCAGGCGAGAATACTGGAGTGGGTAGCCATTCCCTTCTCCAGGGGATCTTCCCAAACCAGGTCTCCCACATTGCAGTCAGATTCTTTACTGGCTGAGTTACCAGGGAAGTCTTACTTACTGTAATGTATTATTTATATAATTATCATTATTTGCTCTAAGTATTATATTTACTGTAATTATTACTATAACTATTGTATTAACTACTATAATTATTAATCACTATAATTACCATAGTTGTTACTGTATTATTTACTATAATTAATATTTATCCTTATTCAAACCAACTTAGTCTTCTCTGTCATGTTCATTGAGCTTAGTCCTTCCAGTGTTATTTCAAATATTGTAGTTTTTACTTCTAGAATTTCCTTATTTAAATTTATATTACCTTTGCTAAGATTTACCATTTCCCTACTGAAATATTCATTGGTTGAAAATGTTCTCTTTTAGTTTCAACATCTAGTTTATTTTCTGGTCAGACTTGTTTTTTCCTCTCTGTTGAGAGAAGGAAATTTATTTGGGGGTTCTTCATATTTTGAATAATTTTTATCATATCTAGGATAAGAATGTTAAGTTGTAAAGATTATAGATTCTGTGATTTTTCTTCTGTAAACATTATATCCTTTGTTTCTACTGTTAGTTGTTTTTGTTTTTTTTTTTTTGCTGTGCTGGAACTGCAGATTCTGTTTCTTTCATGGCAGCTCTGTTTTCAGGACATTTCTTATTCTGTTTGAGACTAAAACTGAGAAAAAGTACTGTTCATGGTTACTCTTCTATGTTGCATTATGATGCTCAGCATTTGTTTGTGGAGATCTGAGTTGCCTTCTAATATATTTTAATTCTGTTTGAAGAGTATTTCTTTTAATACTTCTTAAAGTGAAGATCTCATGTCTTCACTGAGTAAATTTACTAAGCAAATTGTCTCAGTTTTTGTTGGTCTGACAATCTGTTTCTCTTTCACTTTTTATGGTATTTTTGCTGGGAATATAATTCTAGATTAATAGATTTTTTATTGTTTTTAAATTTCAGTACTTTAAGTTATCATTCACTTGTCATCTGGATTGAATAACTTTAGATGAGAAGTCTGACATCCTTGCCTCTCTTTCTCTATATATAGTGCATCCTTTTTCCTCTGGCTGCTTTTAATTTTTAATTCTTACCACTATTTTCCAGAAATTTGATTGTGGTATGCCTTGTTGTGTTTATTCTATTTACAATTTATTGAGCCTCTTGGATATATGTGTTTGTAGTTTTCATGAAATCTAGGAAAAAATTGGTCACTTTTACTTTATTTTTACATACCTATTCTTCTACAACTTATATTATGTCCATATAAACTTTTTGAATTCTTCTTTTTCAGGTCACTGAATCTGTTAGTGTTTTTCTGTCTTTTTTTTTCTTCTGTGATTTAATTTGTGTTGTGATTTTCTCTGTAATTTTAATTTCTATTGTTATGGCTTAATGTTCACTAACTTTCTTCCTCAGTGTCTAACCTAATAATTTCAGATTTACTATCTTTCATCTTACATATATAGTTTTTTCATCTACAAGAGTTATATTTTGTTCTTTGTTACAAATTCAATTTATATCTTTATTACATTAATTATTTTCTCTTCACCTTTGAACATATTTCTAATATTTACAATAGAAATATTTAAGTGTTAACAAATTCCGTTATCTCTGAAATCCTAGTTATGGATCACATTTTCCTGGTTCTTCATATTTCAGGTATTAATTGAATAGTAGAGACTCTGAGCATTACACTGTTGAGAGATAGTTTTTGTCATTTTCTTTAAGATGTGTTAGAGCTTGTTTCTTTTTTTTTTTAATTTATTTATTTTTTTATTGTTTTTGCCATACAATGTCATGATATCACCATGGGTTTACATATGCTTCCCCTCCAGAACCCCCCTCCCTCCTCCCTCCCCCCCGGGAAATCTCGCTGCACCAGCCCCGAGCATCAATCCTGGGCTGGCAATTGATTAGACATATGATAATTAACTTGTTTCAATGCCCTTCTCCCATATCATCCCACCCTTACCCTCATCCAAAAAGTCCACGAGTCTATTCTATACCATCTGCGTTCCTTTTGCTGTCTCGCATGTTGGGTTCTCGTTACCGTCTTTCTAAATTCCATATATATGTGTTAATATACTGTATTGTTGTTTTTGCTTCTGGCTTACTTCACTCTGGATAATGGGCTCCAGTTTCATCCATCTGAGTAGAATTGCTTCAAATGAATTTTTTTTAATGCTGAGTAATATTCCATTGTGTATATGTACCACAGCTTTCTTATCCATTCGTCAGTTGATGGGCATCTAGGTTGCTTCCATGTCCTGGCTATTGTAAACAATGCAGCGATGAACATTGGGGTACACGTGGCTCTTTCCATTCTGGTTTCCTCGGTGTATATGCCCAGCAGTGGGATTGCTGGGTCATATGGCAGGACTATTTGCAGCTTTTTAAGGAACCTCCACACTGTTTTCCATAGTGGCTTGTTTCTGATAAAACAGACTGATACTTTAGAAGCTCATTTTAAAGCATTTTTAGGTCTGAAATAGAGCTGCCTTCACTCCAGGCATAGTTTAGCCCCACTTCTTATGTGTGCTCTTCCTGTTATCTCCACCGGAGGCTGAGTATTCAACAAGCACTCTCATTGGCTATTATGAAACTGAAAAATTTCCCAGGATCATGTAAGCTTCAGATTTCAGTTCACTGGAAATGAAATTTCATTTCTAACCTTGTACATTGCATGATTTTGTGGCTTAGATTTAACAAGGACTCAAGGGAACCATATGGAGATTTATTTATTTATTTATTTGTTTACCTTGGAAAGGATATTTTATTTTGTTGTTGATTCTGTGTTTTATTTATTTATTTATTTGACACAGAAGATTTTTTTTTCTTTACATTATTGTGTTGGTTTTTCCATACATTGACATGAATCCACCATGGGTATACATGTGTTCCCCTTCCAGAACGCCCCTCCCACCTCCCTTCCAATTCCATCCCTCTAGGTCATCCTGGTGGACCAGCCCTGAGCACCCTGTATCATGCATCAAACCTGGGCTGCCGATTGATTTCACATATGATAATTTATATGTTTCAATGCCGTTCTCCCATATCATCCTTATGGATCTCTTTATGAAACATCCTCTTCTCTAGTACTCTGTCCTGAAAATACTGGCGACCTCAGCCTCCAAGAACTCTGCTGTTTGTCCCATGAATTCTGTTAAGACTACTGTGCTCTGCTTCATACTCTTCTTGTAAAACAGCTTGTTAGAAGCCTATAGTCAGAAAGACCACAAGAGAAAACCTTGCTTGTCTTCTCACAGGGATTACACTTGTGCACTGTCTCTTACACTGTTTATTTAAATATATGCAGTAGGAGAGTAAATCCAGGACCAATTACTCCATAAAAGTTAGGAGTATAAATACTAACACTCTTTATTAAAAAGTACATATCAGTATAAATACACAATTGAGGTTTTATACCTGATTAAAAGTCATTAATAATCAAAAGATATTTCAGACATAAATGGAAAATTGTGATAAATACAATGCTAAGTACTATAATTTCTCTAATTTTCATAAACACTGGTGTTACTAGTAGATACTACCACTAGAAGACATAAAGGTAAAAGATAAATTCAGGTTTAATTACCTCTTCTTGAGCTTTAAATAAGGAAAAAAATCCTCAACAATTTTTTTCCCCTTTTACAGCAGAATTACTCTATAAAATCCTAGCTAAGTCTTAGTTACCATTATTTTTAGCCACACTGACTAAAGGATTGAAATATTAAATAGACTTATAGCACTTTAAGAAATGCTAAATGGTTTGTAATAATTTTTTTTAATTTTTCTTAATTGTCTGTACTGCTTTGATCATTCAGTACAGATCTAAGATCACAGTAGTAAAAACTTTAATTTTTAGATCTTTAATCTTTAGATCAAAGATCTTGTGACTTTTGTGACTTTAGATCACAAAACTAAAAAATTTTATAATAGCTTGAACACTTAAAACCAATTTTCAAAATTAATCAATTTAAATTTTGATCTTTTCATTTACCAACCTTGTATTAAGACTAAACTGATTATTTCACCAACTTAGTTGACCATATTAAGACAGGTGGAATTTGTTTCCCAGCTGTTGCATTTTCCTTTATCTATGTATTAAAATTTCTATATATGGCCCAGGGAATATAGTCAATATTATAATAACTTTGTATGATCAAAGATGATTACTAGACTTATTGTGGTAGTCAATTCATAATGTAGATAAATGTCAAGTCACTATGTTGTCTACCTGAATCAAAAATAATGTTGTATGTTAACTATAATTTAATAAAACAGTTATACAAACCAAATTTATTTATAAACCTAGACAGCTTATTAAAAAGCAGAGACATTACTTTGCCAACAAAGGTCCATCTAGTCAAGGCTATGGTTTTTCCATTAGTCATGTATGGATGTGAGAGTTGGACTATAATGAAAGCTGAGTACCGAAGAATTGATGCTTTTGAACTGTGGTGTTAGAGAAGACACTTGAAAGTCCCTTGGACTGCAAGGAGATCCAACCAGTCCATCCTAAAGGAGATCAGTCCTGAATATTCATTGGAAAGACTGATGTTGAAGCTGAAACTCCAATACTGTGGCCACCTGATGCTAAGAGCTGACTCATTGGAAAAGACCCTGATTCTGGGAAAGATTGAAGGCAGGAGGAGAAGGGGACGACAGAGGATGAGATGGTTGGATGGTATCACTGACTCAATGGATGTGAGTTTGAGTAAACTCTGGGAGCTGGTGATGGACAGGGAGGCCTGGAGTGCTGCAGTCCATGGGGTCGCAAAGAGTCAGACAAATCTAATTTGGGTAAATGGGTATACGAAGATCTCAGAACACTTAGATACTTATTGGCAGAACTTAGGTCCTTAAAGAAAGCAATTATGGAGGCTATTTTCTGATTAGCTAGTAAATTTAATATGAATTATTTTGAGATTACCTACAAATTCATATTCATTGTGTCCTATATGAGCCAGCAGGTGGCAAAGTTGAGAGTTTTTGCACTCCTCCTATTGAGGAAGTATAAGTATTGAGCGAATTATATATGTATCTATACTATACTATACTATATATGTAGACTTCGCTGGTGGCTTAGATGTTAAAGTGTCTGCCTGCAATGCAGGAGACCTGGGTTCAACCCTTGGGTTGGGAAGATCTCCTGGAGAAGGAAATGGCAACCCATTCCAGTATTCTTGCCTAGAAAATCCCATGGACAGAGCAAGCTGGTAGGCTACAATCCATAGGGTTGCAAAGAGTCGAACACGACCGAGCGACTTCACTTTCACTTTCTTTCATATATATATCAATGGATCTTATGAATAGCTTTTTTGGTGTACCATAGCATAAGAAAAATTAAAACCTCTAGTTGTAGAGCCACTGGTGTTTGGATCCAATGTATTTGTCTGTTTTTCTCTAGATTTATTGTTTTATCCTGTAATTCTTTTCCTAATAAATAATTTTGAGAGAGGATGCTGACTGAACCTATTTTTTGCTATGATTTCCACAAATAAGACTCAAAGATATAGAAAACAAATTTATGTTTACCAAAGTGAAACCAGAAGGGAAAGGGAGGATAAATTAAGAGATTGGGATTAACAGATACACTCTACTATATATAAAATAGATAAACAACAAGGACCTACTGTATAGCACAGGGAACTCTGCTCAATACCTTGTTGTAATTTATAGCATAAAAGAATCTTAAAAAGAATAAATGTGTATTTGTATATATATATAAAAAAAAGAGCACAATGTAATGGTCCTGCATTTACTTGGAGGTGAGGCTCTATCCAGCATTTAAAAGTGCATGCAAAATACATTTTGTATCCCAGAATAAGTAATATAAGATATTTTGAAATTTGTAGTAACATTAATCTTCATGCTTTAAAATGTAAAACAGTAATTTGGGTGGCTTTTTGTTAGTCATATATAAGTGAGGATGGATTTAATTTCTTTATTTTTATTGGAATATCGTTGATTTACAGTATTGTGTCAGTTTCAGATATACAGCAAAGAGAATCAGCTATACATATATCCACTCTTTTTTGGATTGTTTCCCCGTATTTGCCATTACAGAGTACTGAGTAGAGTTCCCTGTGCTGTACAGTAGCTCCTTATTAGTTATCTAGTTTATATAGAGTAGTATGTATATGTCAATCCCAATCTTCCAATTTATCCCTCTCCCTTCTTACCTACTGATAAGCATGTTTGTTTTCTACATCTGTGATTCTATTTCTGTTTTGCAGATAAGTTTCATTTGTACCCCCTTTTTAAAAAAGATTCTACGTATAAGTGATATTATATATGTATATTTGACTTTCAAAAAATGAAAATTGGTTGTATCCAAACATATGATTAGGCTTTGGGATTATGAGAAAGCACATTTTCCACCTGTTACATTCAAAGATGAAAATTCAATCATAATACATAACTTATCCCTTTCTTTTCTGTCTGGGAAATTCATCCATTGTTAACACTACCTCTAAAAATTAATTTCCATTCCTATAAGTTATACTTCTTTTTATATGGCCACATTAACCAATCTATTTTTAGCAATTACTGTAACTTGCTCTTTTCGATGAGGAAGAAAGAAAAAGGAAAGCAATGACTAAAGATACACAAAAAGCAAGAGAACATAGATATTCCTTTATTTCTACCTATGAATTGGATCATTAAATGACTTTTATAAGATTTGAATAAAATAAACTATTCTTCACTAAAATAAAAAACTATATGAATGATTGACTGTTAGTGGACTGAGTGTTTTACAAAGTGGAAAGAAAATTCACTAATTATTGAAAATAAATGCTTGAGTTCTTTTCCAAATACCACAATAACTGAAGACTCTTTAAAACTTATTAAGTTTCTAATACTTTGTTATAATTCTTCCTTCTTTGCTTTCTTTGCTTTCCCCTTAAGGGAAGAAGATTCCATTTTTTAAAAAGACATGGAATATAGATATAAGGAAAGTAAATTATACTGTACAGTTGAATTTAAACAATGAAACAAACTCTGAAATTTAAGAAATGTAGAACTGACAGTTATAATGTAGATTGTATATCACTCAACTTTAGTGTTCTCAGCACTGGGGTTTAAAAAAAAATGAAGAGGAAAAAACTTCTAGTCAGAAGTAACTACTGCTCTAGTCTACATGCATTCAGAGATTCCCTGATCTTGTGCAGTGTGTTCTGAGTCCTCTTTTCTTCTGTTTTCCTTCACTCCATTTCCAAGTTCCCCAGAAACCAGTTTTTGAGAAAAAGGCCCACAAACACTTCTCACCCCCAACTCCCCACTCCTTCCATCTTCCTGATGGAATACCTTGGGATTTTTCATGAAGCCAAATCAGGGACGTGAAACTGAGCCCAGACTCAGTGATTCCCAGACTTCTAGAGTCCCATGCACATCGGATCACAACCCCAAAATACCTGAACAATGGCTGGCCGTTGCTCTAAGGATTCTGATGAGTGCAAACTGTCAAAGTGTGCAATGAGGCAGATTTTTGTTTTTTGTTTTTGTTTTGTTTTTAAACAATGTTGTTTCTATTTAGTACTTAAATGTACACATGTCTTGAATTTGAGTGAGAACACCTGGTCCCAGGCGTGTGGTCTGGTGATGCAACCCAGAACGTGCTAGGGGAGAGCTAGGGTCTGCCAGCTGAGGAAGAACCACGGCCACTTCCCTGCAGAAGTGTGGCCCCAGCCAACTGCATCTTCCCCACGTTCAAGGGAGGATGACAGGTCATAGCAGCTCCTTAAAACATGCTGGAGAGTAACTCTTCTTGAGAGGGGAGTTCCTCCGTGAAGGTTCTTTGGAGTCCTGTTGAATTTAGGAGTCTGTACCTTCTCCATCCCCTGTGCTCTCTCTGCCTTTCTTCACTCACTGCGCTCCCACATCACCCCGTGTACACGCAAAAAGAAAGTTTCACACACAGAGAATGAGCCCCGTGTTGATGCAGGCACCACCTCCCCTCCCATCTGGACAGAAGCCCAGGAGGGAGCAAAGGGAAGGGGGTGGGGGCGGGGGGGGGGCTGGTGGGAGAGTGCGAAGGAAAGTATCGCGTGGATCCCTGTGGTAAGGGTCTCCAAGTGGGCCTAGCAAGGGTCAGTCAAGAGTATTGGTCCTGCACCCACAAATACATCAAGCTTTTCCCTCCTCCATCAACCTCTTAAATCCCAATGAGGTCACTGCAATGAGAGAGAATCAGATCCAGAGAGGGGGAGAGGAAGAGGACGACGAGGAGGGAGAAGAAACCCAGACGGAAAAAGGCCATCAGACAAGGTCGCTTTTTCTGGCAACACAGCAACTGTGAGGAGCGTGGTGCTGAATATCATCCGCCCGCTCAGCCTGGGGACCGAGGGACTCAGAGAAGCACTTCGCGTTACCACGAAAACAAAGGAAAGCAGACCGAGCGAGAGGGCCAGAGATGCTCTGAGCCGTCCCGCTTAGGATCTGAGGAAGCAGAGCTCCTTACTTGGCGGGGAAAGGAAAGGGAGCCTGAAAGGGTCCCGGAAGCAGAGGAGAGAACGGGATTTCCCTGCGGAGACTTGGGACGCGGCAGAACTCTGGACAGCGCCTCGACTCCGGAGCCGGGCTCCGAGCTCCCTGGCTCCCCCAGGCTTCCGGCTCCTTATTGAAAGTCCTTTTCTACCAGCGTGCTCTCCTCCCCTGGACTCTGACCACCGACAGGGAAAATCCTCCTATGATCCCCGTCTGAACGTGCCAGGGGTGGAGCAACTCTGCTTCTGACCCGGTCAGGGAGGAGAGTCTCCGGTTCTGGAAATCCAGTCCTGTGGATAACGCTTCTCTGGTGAAGAAAGAAAAGTTTGGGGGTCTGGTAGCAGGCAGAGGGGGTAAGGAGGAGAGTGGAAGGAAGAAGGTGGATGGTCGGCTTCCCTCTCTGACCTGGAAGGAATGATGACCGAAGAAGGATGTGCACCAGCGGCCAGATTATTGGGAGCCTCTTGGTGCTCTCCGTGCTGGAGATAGGGCTGGGGGCGTCCAGCGTGGCCGTGGGGGCGGTCAGCTTCAGCCTGGCCCTCCGAGAGCACAAGCCGCAGCTTGGAGACTCGTCCCCGGTATGGAGCGGGGTGTGTGTACGTTGAGCCATTTCACTCTCTCTTTACCTCTTTACGGTGACGGTCAGTGTGCGCGCGTTAGTCACTCCCTCCCTGGGGTTGAAAATCATGAATCTCCTCTGGCTTGCATGTAGGTTTATGTCGGCAGGCTATGCCTCTATATGTTGTCCTTTAATTATTAGTATTTTTTTTTCTTACCTTTACTTGATACCAAATTAAATGGCTTTGTTTGAAGTTGGGGGAGGGCAGTTTCCACTGGCTGAATCTGCAAAAGATTGCCCAGTGGGACTGATGGGGGTGGGGGGAAGGGGAGGGAGTCACACCTGTCAAAGGCAGACTCAGCCTCCATACTTTAAAAAGGAAAATCAAAATAAAAGTGTTACATCATTTTCTTACACCAGGAACAAGCAAGGGTAGAGTTATGGATTTATTTCTCGGTAACAATGCCCAAAGTACACTAAAGACAACACAGATGTCACAAAAAGAAATATGATATGAGTATGAAAGGAGGATTTCATCCCATAAAACACTGCTCTTAATTTTTCCCTTTATAAAACTCTTTTGTGAGTTCTAGGGAATAAGGCAAGCAACAAATGATATGTAGCAACATTCTAATTCAAGAATAACTCAGCTTAAAGAGTAGCTAGTGCTCAGAGAAAATGTCATAATTTTCTTTAGGTCAGAGGGCAGACCCAGCTAGCTTCTAGTTTATTTACTATGGGTGAATCTCCAGGAAAACCTTAGAGACCCATTCCTTCCACCCAGGATCAATAAAATAACTCAGCACTAGTGTGAACCTACTTGTGAAAATCAGTTTTTTTTTTCTCCTTGAAGTTATATAGCTCTTCTGTCCATATCCTTCTGGATCTTTAGCTTTTATCTATTTTTTTAAGATAATTTAATAAGATGTTATTCTGTCACTGATAATTAGTCAGTATAATTAATAATCGTGGCTTAGCTATTTGTGCTTTAGGTGTCTGAGGGAAAAAATGATAATTTATGAGTTCAAGAGTAATTCTGAAGCAATTCATTTTTAAGTGAAGTTCTAGCACTCTTAAAACTGGCATAATAATGCTTTAGAAAATGAGTTTTTATACTTTAACTTTTCTAAGTGAGGAGAATGTTTTCAAATTGTAGAAATTAAAAGAAAAATGGTATTCAGTTCTAACTGGATTCTTCTAAGAATCCTTGTTCTAAATTCGGTAAGTCCCAGCAACCATAAATAATTACCTTTGCTGTATTATTTTAAAATGTAAGTATGAAAGACTAAATAAAAGGCAAATCTTAAAGCTAGTTATTTTACATCTTAAATGTAGTAGTGATTATTTTGAGAGTTGTTGTTAGCATTATTATTTGATTATTTGATTAAACATAAATAAACTTGAACTTCTACCAGAGAGTTTTCAAAATGAAATGTAATGTCAGTATTTAAATTAAGGGGAAGGAAATGTGATCTTTTGGTGGCTTATGAGGAGGAACCCTTAAATACTCTTCAAATTAATTTCTCTCTGAATTTCAGGAAATTGAGTAAGTGAATGTAGGTTGTCTCAAAATAGCATTTAAGTATCCAGTTTACCTTCATGAATTAAAAGGTGGTTGCATTTGCTTAGTGTCATGTAAGAAAAAATTTAAAAATTTTTTTTTTCTCTCTTGGCTATTTACTAATTATCTAGGTGAGTTGACATATGTATATGTATAAAAAATGAACATTTTGACCAGCTCAGTGAAGAGCAAATAAAATAGTAGAGCACAGTCATTATCGTAAATAATTATTTCCTTTTTAAACGTTTTGCTTTTTAGAGTAACTAAATTCACATATGATTGTGAAATAATAGATTCAAATTCTGTTGTTTGATTCAGTAAAAAAAAAAAATGTTTGAGATTTGAGTGCCCAAAGAGTTGGTAACTTTTATAAACTCAATAATTCAAATTTGCGAAGAAACAAATGTCCAAATTTGACCATTGTTTATCAAATTATAGTCTTGCTAACTTGATTTTTAAAATGAATTTTTAGAGGTCATTTGTAATACAGTCTGGATTATCGCAATTCTGGCAATGATGAATTGATGTAACCAATATTTATAGAGGGCTTACCACATGCAAAGCATTTTACTATTTAACACAAAGACTATTAAGATGAATCAGAATATCGAGCTGAGAAAGTAAGATGGATATGTCACTTCCTTTACCAGTGGTGAGAAATTAGAGTTTGATTTCAGGGAGTTACAGATACAGGGGAGAGAAGAAATATCCCTAGGAGAAGTATTATTTTTCTCTTGATCTTTAAAGTTTATTGAAACTTAGAAGGAACGTATCACAGTATGAAATCTGGAGTCTGCCTGGGTACAGATTCCAGGTCAGCCTTTAGCCATTTACTATCTGGTTGACTAGCCAAAGTTTCCTCATACTTTCTCAAGTAGGGCTGTTAGAAGGCACAAACAAAACCATGTTCTTAGTAAAATGTATGACGTGTAGTAAGCACTGAATAAATGCACATAGCTAGTATTGGGTGCACAGAATGGCAGTGAATGCCCGAGAAAGAAAACCTTTTAGGCAGCAAGGTTGAAAACAAAAACCGGACACGATGGGTTTTGTTTCAGGAAGAATAAGCTCTTATATTTTTCTGAGGCTTAGGTGTGTGAGGGGGAGATAAGGATGGAAAGAATGGTAGGGAACAGACCATGAGAGGCTGTGTGCCAGTCTAAGGCAACAGAATTATTTTCTCATGGTTTTAACAAAATAATAATAATTCTTAATTTCCAAAGAGATCCCAGGAATATGCAGCAGAAAACTAGACTGATAATTACTCATCTCTTTGGTATTATGTGAATTAAAAATTTTATATTATTTATAAACACTAGATGGGATTGTATAATAATTAACTTTTCAGGTCATGATCCATAATCACAGTGTATTTTGACTGGTGCCATGAAGTTTTTTTTCAATACATAAATATCATTATTACCAGATTTTGCTTTCAATTTTAGAAGCCAATGGAAATAAAAACTGTACTATGAAGGGATTGCTTGTTATATATGGACCTCAACATCATAAGATTTTTATCCAGGTCAAATGCACTAAGAATTTAGGCAGTTATTTTGATTATTTGGACTTAAATTATTGTTGGGTATTTTTGGATTATTGGAAAAATTACTGGACCAAAATTTTAAGTGGCTTAAAAATAAAATAATACCAAGATAAAGGGCTTAAAAATCCATAAGATGGATGTTTATACAGATTATTTTCAGTCACTATTTCATCATAAGGTAAATGGTTGTTATGGGACCTGGGACCAGTCTAAAAGATGTGGGCAATTAGAAGGAAAAAAAATTTTAACTATAATTTCATAGCAAAAGAAAGCTATAAGTGCCTTATGGATTTTGGCCTCTTGATTCTTTGTAGTAGTTCATATAGATACCTCATTGAAAACATGAAATAACACATTACTACTATATAACAATAAATGAACCATTGAGTAAACTGCTTTGGAAAAGACATAGTCTGTGAAATATAATCGATGTGTAAGATACATTGACAGGGAGTTAGACAGGACTATGTCTCCAAGCAGCTGTAGGAACATCATTTTTCTCAGTCTCCAGTACATCATCTGTAATGTGAATGGATTGTATTCAGTGGTACACAGATCCAAGGAAATTTTATTTCGTTGCTCTAAATTGGCACTTTAAAATCTAAAGATTCAAATGGTGGTGTCCAGAAAAACATCTGATAGGAGTTTTATTTTATACATACCATGCTGAATACCATCCATCTATATCTGATATTCATTCTATAGATGTATTAAAAGAACTTCCTTAGGCTCCTTTACCCCGCATGTAAAATAATCTTTTAAAATATTCACAATTTTCTTAACAAAATCGTAAGGTTTGAGTGATTTTTATTGCTTATGGGAGCATTCTTAATTTGTACACCATAACTTTATCTACTTAAAAAATCTGATACTTTAATGAAATTTATAGCCTAGTCAAGTCACATACTTAGTATGTGGATTCCTGATTGTAGATTCCTGATTCACCATGGCAACAACTCAGCCAACTGTTAGATTGTGTTGAAATTCACCTACTGTACATCCTGATCCATACCAGAGCAAAAGAAATGAATTGCTGTGTATAAATGATAGTTGCTCCAAAATGTTATTTCTAATATTTAAGTCTATTCAGTTCATTTAAGGAAAAACAAGACAAAGTGAAAGAAACCCCTCAGTTACTTCAAATGTACAAAATTTGAAGCTAGTGTGTCTCTGGCCAGATAATGCATCATTTTTTCCAAAGTTAAAATATATAACATAAAGGACTCATATTATTTATCATGAGATGAAAACAGTGCCCTATCCTTAGAAAAAACTACAACTGTACATTTATATCCGATTTTTAAATTAATTTTAATTATATAGGTAATTTATAATTCCTGTTGTAAAGGGTTAAAAAAGATCAAAACTGAAGTTCTCTTTCCTACCACATCATCAAAATTAGTCAACATTATAAATTTAGTGTATAATGTCACAGATACTTCTCCATGCATACATATTATTGTTTGAACATATAGACTAATTTTTATATCAAGTTTCTGGATATAATAAAGCCCCTTCATGGCTTTCTAGAGCCCAGGTAAAGAATATTTTCTTTATCTGAGTCATACACTTACTCTCAAATGCTACTTGTTATCTACTGGAATCAGGGCAATTAAATAAGCAACAATTAAATAAGTTAGACAAGCAAAACAATTGGAAAATGTAGTTATTATTCAAGGAGCCATACTCTGTCAAAAAAAAAAGTAAAATGCCTGTTTCTGGTGTTGATTGATAATGACATGATGGGAGGAAAACAGTGAATTTTGTCATTATCTGACAATAGTTTTTTTGTTTTAGTCAATACGATATTTCACCCATATGTAAGTGAAATTTCTATCTAGAACACACGACAAATTCTGTTTCAGGATTTTGGCCCTTATTCACGGGTATAAGTGGTCTTGAAGAATTTGCCATAGACATATTAAGGGGAAAAAGATAATAATGGCATCAGTCACCTATTTGTTGACAATTTGCTTCATACAAACATGATCTAGACAAAGTCATATCCTTTAATTTGGATATTTTTGCATAAAATGTTTAAGTTCGATCTCTATATTGACTTAATTGTTAGCCAGGTCATACATTATGTGCTTTGAATATAGCTAAGCAATTTAACCTTCCTGTATATTCACTCAGCCCTCAGATCATACTTAATTGTATTAGTAGATGGGAGATATAACCCAGACATCTAGAATAGATTTTGGTGTGTGTGTGTGTGTGTGTACATACACACCAAAGGGGGAAAACTCCAACAATTCTCTGTTCAAACGATGCTGGGTCATTAATTTATGAAGTGAACAAAAATTCAACCTACTGTACCATATATATTTATATATAATTCTGTTCATTCAAATGGCATTTCTATACCTAAATAACCAATCCTAGAGTTCTTCAAAATATTTAACTTTATTTTCCTCATGTAATTTAGTCAAATTACATACAAGGTGATTACACTGAAGATGCTTCCTGAGTGGCTCAGTGGTAAAGAACCTGTCTGCCAAGGCAGGAGACACAGGGGAGGCATGTTCAATCCCTGAGTTGGGAAGATCCCCTGGAGAAGGAAATGGCAACCCACTCCAGCATTCTTGCCTGGGAAATTCCATGGACAGAGGAGCTAGGCAGGCTACAGTCCATGGGGTTGCAAAGAGTTGGACATGACTGAGCACTGAGCACCACTCTGCAGATAGATGTCCATGTTGAAGTACATGGACAATGGAAGAATACTTAGGTAATAGTATAGAAAGACTCATTGAGCATCTTTCTAGCAGAAAAAGAGAAAGAAGAAAAAAAAAAGCTATGCTACTACTTTGCTCTGTGATGTATAAAGCCTTGCAATCCTTCTCATGAATGCAGATCTAATCTATATGTATACTTTACTCATAGTAAATGGTAGATGGGATTCATAAATCTCACTCTATATTACTGTGGCTCTGGATAACTTATGCTTCTTCAACTAAGTCAGGGAGAGAAATAACAGTACCTATTATATGGGTTACTGTGAAGCTAAGTCAGTGCTGATAAAGCTGTCAATACTGAGCCTGGCCAGAAGTAAGCGCACAGTGAACATTAGCTGCTCCTTACTTCGACTGCCCTGTTCAGCTCTGTGACAGCCAGGACCTATAACCTGCTAGTGATACACTGGTTCTCAGCATGTCTCCAGCATCCTTAACCAACTCTAGTTTGACTCGTCATTTTTGCTTTTGTTTTTCTCTTCATGTGTTTTTGGTTGGTTGGTTTAGTCACTAAGTCGTGTCTGACTCTTGTCACCCCATGGACTATAGCCTGCTAGGCTCCTCTTGTCCATAGGACTTCCAACAAGAATACTGGAGTGGGTTGCCATTGCCTTCTCCAGGGGATCTTCCTGACTCAGGGATTGAACCTGGGTCTCCTACATTACAGGCAGATTCTTTACCAAGAGAATCTGGTAAAATCTGGTAAAGTCTGAGCTATAGACCCTGCATTTTCATGTAGAGCATCTAGTTAGTTTTGATTTACATTATATACATTATATAATGTATGTACTTTGGCAACTACAAAAATATACCAAAATATTTATACTGGAAAAGTCATGAAGATATTCAGCTTAAAATTGAATGGGGGAACAGCTGCCGTTGTAAGACACTTTCTCTCTGTTTTTCTGTTTTAGGTGGAGAGAGTAGTAGAAGCTCTATTTGAAAATTAGATAAATTAGTTATCTAAACTAGGCAAGTCAAACAGGAAGGATATGATAACTACTTTTGTACCATGAAGTCCTCAAAAAACATATGTAAAACAATATATGTTACTGTCCTAAAGTCAGAATAGAAGAGTAAATTAACACTTCTGACAAAGATACTCAATAACTTGGAAATTTGTATGGTTTTGCCTGAAATACCCAAATAGCTTTTGAAGCGTAACTAACTCTCATGTTAATTAGTGACTGTGATTTTTAGCAGTAATGCAACTCAAGAAGCAGTTGAATGTTCTATTAGTTCATGATCTATTATTAAATACTGGGAAAAAATAAGGCAGAAATAAAATTAGTGGTTAAGTATATTACTGTGGAAGACAGGATGCCTTGAGCTACTTGTCCTATAGAAATAATACTAGACATGATTTATTAATAGTGAACTATGGCCCTTATGCTTTCATATACATTTTATTTCTACTATTAATAACTTCATGAACAATGTTTTGTTTTATAAAATTTATGTAGGAAAAAGAACTTAACTAGGGTCCACCATTATTTAACCAGCTGAGTTGGTATTTAAAGCCAGGGCAGTCTTATTTCATAATCAATAGACAAAATTTCTTTGTGTGAAACATGGGAAATTTTCATGAAATTTTTAAAAAAGTCATTCACTGAGGCCTGACCGTATTATTTGCTCCCAAATCTCAATCTGTGAGCCAGGCAGGATGGCATAAAGGCCAAGTCCTGATCACTTTTTTCCAGAGGAGACTGATAAAGTCAACTCATCAACCGTGCAACCTCTGTGTTCTCAAAAGAGTATGAGAGACTATTACTCCCACCCATAAATCTTAAGCTTTAGCCTTGAAAAATAAAGCTAAATAATGCATCTCAAATAATCATTAAATATTATAAGGCCAATCATGAAGGCACAAAATGACATATTTGTTTAAATACATTCAAAGTGAGAGGTATCAATAAAGAATCAAGGATATCCATCCTCATGGAGGAAGAACTTTACCCACGCCTTGTAGATCAGGCAGATTTCCAGCGGGCAGAGGGAAGAAGATGATGTGCTAAGCAAAGTGATTAACATATGTCAAGCCATGGAAGGGACAGTAAAATAGAGAGTTTATGGGGGACTGAGGAGACCAAACTTGCTAGAGCAAAGACGTGTTCAAAGAAAAACTGTAAGGGAAGCTCTACCTCACCTAAATAGGATGTGGCCAGCTTCAAAAGGGTCCTGAAAGAATTGCAAGACTAGTCTGCCCTTGATTCCCAGCTAAACTTTGTAAGTTTTGCTTTTTAGAATTTGATGGGCTTGAGGCCAATGTATTGCTGCTCAGTTTCAAGGCAAACACCAGCCCTTTGTTCCCAGATGTGTATGTGGGATCAGAAAAGATTTGAGAGAAATCTTGAGGTGTGTGTGTGTGTTAGTCACTTAGTTGTGTCTGACTGTGCAACTGCATGGACTGTTGCTCACCAGGCTCCTCTGTCCATGGAATTTTCCAGGCAAGAATACTGGAGTGGATTGCCATTTCCTTCTCTAGGGAATCTTCCAGACCCAGGGATCAAATCCACATCTCTCATCTACCTGCATTGGCAGGCTGGTTCTTTACCACTAGCACCATCTGCAAAGCCCCTTTGCGACTTGAGGGAAGTGAAAATCTTACATCACAAACCTAACTCCAACTTCAAATGACTTGCCTATTATTGATGGTAGATTTGTAAGGTTATAAGTTCCTTATGCTCAGTTATTCTTATAGCTGCTTGACATATAAGAGTTCATTTGTATAATTGGTAGTATTGGCATGATACAAATAAATGAAAACAGGTTTTGGAAGTATTGAGACTTGGGGTCAAATTCTAGCTCTAGCAGTTTCTAGTTGTTTACGTTTGAATGAGTTAAATTATCTCACTGAGCAGTCAGCTAACTCATCCATAAAATAGCAATCCTATTACCTATTTCATGGAGTTTTCTAAAAATTAAATGTAGTATTTATATAAAAGTTTTGATAAATGTTAGGTATTCAGTAACTGTGACTGTCCCACAATAATGACCACATGTGTTTGCTATATTTCTGGAAAATTCATTTTCTGTGTGTGGCTTCTGTTGTGTACTACAGACATTTTATTTTAACATATTTCTAAAGGGGAGGTTTGTTGTAAAACTGTTGATGAAATTGACCCTGGACTCAAAACTAAGTAACGTTTAGGTCATATACCCGGTCTTAGAAAACATATGCTTGTCATACCCAGTTTTAGGCATATAGTTGTAATAGTTGTGATTTAGTGTGCTTGTTCCAGGATCACAGGAATATTATCTAGGTCAATATTGGGATAAAGAGGTGTGTTTTTTGTTTGTTCTACCAAAAACAGGTGTTTTGATTTTCTCATTTTTTCTGGGTTATTGGAATTTTTAGTTCTTTCATGACTTTTTTCTGCCAGTTAATTTCCTACATGGGTAACTCTGAGGAATTAAAATAATTAATGATAATAATGATGACAAAAATAATGGCAGTGGCAGCTTATATTTACAATATTCTATGTTGTCTAAGAATTCCACCTGCTTTTGTTATCCACTTGTATTAGCAGGTGAGTTTCTTCACCTAAGGTATAAGAAGCTAAAGGATTTAGGATTTAGTGACTTAAGATCAGAATGTGAAATCAGTTATAGAAGCAAGATAGAAACCTAAGTCACTTGAAGAAAGAGTGTGTGTGTGTGCGTGTGTGCACGCGTGCACGCACATGCGTGCTCAGGGGAGATGAAGAAATAAGTAATTCCTAGAAGGAAGTTGATAACTGTCGCTGATATGCAATATAAGCTACATTCAGGCTTCTGTTGTCCTGATTTGGGGGCAGTGCAAAATGTTGCGAGCCCTCTGTCAGCTGCCTCTTATTTCCGTAACTGGATGGCTTTCGGAAACTGCCAGGCACATTGGATGGACATTTGTTCATGGCGTTGACAATTCTTAGGAAGAGCATAACTTCTACTCTTTAGTCCTCTGGAGTCCCAATACCTAAGATTTAGTTGGACAATTGCCACTTAAATATACTGCAGATTCCGAGTCCTTCTTGATGAAAATTTACAAGTTTAGTGAAAATTTTCCTTGCTACTTAGGGAGCAGAAATAGCTCACGCGTCAAAAAGCCTTATTTACTTAGCACACTCAAAATATTCAACAGATTATTTTTTGAAAAGAAAAACTATCACAAAGCATAATTGTAACAGAATACAGTGCATAATTCATTAAATCCCAGAAAGATTGCAACACAGGAACTGAGCAGGGGGGTGAGGGGATGAACGGCATTCTGAGAATCCAGGCTGGTTCTTTCTGAGGGAAGAATTCCGCACTGAAGGGTCTGGGTCCCAGGCCATTGGAAAGTTTCTGGGAATTTTGGACTTTGGTGCATTTAGAAGAGCCTGACCTGCCAATCAGTGACGTGCTATGTTTAGCACTTTCTTCTGAAACTCAATCTCGTGTGTTGTTGGTTTCACTCAGTTATTTTACAGTCTCTGCAAAGCTTCTTTCACTACTTGCTGTGCATCTGCATTTGCCACTATGGGGTTTTTCTTTCCATCTCTCCCTTGAGTGCTTTGGTTTAATTTCTTTATTTGTTATGGTTACCTCTTATCCCATGCTATCTGTTAAGCTACCAAGATGGCTTGTGCTAATGGAGGACTGCTTGCTTATCATATCAACATATCTCTTGTACATTTTATCCTTTAGGTATTTCCTATAAAGTTGATTATAATTGTGAGAGCTCATGGTTCTATTGAAAAAAAAATATGTACATTTATCCTTTCTCAGTTAAACTTTAATTTTTTTTTAGGTTTCAGATTTTCCTGGAGTGGAAGAAACATAGTAAATAGATCAATATATATGAAATGCCTTGCTTTATTTCAGTGTTCTGTTTTGGGATGGAAAATAAGAAATTAGATCTAGCTTAAGAGGAAAAAAGAACACTGCATAATTAGCAGGGTTTTCCATTGACTAAGGAAAAAAAGAAATATAAATAAGAAAGTAAAAAGTGATTTATTTTTCAAATGAACACTTTGCTAAAAATGCAAAAGAACTGGGAGAGGGGAAAGAGAGGCCATTGATAAGAGAGATCTATAAATGTAATAAAGGCTGAAAAAGTCCAGGAAAACAAATTGTCAGATAACACACTCAGGTCCTAGGACCCCCAGGGGTTAGGCTTATGAAAATGGGACCAAATCGATGTTGAGGTAAATGACAAAGAGCAGCATGGTCTACACTGGGTTAGGATGAGTCAAGAATAGGAATGAGCTGTGGAAAATCAGGAGAGTCAAGTTCCTGTTCCTGTTCTCATAAACCAGATGCTTATTTTCCTCAGTTTGCTTTCCTATTAGATTTAGTTAATAACTATTGATTCCACAGTTACAACCATCTATGCTCTGAGTTAGGTTCTGAGGACTTAGTAGTTAATAAAACCATAACAGTCCCTGATCTTCTGAAGCTTAATTTGAAAAGGAATATGAGGAAGGAGACGGTGGGACGAATGGAGAAAGTAGCATGAAAAGATATGCACTTCCCTATAGAAAATAGATAGCCAATGAGAATTTACTGTATGACTCAGGGAACTCAAACCGGGCTCTGTAACAACCTAGAGGGGTGGGAGGGAGGTTCAGGACAGAGCAGACATAGGTATACCAATAGCTGATTCATGCTGATGTATGGAGGGAACCAACACAGTATCGTATAGCAATTATCCTCCAATTAAAAATATTTTTTTAAAAAATAAAAAGTAATATAGAGAATGAACAAATAATGCACAAATTAACAATTAAAGTTTGTACCTGGTAAATAAGAGAAATATAGGCTTATGCAGACTGTAACAGTTATCAATAATGGGAGAATCAGAAAACGCATCTCTAAGGAAGCAACATTTCTGAAGGATGATGAGGTATTTCCCAGATGAAGAGGGGAAAAAGCATCATCCCAACCAGGGGGAACATCTTGTGTAAAGACTGAGGTAGAAAATGTTTCATGTGCTTGAGCAACCAAAAGAAGGCCAGGCGACTGGAGGATGACCAGTGGGCAGGAGGAGATAGAAAGCTCTGGGTGAGGTGAAGAGACAAGCAAGGGTAAAAATCACTTAAGGCTCTATAGACACGATACAGTGTTTTTCTTTTCTCCTAATTATAATAGGAGCCACCAAAAGATTTTAAGTGGGACAGTGACAAGATTATATCTGCATTTAAAGAAGTTCATTTGGGGCTGCAGTTTAAAAAGTATTTTGGAGTCAGACAAGTTCTTGTCACAATTTAAGTCACAGGTCTATTTAGGAGGCTACTGGGCTGTATTATACAATGGTTACATGGATGAGAGTTAAGGAATAAAATAAAAACAGAAGAAGAACAGATACTTGGATACAGAGTTAACAAGATTTTGTTTCATGAGATGGCACTGTAAAATATTAAGAATAAGTTTCAGATTTCAGAATTGAGCATCTAAGAGGATCCTATTTACTCTTTGAGACTAGAGGATTAGTGGAGGAAAACCTGTGTGTGTGTGTGTGTGTGTGTGTGTGTGTGTGTGTGTGTGTGTGTGTGTTTGTGTCTGTGTCTGTGTCTGTGTGTATGTGTGTGTAGGGAGCAACTGGTGTAGCATGGGAAGAGATCAAGGATTTATTTGTGATCTTTATGTTGGAGGGGCCTGTGAGTTATCTAAATGGAGATGCTGTGGGCTATTAGATGGGTCTAGAGATCAATTTGGAAATCTAAAAATGTATTAAATTAAATACATTTAAAGGTATTTAAAGCCACATGACTTGTTGAAACATCCAGAACAATGCCTTTAATTACTATTATATTCAGAGGCTGGACATTCAGAATTAACCATAATACTCAGGAGTAAAAAAAAGAGACTTGAGAAGCTGTGATGAGAAAAAAATATGTCAAAGTCTAAGAGTGTGTGGTATCAGAGAAGCCCAAAGGAGAGGGGTTCCTTGTAGGATGAGGACTGAAATGTGGAAGTCGTTACTTATTTTAGCAAGAGTTGATGAAGTAAAAACAGAGGGTATAGAAGCCAGTCTGGGACCCGAGAGAGAAAAGGAAGTAAGAATATGGAAACAGTTAAGTGTAGAAGCTTGGCAGTAAAGGAAAATGGAGTAGAGAGATACAGCAATCAATGTAAAAAGATGTGGAGTCAAAGAGGTTTTCATTCTTTAAGGAAGATTTTGGAACACTTTGGCAAGCTGATGTGAACAATGGACTAGAATGAGAGAGAGATAAAGGGAGAGAGAAAGACTTTGAGAAAATGAAGGGTGATAGAACTGAGAGCTAAAATGGAGGCTTTGTGTTGGTAAGTTTTATCTTTGTTTCTTGCAATAAGGCAAGATAATATGAGTGAAGATGCAGAGTTTGTCACACCTAATGGCAAATGGAGAAAGGATTCTCTGATAGCTTCTGTGTTTTCCAATTTGAGGCCTGTCAATAGCTAAAGATACAGAATAAACAAAAGTTTGCTTAACTCTGAGAACATGATTAAAATGCCTTTCTCTTGGTTGAGAATTATAATTAAGTCAGAATATGAACAGAAAAGAGACATAAAAATAATTTATCCTAAACTTATGACTTCACAGGTAACTAAACTGAAGCCCACAGAGTTAGCACTGGTGGCTAACTGTAGAACCAGGACAAGAGTCAGGTCATATAATTCTTGGTCTAACACTATTTCCACAGACACCTCAAGACATTAAGTATCCTTAAAATAAGTGTTCAGCCAAAAGGATAATAAAGTTATCTGGCTACTGCCCCAAACTGAAAAGGAATGATCTCAAGTCATTGGCACTGCTAACTATCAAGGAGATGTAATAATTACTTTAACAGATTTCAGGAGTTCCCTCCCAGTTTGGAGTTTCAAGGAAACAGCTTTCCATAGAAATTGTAATGTGTTCTCCCTGGTGCTTTTCCAAAGTAACTGGGAAATTAACTGAAGCTAATTTTTAGAAGTTATTAGCATTTCCAAACCCACAAAAGCTAGTGATCAAGTTAGGTAAGTAAGCAGAGTGCCTTCAAGAAGACTTTAAAAACAAATTCCAAAGCTCATTTGCTCATTTTTCAGGCTTTATACATTTGAAGAGCTTGAAAAGGGAATGCCAAAGTCCTATAATTCTAATATTTTCTGTCTGAGGCTTTTCTTTTTAATTCAAACATCTAGAAATCAAAATTAAGTAAGATTTAGTACACAGTTTGCCTGAAGTGGCTAGAAACAAATATGTGTGTGCACACACACATATAATGTCTTGATGTAACACTGTTGTAAGAATTGTCCAAGTATTTTGTAATGATAAATTCATTTAAAGGGCCACACACACACACACACAAAAGGTGCTCTTTTTTGTAAATGTATCCTTGGCCATGAATATAGTACAGTGTACTTACTAGTGATAGGATGAGCTGTGTTTTCTAGTGTGACATTAAGAAATTAAAATATTATGAAATATTAGCAATTTTTGTCACCTTTATACCCCCATTACTAGTAGTTGAAGAAAAAGAATTTCTCAAAGGAACAGTTCTTTTGAAGAAAGAGGTGTAACTTTAACTGGTGATTTTTTGCTGATGTCTTTTCAGCTCTAGTGAAAGGAGTATCTTTGACCTCTCAGACTTTGAAAATAGTGTCTTAGAGGGCTACTGGAGGAGTTAATGAAACATTAAGTTGTAAGTATCTACTGTGTTGAAGATTCAAGTTTGGCAGACACCATACAATGGGTTACCAGGAAAAGTGGCCCAATAGAAAGCAAGTAGACTCTAGAGCTCTCACATATGGAAATGAACTAATTTAGGAAATCATTGTGTCTCCTGGGTGATATTTGGGGCTGGTAGGGGGGGACTTGTTTTCCTTTGACTTGTGACCATAGCAAGAATTAGGTGTTCTCCAGATTTAGAGAGTAGCCACTAAGCCACATGTTGCTACTGAGAACTTTAAATGTAGCTAGTGTGAGTTTAGATATGTTAATAAGTATAAAGTACACACTGGATTTCAGGGACTGAACATGAAAGAAGAACATGAAGTATCTCAAGTTTCTTAAAAGTTTGATTTCATGGAGAAATAATAGCATGAATATACTGAGTTAAATCATTAAAATTTTCACCTTTTTAATGTGACTATTTTGCACAGTCATGTCTGACTCTTTATGATCCCATGAACTGTAGCCCACCAGGCTTCTCTGTCCTTGGAATTCTCCAGGCAAAAATATAGGAGTGGGTTGCCATTTCCTACTCCAGGGAATGTTACTCTTAGAAAATGCAGTTATGCATCGACCCACATCTGTGGCTTACATTAGATTTCTATTAGGCAGCTCTCATCTAGATACATTTTTCTCATAAAAAAAAAAGTCATTAGCTGATCAAGAGATGCGTCATGCTTTGTCTACCTAAAACATGAACTATAGATGAGGAAAGTCTTTAAGATAATTTGAGTTATTAGTGAATTGGGAAGGCTGAGTTGGCTTAGTTGTCTGGTGTCCAACTCTTTGTCACCCCATGGACTGCAGCATGCCAGGACTCCCTCTCCATCACCAACTCCCAGAGTTTACTCAAGCTCATGTCCATTGAGTTGGTGATACCATCCAACCATCTCATCCTCTGTTGTCCTCTTCTTCTCCCACCTTTAGTCTTTCCCAGCATTAGGGTCTTTTCAGTATGAGTCAGCTTTTCACATAGGTGGCCAAAGTAGTGGAGTTTCAGCTTCACCAACAGTCCTTCCAATGAACACTCAGGACTGATCTCCCTTAGGATGGACTGGCTGGATCTCCTTGCAGTCCAAGGGACTCTCAAGAGTCTTCTCCAACACCACAGTTCAAAAGCATCAGTTCTTAAGCACTTAGCTTTCTTTATAGTCCAACTCTCATGTGCATACTGGAGAAGGCAGTGGTGACCCACTCCAGTGCTCTTGCCTGGAGAATCCTGGGAACGGTGGAGCCTGGTGGGCTGCTGTCTATAGGGTCGCACAGAGTCGGACACGACTGAAGCGAATGAGCAGCAGCAGCAGATACCAGAAACAGCTAAGCATTATAGCACAGCATTTTCCAAAATAGATACTTAAATTGCCTGCTCCCATGACACAAGACTTTTGGCCTCAGGTTTTTAAATGGTGAAATCAAAGACTCTGTGTAACTTTTTAAATATGTTTTTGGAGAGGAGAGGCTTTTCCCACTTCCTTTAATAACCCGAAATCCATTTCTTCATTTATCTATTCATCAACAAATATTCAGTGAATTTTTTGTATGTGTGAGGTCCTGTTTTAGTGCTAAAGTTTTAAAGATTAAAACATAACATCTGAACTCAAGAAGTTCAAGAACTTTTAGAATGACAGATATATAGTGAATAATTACCATAAAATATGATCAGTGCATCAGTATTATAACAGACATGAATATAATATTTTTGTTAGATCCTAGCTAGGAGTACATAGATGAGTTGAAAAGGCTTCAAAATAATGGATCTTGATATTTAAAAAAATAATTTTCTAAATGGAGAAAATATTTATTGGCACTTACCATGTGCCACAATCAAGACTAAGCACTATCATGTGGGTTGTCTCTTAATTCCACAATCATGTTACATTAGTCTCCTTATTCTTATAGAAGGAATGGATAATGTCTTTTTATTATAAATGAAAGTTTATTGTAAATGATATTTTCAGTGTCAGAGAGCTGTGATGTATGTCATGGTAGATACTGGAGAAACAGCTGGTACCTACGGTCAATACTGGAGAAGTGTCTGCTTAAAATGAGTGGAGGGAAAACAAGGTTGCTGAGCATACGGATCAGAGAATGTCAGAGCAGGGAGAACAGCACAAAGCCCATCCAATTCAACTCTTTCCTTTTAAAGACGAAGCCCAGAGAATTCAATTGGCTCACCTAATATAATTGAAGGACAAAGGAAGACTGAATGAGAGCCTGGGGCTTCTGTCCTGAAGTGCACACCTGCTTTCCCAACAGTGCAGGGCCACAGCTTCCTGCTGGGTCAGTGATGAAGAGCCCTCCGGCAATGCAGGAGACCTAGGTTTGATCCCTGGGTCAGGAAGATCCTCTGGAGAAGGGAATGGCTACTCACTCCAGTAGTTTTGCCTGGAGAATTCCATGGAGAGAGGAGTCTGGCGAGCTATAGTCCCTGGGGCCACAAAGAGTAGGACATAACTGAGTGACTAACACTTTCACAGCCTGTTAAACTTATGACTACAGAAAACAGTTCTCTCAGGAGCAAGCTTTGATAACAATGCATCACTTACTGCTCATTGTTCACTCCAAGTTTTCAGCTTGTTTGTACACAATTCCTTTCTGTATTCTCCTATTTATAGAGTCACAGTTACAGTATTATTGATAATTTTTCACTAATTTCTCCAGTTTTGAAATCCTGATGACTTTCTCTCCTCTTTCCTTGCTTTCCTGAATACTTGTTCCTTTAACAGAATAACAGAACTGGTCTTACTGAGATAGTTGTGCTAATACTAATATAAAGCTTCAAGATAAACATAGGACCCTAGAGCTTCCCAGGAAATCAGCTTGACACATAATTACTGGTCTGTCTTTAAATGAAGTGCTTTGCTGAGAATCTGAAGATAGATAATTATCTGGACTCTGGATTCAAGGGCTTTATAGCTGTTGGGAAAATTATATAAATATTAATAATAACAGATATTGAACACATATTCATCTAAGTGCTTTACCCCTATTATATTATCTAATATTTATAGCAATTCTATGAAGTATATTCTCTTATGTATCTAATTAAAGGGAAAACTGTGGCAAATTATTTAAATAACTTTCTCAAAGTCCCACTGCTGGAAAATGATGGAGCCATGATGCAAACCCAGCCAATCTGACTCTAAAGCAGTCATTCTTCATCTCTAAACTAATTGACTCCTACTAATCTGAATAAATACAGAATGCAGGGTATGAATATTCTGTGAATGCAAAAGTAAACTGGGAGACAGATGACCTCACGGAGGATGTTTTGGTGGCCAAGTCTGGGAAAAAATAAAGTAGGGAGAGCTTGATGGGGGGTGAGGAAAGAAAAACATTTCAGGTTGGTGGAGACATGATCTGTAGAGAGCTTGAGAGTGATAAAGGATGTTGGTTTCAGAGCACAGAGTGTGCAAAAAGAAGAGAGTCTAAAGAGGTTGTCTTGAGCTGTTAGAAACCTCAGAATTATACTATAGAATGTGAACTTACGGTTTTAAAGAAATGGACAGGTACTAAAAATGTTTTAAAGGTTTGGAGGAAGGAAGCAACAAGGATTGATATATTTTAGGAATAATCACCTTAGAAGCAGTTTGAAGAATTAAAGCCTGGGGATTATGGCAATCTTTTGTGTTAAAATTTGGTATCAAAATGAAGATGATAACACCAGTAGGAATGGAAATTAAAAGGGGATATATGAGCTTTATGGAGTTATCAGTATCAGTTCAGTCCCTCAGTCATGTCTGACTCTTTGCAACCCCATGAACCGCAGCACACCAGGCCTCCCTGTCCATCACCAACTACTGGAGTCCACCCAAACCTGTGTTCATCAGGTCGATGATGCCATTCAGCCATCTCATCCTCTGTTGTCCCCTTCTCCTCCTGCCCCCAGTCCTTCCCAGCATCAGGGTATTTTCCAATGAGTCAACTCTTCACATGAGGTGGCCAAAGTATTGGAGTTTAAGCTTCAACATCAGTGCTTCCAATGAGTTCCTAGGACTGATATCCTTTAGGATGGACTGGTTGGATCTCCTTCCAGTCCAAGGGACTCTCAGGAGTCTTCTCCAACACCACAGTTCAAAAGCATCAATTCTTCGGCACTCAGCCTTTTTCACTGTCCAACTCTCACATCCATACATGACTACTGGAAAAACCATAGCCTTGACTGGCTGGATGAACCTTTGTTGGCAAAGTAATGTCTCTGCTTTTCAATATATTATCCAGGTTGGCCATAACTTTCCTTCCAAGGAGTAAGCATCTTTTGATTTCATGGCTGCAATCACCATCTGCAGTGATTTTGGAGCCCCCCAAAATAAAGTCAGCCACTGTTTCCCTGTCTATCTGCCAGGAAGTGATGGGACCAGATGCCATGATCTTAGTTTTCTTAATGTTGAGCCTTAAACCAACTTTTTCACTCTCCTCTTTCACTTTCAGCAAGAAGGTTTTTAGTTGCTCTTCACTTTCTGCCATAAGGGTGGTGTCATCTGCATATCTGAGGTTATTGATATTTTTCCTGGCAATCTTGATTCCAGTTTGTGCTTCTTCCAGCCCAACGTTTCTCATGATGTACTCTGCATATAAGTTAAATGAGTTAGATGATAACAAAACTTGGTGGGAAGCAGGTTATAAAAAATTGAGGGTGGAAGAGATTGGAAACTAAGGCTTCTTTTCTGCCTGAATTGAAGAGAATGAGAGAGTTTCCCTGAGATTTGGAAAACAAAAATGGAGGCGTGTGTGGAAGGCAAGAAAATGAAATTAAGCTTAGACAAGCTGTGCTTTAAATCGTTTACTCATGAAATTCGCATGCATCAGTTTACAATAGACTTTGTGTTATATCCTTGAAAAACAATAAATAATAAGAAGATAAGGTCCCTGCCTTCAGGACACTAACAGTCTATGGTAGGGAGACAGACAGTAAACAAATTAAATATAGAAATAAGTATTTAGTTACAGTGCTACAAAGGAAGGATGCCATCAGACTTTAATGGGAACTGAATCTAGAAAATTCAGGAATCGTTCCATGAAGTAGTCATTTAGGCAGTCATATTTAGGTTATATTTAAATCAGGAATAGTCTTCAGCCAGTCTGAGAAGAATAGCATGATTTCAGGCTAAGGAAACAGCATATTTCAAGCCATTTCCTTGAGTGGGAAGGGATCTGATGAATTTCGAGAAGTTAAGAGAGAGATCAGTGCAGGCTGACACTGTAGAAGAAGGCAGATCACGAAACACTTTGTAAACTATGTAAAGTTTTTTTTTTTTTACTTTTTCTTAAAAAGGCAATGTGATAGCATTAAACGATGTGACATGTGAAAGAAACAAGTTCAGACAAGAGTGGATTTATGAAGGCAAGGTGAAAAAGACAATGTAAAAGTTTTTGCTGTGATACTGACAAGAGATGATAGTGGTTTGAAAGAGAGTAGAAGTATATTCTGGAGACAAAAAAAAGTGTGGCTCACTGACTTGTGGTACATGAAGGTAGTAAGGAGGTGTCAATAAGCCTTCCCAGATGTCAAGAATGAGAACTGAGTACATGGCTGTACTATTTCCAGAAGTGAGAAGTATTGGAAGAGAAAAACATTTTCAGGGGGAAGATGAAAGTGCTTTCAGGAGAATAACACTCACAGTATTTTCAGGGGGAGATGATTAGGACATTCTGAGTGTAAAGCATTTTCGTGAGACACCTTAGCACCTACTTCTTCTGGTTGTCATCATTCTTAGTTTTCACATGGTGGCCCCCAGTTCTTCTCAGGTCATATCATCATCGGATGTAGGCCAGTAGAAAAGATGGTCTGCTTCCTGGCTGATGAAACAAAAAGTTTAAACTTCGTTCTCTTTGTCTCAGCTGCCCTTACTTGTATCTTGTGGTCACATCTGAAGCAATCACTGTGACAAGAGGACAGAAACTGCTAATTTATTAAACCTGGATCACAGGTCTGTGGGGGATGAGAAGCACATGCCTAACAGTGAGGGATGGATGGTCTTCTAGCAGAAAAATGAAGTGTGATTGCCAGAAGATGGATAAATACATTCTGAAGAGCAAAATAGCAACTTTCTACCATCACAGATAATAAGAGATGCTATAGTAGTGAAAAAAGATAAAAATGTATAGTTTGGAATTCAGGGAGGATATTGTGAGCAAGACGGTGGGAACTCTTGTTTTTGAGTTCAGATATAGATCTGTACTTGACATACAGTTGAAATACATTGTTGGCAGAGAAGTAATAGTTCTTCTACAAAGAGCACAGAGATGAGAACTGAAACTTTGGGAATAGCAGCTGATAGCATGAGACAGAAAAAGAATCCAACCATAGAGACTGAGGAGGGATGGATAGAAAAGTACGAGGAGAGCTGGTGAATTCAATGTCATGGATCCCAGTGAGGAGAGGCCATTTTAAAAATAAAGGAATGACCAGTTAAGTGGCACTGATAATCTTTAAAAGGGCAATTTTACTGAAGTGTGGGAGTAACAACTATACATATTACTTTATGTATACAACAATAATTACTAAGAACTTATTGATTGTTGGGCTTCCCCAGTGGCTCAGTGGTAAAGAATCCACCTGCAATGCAGGAGATACAGTTTCTATCCCTGTGTCAGGAAAATCCCCTGGAGGAGGACATGGCAACCCACTCCAGTATTCTTTTTTGGTGATTTTATTTTTACTTTCAAAAATTTTATTTATTTATTTATTTTCTTTACAGCAAAAGAGACACAGATATATAGAACAGTCTTTTGGACTCTATGGGAGAGGGCAAGGGTGGGATGATATGGGAGAACAGCATTGAAATATGTAAATTATCACATGTGAATTCAGTCACCAGCCCAGGTTTGATGCTTGATACAGGGTACTCAGGGCCGGTGCACCGGGATGACCCAGAGAGATGGAATCGGGAGGGAGGTGGGAGGGGGGTTCTGGAAGGGGAACACATGTATACCCGTGGCAGATTCATGTCAATGTATGGCAAAACCAACACGCTCCAGTATTCTTGCCTGGAGAATCCCATGGACAGAGGGGTCTTTCAGTCTGTGGTCTATGGGGTCTTAGAAGGAGTGAGACATGGCTGAAATGATTGAGCACACACTGATTATTAAGTACTGTGACCAAGGACTTTACACTTCCATTCCAAAAATTTAGTATGTGTGTAATAAAAACCAGGTCCCATGCCAGGTTTCTGGTGGATGTAAGGTACTTTGTTGTTGTTCAGTTGTGACCCCATGGACTGCAGCACGCCAGGCTTCCCTGGCCTTTCCTGTATCCCAGAGTTTGCTCAAACTCATGTCCACTGAGTTGATGATTTCATCCAGCCATCTTATCCTCTGTCACCCGCTTCTCCTCCTTCCTTCAATGTTGCCCAGCATCAGGGTCTTTTCTAGTAAGGTGCTGGTGGTAGTTATAAACCAGAATAAAAAATAATCTCTCCCTTAAAGAGCTTACTGTCTAGTGATATAGCTAACAAACACATAATATAAGAGAAATATAATAAGGACCATAAAAAGATGCACATAAAGTAACGATGAGAATTCAGGGGGAAAGATGGAATCACAGCTGCAGTGATTCGAGATGGACCCTGGAGAATAGGTAAGAATGAGAAAATCTTGTTAGCAGAGAAGTAAATACAGGCAAAGATGATAAACTGAGAGTGTCCAGGGATTATTAAGTCTGCTTTGGTTGTTAGGATATCAGTAGGAGATCAGTTCACAAATTAGGTTGGACCTATCCATCTGGGCCCTTGTGATGGGCCGAGAAGTTTGTGGCGCCACTGGAAGAAGAAAAAAAAAAAACAGTGTGAGGTACTAAAAATCATGCTTATAAAGAACTTCAGATGACACTAGAGAAATAGAAGGCAGAGGGACTCTCCGGAAAGCTCTTAGATAATCCACTGGAGGGTGGTGAGAGCCTGAACTAAATCAGAGGTTCATTGTGAATGTAGAATTAATAGCCCATGGTCACTGATTTGATGAAAGTGATATGGAAAGGAAGAGAAATCAGAAGTGCCTCTGAGTTTTGAAGAACAGTATTAAGAGTGATAGAAATAGTAAAGTGATGAATGAAAGCAGGCTGAAGACTCATTTTGAGAGTATCTCTGCTGAATCTCTTTCATTGACATCCATGTATCTGGTTGTGCACACTGAATTGCACAATGTTTACAAGCTGAGTGAAAAACAGATGAGGCTTTCATGATGACCAACATCAGATGTTATTCTTTGATCTCTTGGAACATGAGCCCACTTTACACATGACATTTTATTTCAAAACATCATGCTCAGAAGGGAGTATTGTTGGCAACACTTAGAATACTGCCCTTGCCTCAAATAGAAATTAGTACTTTTGATAATTGCTTACTAGAAGTAAGTCCACTGACACACTCTGAAGTCCTGTTCATTGCAGCTCAGCATATCAGGACTAGAACTCTGAGAAAATAGTAGTGCCCTGAGTACATACTGATTTGATGTGTGTTTTCATTCCAGTCCCAAAGAAAGGCAATGCCAAAGAATGTTCAAACTACTACACAATTGCACTCATCTCACACGCTAGCAAAGTAATGCTCAAAATTCTCCAAGCTAGGCTTCAACAGTACCTGAACCGTGAACTTGCACGTTCAAGCTAGATTTAGAAAAGGCAGAGGAACCAGAGATCAAATTGCCAACATCTGCTGGATCATTGAAAAAGCAAGAAAGTTCCATAAAAATATCTATTTCTGTTTTATTGACTATGCCAAAGCCTTTGACTGAGTGGATCACAACAAACAGTGGAAAATTCTTAAAGAGATGGGAATATCAGACCATCTGACCTGCCTCTTGAAAGATCTGTATGCAGATCAGGAAGCAACAGTTAGACTGGACATGGAAAGCAACAGACTGGTTCCAAATTGGGAAAGGAGTACGTCAAAAATGTATATTGTCACCGTGTTTATTTAACTTATATGTAGAATGCATCATGAGAACACTGGGCTAGATGAAGCACAAGCTGGAATCAAGATTGCCAGGATATATATCAGTAACCTCAGATATGTGGCAGAGCCTGGTGGGCTGCCGTCTATGGGGTCGCACAGAGTCGGACATGACTGCAGTGACTTAGCAGCAGCAGCAGAAGATATGCAGGTGACACCACCCTTATGGCAGAAAGTGAAGAAGAACTAAAGAGCCTCTTGATGAAAGTGAAAGACGAGAGTGAAAAAGTTGGCTTAAAACTCAGCATTCAGAAAACTAAGATCATGGCATCTGGTCCCATTACTTCATGGCAAACAGATGGGGAAACAGTGACAGACTTTATTTTTTGAGTTCCAAAATCACTGCAGATGGTGACTGCAACCATGGAAATAAAAGACACTTGCTCCTTGGAAGAAAAGCTATGACCAACCTAGATAGCATATTAAGAAGTAGAGGCATTACTTTGCCAACAAAGGTCCATCTAGTTAAAGCTATGGTTTTTCCAATGGTCATGTATGGATGTGAGAGTTGGACTATAAAGAAAGCTGAGCGCCGAAGAACTGATGCTTTTGAACTGTGGTGTTGGAGAAGACTCTTGAGAGTCCCTTGGACTGCAAGGAGATCCAACCAGTCCATCCTAAAGGAGATCAGTCCCGGGTGTTCATTGGAAGGACTGATGTTGAATCTGAAACTCCAATCCTTTGGCCAACTGATGTGAAGAACTGACTCATTTGAAAAGACCCTGATGCTGGGAAAGATTGAAGGCAGGAGGAGAAGGGGACAACAGAGGATGAGATGGTTGGTTGGTATCACTGACTCAATGGACATGAGTTTGAGTAAACTCTGGGAGTTGGGTGATGGATACGGAGGCCTGGCGTGCTGCAGTCCATGGGGTCACAAAGAGTTAGTCACAACTGAGTAACTCAACTGAACTGAACTGAACCCACATCCATAAAGGAGCAAATATACATACAGTTTTGGCATAAGATAAGATTTTATGATAAGAAAACAGTAACAAAGGATGAATGTATAATTTTTTTATAATGCCTGTCAAATTCAGACACTTGTCTATACTCATCAATTATAATACTCAAAAGTCTTATCATTTTAAAGTTATGAATAGCTCCAATTGCTTATGGTTTATTGGGTATTAGAAACTACACTAAGTACCAAGCACACCATTAGCATTATCTCATTAATCATTTTAATGTCACTGTAAGATAAGTACGAGGATATCTGTAGTAGCGGATCCATTTTATTAGTAAGCGTTAGATGTGCTCAGGCACTCAGTCGTGTCCAACTCTTTGTGACCACGTGGATTGCAGCCCATTAGGCTCTTCTGTCCATGGGATTCTCCAGGCAAGAATACTGGAGTGGGTTGCCAATTCTTCCTACAGGGGAATCTTCCCAACCCAGGGATGAACCCACATCTCCTGTGTCTCTGACACTGCAGGCAGATTCTTTACCGCTGTGCCACCTGGGAAGCCCATCAGTTTTACAGATGGGGAAATTGAGATTCAGAGTTAAGGTAGCTGCTATAAGTCCCACTAATATGTGACATAACCAGATTTAAAACCCATGTTTTCCTGACTTCAAAGTCTGTACCCTTAACACTATACGCCATCCATTTTTTTCACGCTCTGGCTATATAAAGCAGCACTGGTTCTATACCCCAGACCTTAGTGAACAGCACCCATTGAATAATCATTTCCTAGTGAGAAACGTCCTGAAACATAAATACAGCTCCAGCAATTCTTCAGGGTACCCAGCAGCTCAGCTTGAAAAGGCATTGCAGATACCTTTCTTCCACTTGTAATTCTATTCTGTGAGCTGACACACAGCCATCATGCTGTCTTGTCAAGAGAACTAGACTATTTTTTCTTTCAATATTTGTGTTTCTTCATGTTATTTAACAGAGGAACCATGAAACTGACTTTTTCCTAGTTCTACACATTAAAAATAATAATAATAACCATGATATCTTTTCCCTCAAATCAGATGTTCTTATTTTTTTCCTCCAGAAATCAAACTTAAAATTGCATTCCATTTTTCACAATTTCCCTCAGTTTTTCCCAAGTATTACAGTTAGTTCTCACAGACACTTTTGGAAACAAAACACTATTCAAGGAAATTAGCATTGGGAAATTATAACCTCTAAAACAAATATTAAAAAGGGCATAATACACATTTCTCCCTCAGAGCTTTTGAAGCTGTATCTTGGTGATAAATTGTGGAAGTCCCACTTTATTTCTGAGAGATTAATGTTACTTTTATTGAGCTGTGTAAAGTATAGAACTTTAAAATTATTGGATTATGGATAGTGTTTGTTTAAAATTTTCAAAATATTGTAGGGATTCCCAGGTAGCTCAGAGGTAAAGAATCTGCCTGCCAAAGCAGGAGACACTGGAGACATGGGTTTGATCCTTGGATCAAGAGTATTCCCAGGAGAAGGAAATGGCAACCCACTCCAGTATTCCTGCCAGGAAAATTCCATGGACAGAGGAGCCTGGTGGACTACATTCCATGGGGTCGCAAAGAGACAGACAGACTGAGCACACACAAGCATTGAAGACCCCATATATTTTTATCTGTTATCCTGTTTGAGTACAGAATGGCCTGGAATAGACAAAGAAGGCCAGAAGGCTGCTGTTTGAAAGTATCTATCACCCAACAGCAAATTTCTATCTACTTAAGATTGATAAGTGTTAATTATTCTACAATACAAATACCAATAGGTAGAGTAAACTTATGGACCAGGCAGAAGCCCGCCAGGCTCCTCTGTCTATGATCTTCCAAGCAAAAAATACTGGCATGGTTGCTGTGCCCTCCTCCAAGGGATCTCCGCAACCCAGGGATCAAACCCTCATCTCTTGCATCTCCTACATTGGCAGGCAGGTTCCTTACTGCTAGTGACACCTTTGCTGTTGTTGTTCAGCCACTCAGACCTTTGTGACTCTTTGTGACCCCATGGACTGCAGCACGCCAGGCTTCCCCATCCTTCACCATCTCCAGGAGTTTACTTAAATTCATGTCCATTGAGTCAGTGAGGCCATACAGCCATCTTGTCCTCTGTCATCCCCTTCTCCTGCCTTCAATCTTTCCCAACATCAGGGTCTTTTCTAATTAGTCGACTCTTCACATCAGGTGGCCAAAGTATCAGAGCTTCAGCATCAGTCCTTCCAGTTAATATTTAGTATTGATTTCCTTTAGGATCAACTGGTTTGATCTTGCAGTTCAAGGGACTCCCAAAAATCTTCTCCAACAAGACAGTTCAAAAGCATCAGTTCTTCAGTGCTCAGTTTTCCTTACGGCCCAACTCTCACATCCATACATGACTACTGGAAAAGCTCTAGCTTTGACTGTACGGACCTTTGTTGGCAAAATAATGTCTCTTCTTTTCCATAAGCTGTCTGGGTTTCTCAAAGCTTTCCTTCCAAGAGCAGCCTTTAATTTCATGGCTGCAGTCATAATCTGCAGTGATTTTGAAATCCAAGAAAATAAAGTCTGTCACTGTTTCCATTGTTTTCCCATCTACTTGCCATGAAGTAATAGGACTGGATGTCATTATCTTAGTTTTTTGAATATTGAGTTTTAAGCCAGATTTTTCACTTTCCTCTTTCACCTTCATCAAGAGGTCTTAGTTCCTCTTCCATTACTGCCTTAAAGCTGGTGTTATTTGCATATCAGAAGCTATTGATAATTCTCCCGGCAATCTTGATTCCAGCTTGTACTTCATTCAGCCTGGCATATTGAATAATGTACTCTGCATGTAAGTTAAGTAAGCAGGGTGAGAATTTACAGCCTTGACGTACTCCTTTCCCAATTTGGAACCAGTCTGTTGTCCCATGTCCAGTTCTAACTGTTGATCTGCATATAGGTTTCTTAGGAGGCAGGTGAAGTAGTATGGTATTCCCATCTCTTTAAGAATTTTCCAAAATGTGATGTGATCCACACTGCCAAAGGCTTTTGCATAGTCAATGAAGCAGAAGTAGTTGTTTTTTCTGGAATTCTCTTCCTTTTTCTATGATCCAGTAGATGTTGGCAATATGATCTCTGGTTCCTCTGCCTTTTCTAAATCCAGCTTAAACATCTGGAAATTCTCCGTTCATGTACTGTTGAAGCCTGGCTTGTAGAACTGTGAGTATTTGCTAGCATGTGAAATGCAGGCAATTGTGCAGTAGTTTAAACATTCTTTGGCATTGCTCTTCTTTGGGACGGGAATGAAAACTGACCTTTTCCAGTCCTGTGGCCACTGCCCAGTTTTCCACATTTGCTGGCATACTGAGTGCAGCATTTTCATAGCATCATCTTTTAAGATTTAAAATAGCTCAACTGG
>ML661346.1:21091300-21419367 GCA_007570785.1 Antilocapra americana | reverse complement strand
CAAAGAATTTTAAGTAGAGTATGTAAAGTCAAGATTATTTTAAATATGATAAGCCCTAAGGTTTGATGAAGCTGATTTTAGGGATCCTACTCTGTCTGCCATTACCTTTTTCCCCAAAAGAAACACAAAAAATAGTATTGATAATTACATACTTTTAGTCATAGGCATTTCAGGACAGCCTATTGCTTATAATCGGAAAGTGAGATACTCTTCTTGGTTTAGAGTCTCTGCTTTCAGACATGCTTGGTTTGCCTGGTACAGTACCTGATGGCTTAACCACAGAATAACAGAGCAATTGACCTGATGATGGTTTAAAAAATTGTGTTCTCATTATATGATGTACTGAAGCTGTCTGTGATGTCCTTTGATTGTTTTTCATTATTTGATCTTGACTGACTGAAAAGTGTCTAGATTTCTTCTAGGAGCAAATTTCTGAATGGGACTGAGATAGAGTACATTAAGATTAAAGGTTATAATCCATTTATAGTTATTATAAAACATTGACGTTAAAAAAAGATTAAAGGAAAATTAAAGGGGGAGATTAGACCATCATCACTCAGAATAGTTTACTATTGATCAGACCAGCAGATATGGATAATAGCATTCACATGAAAGTACTAAGACACTGTCCAAATTCTAAATTCACCAAAGGGGAAAAAACTATTCTCGGTCTATATTGAAGCCAAGCTTGGTGTTCCAAGAGAAAATGAATCAACAGCTAGGATATACACTCATTGGTAACTTTCCTAAATCTATTTCTCTCTTACAGAACCAAGAGCACAAATTCATGTAATGTTATACATAAATTATCGTGCAATTAAAAATTAAACATTTTTAAAGAACACAACCTTTTTTAAGTACCTTATCATCTTTAAAAATAATCCTCTGGTAATTATCACTCAGTTCCAAGGTATTTTGTTTTTTAGTCTTTTAGTTTTATATTTGTAGAAAGGTCTACTTATATTGACCATCTGAGGCTTGAGAAGGAAATTTTTGAAACCCACAAAGCTAAGTTGTGACATTTAAAAGGTACACACATCCAAATTATTTTTTAGAGAATTAACCTAATCTGATCAAACATGAGTATTTGATAACAAAATTTAATTGAAATTTATTCAGTAAAAAACTAATTGTACCCAGTTATACATCTTGTAGTTGTTGATGCTGTTCAGTCACCCAGTCCTGTCTGACTCTTTGCGACCCCACGGACTGCAGCACGCCAGACATCCCTGTCTTTCACCATCTCCTGGAGCTGCTTCAAATTGATGTCCACTGAGCTGGTGATGCCATCCAACCATCTCATCCTCTGTCATCCCCTTCTCCTCCTGCCTTCAATCTTTCCCAGCATCAGGGTCTTTTCTAATTACTCGACTCTTCGCATCAGATAGCCAAAGTATTGGAGTTTCAGATTCAGCATCAGTCCTTCCAGTGAAGATTCAGAATTGATTTCCTTTAATATTGACTGGTTTAATCTCCTTGCAGTCGAAGGGACTCTCAGGAGTCTTCTCCAGCACCACAGTTCAAAAGCATCAATTTCTTTATGGTCCAACTTCCACATCCATACATGACTACTGGAAAAACCATAGCTTTGACTAGACAGACGATTGTCAGCAAAATAACATCTGCATTTCAGTACACTGTCTAGGTTTGTCATAGCTTTTCTTCCAAGGAGCAAACATATTTTAATTTCATGGCTTCAGTAGCCATCTGCAGTGATTTTGCAGACCAAAAAAATAAAGTCTTTCACTGTTTCCATTTTAGCCCCATCTATATGCCATGAAGTGATGGGACCAGATGCCACAGTCTTCATATTTTGAATGTTGAGTTTTAAACCAGCTTTTTCACTCTCCTCTTTCACCTTCATCAAAAGGTCTTAGTTCCTCTAAACTTTCTGCTATAAGGGTGATGTAATCTGCATATCTGAGGTTATTGATATTTCTCCCAGCAATCTTGATTCTAGCTTGTGCTTCATCCAGCCCAGTGTTTCTCATGATGTACTCTGCATATGAGTTAAATAAGTAGGGTGACGATATACAGCTTGGCATACTCCTTTCCCAATTTGGAATCAGCCTGTTGTTCCATGTCCAGTTCTAACTGTTGCTTCTTGACCTGCATACAGGTTTCTCAGGAGGCAGGTGAGGTAATCTGGTATTCCCATCTCTGTAAGAATTTTCCACAGTTTATTGTGATCCACACAGTCAAAGGCTTTTGCGTAGTAAATGAAACAAAAGTAGATGTTTTTTCTGGAATTCTCTTGCTTTTTTGATGATCCAAAGGATTTTGGCAATTTGATCTCTGGTTCCCCTGCCTTTTCTAAATCCAGCTTGAACATCTGGAAATTCTTGGTTCATGTATTATTGAAGCCTGGCCTAGAGATATTGAGCATTACTTTGCTAGCATGTGAAATGAGTGCAACTGTGTGGTAGTTTGAACATTCTTTGGCATTGCCCTTCTTTGGGACTGGAATGAAAACTGACCTTTTCCAGTCTTGTGGCCACTGCCCAGTTTTCCACACTTGCTGACATATTGAGTGCAGCACTTTAACAGCATCAGCTTTTAGGATTTAAAATAGCTCAACTGGAATTCCATCACCTCCACTAGCTTTGTTTACAGTGATGCTTCCTAAGGCTCACTTCACTTCACACTCTGAGATATCAGGGTCTTGATGAGTAATCATACCATCATAGTTATCTGGGTCATTAAGATCTTTGTTATATAGTTCTTCTGTGTATTCTTGCCATCTCTTCTTAATATCTTCTGCTTCTGTTAGGTCCATACCATTTTTGTCCTTTATTGTGCCCATCCTTACATGAAATGTTCCCTTAGTATCTCTAATTTTCTCAAAGAAATCTCTAGTCTTTCCCATTCTATTATTTTCCGATGTTTCCATGCATTGTTCACTTAGGAAGGCTTTCTTATCTCTCCTATCTATTCTTTGGAACTCTGCATTCAAATGGGTATATCTTTCCTTTTCTCCTTTGCCTTTAGTTTATTTCCTTTTCTCAGCTATTTTAAGGCCTCTCAGATAACCATTTTGCCTTTATTTTTCCTAAGGATGGTTTTGATCACTGCCTCCTATACAATGTCAAGAACCTCCATCCATAGTTCTTCAGGCACTCTATCAGATCTAATCCCTTGAATCTATTTTTCACTTCCATTGTATAATCATAAGTGACTTGATTAAGGTCATACCAGAAATGCCTAGTGGTTTTCCCTACCTTCTTCGATTTAAGTCTGAATTTTTCAATAAGGAGTTTATGATCTGAGCCACAGTCAGCTCTTGGTCTTGTTTTTGCTGACTGTATAGAGCTTCTCGATCTTCAGCTTCAAAGAATATCATCAATCTGATTTCAGTATTGACCGTCTGGTGATGTCCATGTGTAGAGTTGTCTCTGTGTTATCAGAAGAGGGTGTTTGCTATGACCAGTGCACACTATGGGCAAAACTCTGTTAGCCTTTGCCCTGCTTCATTTTGTACACTAAAGCCAAACTTGCCTGTTACTCCAGATATCTTTTGATTTGCTACTTTTGCATGTCCCCTGTGATGAAAAGGACATCCTTTTTCGGTGTTAGTTCTAGAAGGTCTTATAGGTCTTCATAGAACTGTTCAAATTCTTTGGCATTAGTGGTTGGGGCATAGACTTGGATTACTGTGATACCGAATGGTTAGCCTTGGAAATGAACCCAGATCATTCTGTCATTTTTGAGATTGCACCCAAGTACTGCATTTTGGACTCTTTTCTTGACTATGCCAGCTAATCTATTTCTCCCAAGGGATTCTTACCAACAGTAGTAGATATATAGATCATCTGAACCAAATTTTCCCATTCCAGTCTATCTTAGTTCACTGATTCCTAAAATGTGATGTTCATCCTTGCCATCTCCTATTTGACAACTTCCGGTTTATCCTGAATCATGGGCCTAATATTCCAAGTTCCTATACAGTGTTGTTCTTTATAGCATCAGAGTTGACTTCCACCACCAGACACATCCACAACTGGGTATTGTTTCCACTTTGGCTCAGCCTCTTCATTCCTTATGGAGTTATTTATCTTCTTTTCTCCAGGAGCACATTGGACACCTACCGACGTGAGGAGTTCATCTTTAAGTTTTATATCTTTTTGCCTTTTCATACTTTTTTTAGGGTTCTACATCTTAGAATTGGCTAAAATTTTCCCCTCCTCAGCATACTGTAAATACATTCATGCATCCATACTAATTTATTCATTCAGCTTGAAATTCCATTATGTCATCTAGAAACTTTACTTCAATAACACAGCTTTGTCTGAGGAGCTGGCAAAGTCAAATATAAAAATAGATGATCCTGGGTTGAGAAGATCCCCTGGAGGAGGGGATGGCAACCCACTCTAGTACTTTTTTGCTTCCCTGGTGGCTCAGCTGGTAAAGAATCCACCTGCAATGTAGGAGACCTGGGTTCAGTCTCTGGGTTGGGAAAATCCCCTGGAGAAGGGAAAGGCTACCCACGCCAGTATTGTGGCCTGGAGGAAGGGTTCCATGGACTGTATAGTCCATTGGGTCACAAAGAATCGGGTACAACTGAGTGACTTTCAGTCACTCACTCACTCTAAGAGTACCCATAATGACAAATGAAATAATACATCCAATTCCATTTTTGTAATATGATGTTCAAAGCTGTTTTTCTTCTCTGTTATTTCTTTTCCTCATCAATTTGCCCATTACAGAGCAAAATTCCCCTTTTCAAGTCACTATTTTTCTAGATGATTAAGAGATATAAAAATGCTTTTCAAAATACAAATCTTATTTCAGCTACTATTATGATTGAGTAGAACTACAAAACCTTTTCCTAAATAAAGAATGAGATATGCTGGTCATTGAAGGTGAAGCTGCATTTACTTTAATATGCAGTGGTTTGATTCATCATATTTAACTGAGAATAAAACCACATCCAGCCTTCAATCACAATTCTCCATGATAGGTTTCATTTATTTCAAAAGGAATGAACTCAATCCTTATAAACTGCTCTGTGGCGTTTCTGGATCTGTGCCCGAGAGCTCTGACTGAAGCAGGTTCCAAACTCAATTCAACATGCAAAAGCATCCTTGTGTAAAAGCAGACAAGATGATGACCTTAGTGCTGTGACTGAAGAGATATCAGCCAGCTCCTTGACTTCAGAATATGTGCTGCCATCCGCCTTTCCAGTATACATTCTGGGAACACATAGACTGGAGAGTTTTGTTAATTTTATTTTTTTAATACCCGTAAGGATCCTGGAACTTAAGAGTCATTCACTAATCTATGTTTGTCTTGCCTGCTTATACACAAGACTAAGTAATTCACTAACAAAGATGAACCCTGATGGGATATTATTTCCTAATACCTCAGTAATAATGTTGCCTTGATCGAACAGTAGTCTACCAGTAAACTTTTTGAATGGGTAACACTTGCACATAATTTATAAATAAATAACCAAAAGTATTCAACAAAAAGTCTAGTTTCCTTTGCCCAGCTGACAACCACTCTTCCAACCCACGTAATCACAGCTATTTGTTTCTAGCATGTTTCTCCAGAATTATCTTATGTGTGAGGTTAAATATGTACATAGGTTATTAATATTTATTTTTTACAAAAAAGTAGCTTACTATAGACACTATGCTGCACCTTGCTTTTTTGGATTCACTCTATGTTAGAGAACATTCCTTATCAGTGTGTAGAGAACATGCTCACATGTTTTTAATGATGTAGAGAAGTCAAAGGAATTTAATCAATTCTCTACTAACAGTTGAGACTGCTCCTCTTGTATTGTTACCAACACTGCTAGAAGAATTTGACACATAGATCGTTTTGCACGCTTGCAGCTATAACAGTTGGATAAATGCTCAAATGCAGGATTACAGGGCAAAGGTATGTATGTGTATATATATATACATACATACATTTTCCCTGTTATATGTGTGTGTGCGTGTGTGTATACTATATGCAAGTATATTTATCTGTGTATATGTGTGTTATATTGGAGAAGGGCATGTCAACCCACTCGAGTATACTTGCCTAGAGAATCCCATGGACAGAAGAGCTTGGCAGACTACAGTCCATGGGGTTCGCACAGAGTCGGACGCGACTAAGGCGACTTAACACGCCCTAATATGTGTGTGTTATATGCATGGCTGTATGTGTGCATGTATATATGGGTGCTTAGTCGCTCAGTCATGTCCGACTCTATGGATTATAACCCGCCAGGCTCCTCTGTCCATGGGGATTCTCCAGGCAAGAATACTGGAGTGGGTTGCCATGCCCTCCTCCAGGGAATCTTCCCAGGGATCGAACCCAGGTCTCTTGCATTGCAGGTGGATTCTTTGCCATCTGAGCCACCATGGAAGCCCAAGAACACTGGAGTGGGTAGCTTATCCCTTCTGCATGGGATCTTCCCAACCTAGGAATTGAACCAGGGTCTCCTGTATTGCAGGTGGATTTTTTACCAGCTACACTACCAGGGAAGCCCTGGTGGGGTGTGTGTGTGTGTGTGTGTGTGTGTGTGTGTGTGTGCATATATATGTAATTTTAATAATCTTTGCTAAATTTCTCTTAGTGGAGGCTGTATCAATTTATCTTTCCACAAGCAATATATGACAATCTGGTTCCCCGTATCCTTGCCATAGCTATCAAGTTTTAAGATTCCTGCCAATCTGATAGAAGAAAAAAATGTATCTGGTTTCATTTGAAATTCCATTTGTCTCACTGTCAATGAAGTTGAGCATTTTCAAGTTTAGCAGTCATTTGTATTTCAGGGAAATATCTGCTCATATCCTTTGCCTATTTTTCTGCCAGATTGCTAGTCTTTTCCTTACTGATTTCTAGGAGTTCATTTTGTTTTAGGGAGATTAGTCTTTTGTTTATGAATTGCAAATATTTTCCCCAGTTTTTCATTTTGATCTTGTCAATGATAATTTTCTGCCATGCAGCAATTTTTTTGCTTATTTTCTTGCTCTAATTTTTGAACAAATCAGTCTTTCATTTCATGGATTTTAATCATAATTAAAAGATCTTTGTAACTTCAAAATAATAAAAAAATTACTTTCTTCTTTTTTATGATTTAGTTTTAGATTTAAGTGCATTAGGCTGTTAGTTTAATTTATTTATTTTATTTTATTTATTTATGTTCTTTACATCATCGTGTTGGTTTTGCCATACATTGACATGAATCCGCCATGGGTATACATGTGTTCCCCTTCCAGAACCCCCCTCCCACCTCCCTCCTGGTTCCATCTCTCTGGGTCTTCTCAGTGCACCAGCCCTGAGCACCCTGTGTCAAGCATCAAACCTTGGCTGGCAATTGATTTCACATATGATAATTTACATGTTTCAATGCTGTTCTCCCATATCATCCCACCCTTGCCCTATCCCATAGAGTCCAAAAGACTGTTCTATACACCTGCATCTCTTTTGCTGTCTCACATACAGGGTTCTTGTTACCATCTTTCTAAATTCCATATATATGTGTTGTTATACTGTATTGTTGTTTTTCTTTCTGGCTTACTTCACCCTGAATAATAGGCTCCAGTTTCGTCCACCTCAGTAGAACTAATTCAAATATATTCTTTTTAATGGCTGAGTAATATTCCATTGTATATATGTACCACAGCTTTCTTATCCATTCGTCAGTTGATGGGCATCTAGGTTGCTTCCATGTCCTGGCTATTGTAAACAATGCAGCGATGAACATTGGGGTACACGTGTCTCTTTCAATTCTGGTTTCCTCGTTGTGTATGCCCAGCAGTGGGATTGCTGGGTCAGATGGAAATTCTGTTTCCAGGTTTTTAAGGAATCTCCACACTGTTCTCCATAGTGGCTGTACTAGTTTGCATTCCCACCAACAGTGTAAGAGGGTTCCTTCTTGTCCACATCCTCTCGAGCATTTATTGCTTGTAGACTTTTGGATGGCAGCCATTCTGACTGGTGTAAAGTGGTACCTCATTGTGGTTGATTTGCATTTCTCTGATAATGAGTGATGTTGAGCACCTTCTCATGTGTTTGTTAGCCATTTTTATGTCGTCTTTGGAGAAATGTCTGTTTAGTTCTTTGGCCCACATTTTGATTGGGTCGTTTATTTTTCTGGAATTGAGCTGCAGGAGTTGTTTGTATATTTTTGAGATTAATTGTTTGTCTGTTGCTTTGTTTGCTATTGTTTCCTCCCATTCTGAAGGCTGCCTTTTCACCTTTTAGTTTCCTTTGTTGTGCAGAAGCTTTTCATTTTAATTAGGTCCCATTTATTTATTTTTGCTTTTATTTCCAATATTCTGCAAGGTGGGTCATAGAGGATCCTGCTTTGGTTTATGTCAGATAGTGTTTTGCCTATGTTTTCCTATAGGAGTTTTATAGTTTCTGGTCTTATGTTTAGATATTTGATCCATTTTGAGTTTATTTTTGTGTGTGGTGTTAGAAAGTGTTCTAGTTTCATGCTTTTACAAGTGGCCATCCAGTTTTCCCAGCGCCACTTATTAAAGAGATTGTCTTTTCTCCATTGTATATTCTTGCCTCCTTTGTCAAAGATAAGGTGTCCATAGGTGCGTGGATTTATCGCTGGGCTTTCTGTTTTGTTCCATTGATCTATATTTCTGTCTTTGTGCCAGTACCATACTGTCTTGATACTGTGGCTTTGTAGTAGAGCCTAAAGTCAGGCAGATTGATTCCTCCAGTTCCATTCTTCTTTTGCAAGACTGCTTTGGCTATTAGGGGTTTTTTGTATTTCCATACAAATTGTGAAATTATTTATTCTAGTTCTCTGAGAAAGACCTCTGGTAGCTTGATAGGAATTGCATTGAATCCATAGATTGCTCTGGGTAGTATACTCATTTTCACTATATTGATTATTCCAATCCATGAACACAGTATATTTCTCCATCTATTTGTGTCCTCTTTGATTTCTTTCATCAGTGTTTTATAGTTTTCTATATATAGGTCTTTTGTTTCTTTAGGTAGATATACTCCTAAGTATTTTATTCTTTTTGTTTCAATGGTGAATAGAATTGTTTACTTAATTTCTCTTTCTGTTTCTCATTGTTAGTGTATAGGAATGCAAGTGATTTCTGTGTGTTGATTTTGTATCCTGCAACTTTACTATATTCACTGATTAGCTCTAGTAATTTTCTGGTAGAGTCTTTAGGGTTTTTTATGTAGAGGATCATGTGTCTGCAAACAGTGAGAATTTTACTTCTTCTTTTCCAATCTGGATTCTTTTTCTTTCTTTTTCTGCTCTGATTGCTGTGGCCAAGACTTCCAAAACTATGTTGAATAGTAGTGGTGAGAGTGGGCACCATTGTCTTGTTCCTGACTTCAGGGGAAATGCTTTCAATTTTTCACCATTGAGGATAATGTTTGCTGTGGGTTTGTCATATGTAGCTTTTATTACGTTGAGGTATGTTCCTTCTATTCCTGCTTTTTGGAGGGTTTTTATCATTAATGGATGTTGAATTTTGTCAAAGGCTTTCTCTGCATCTATTGAGATAATCATGTGGTTTCTATTTTTCAATTTGTTAATGTGGTGTATTACACTGATTTATAATATGTTTTGATATTTGATGTTAACATTTGCCCTCATTTCTCTTCTTTGCCAGAGTTTTACTGACAAAATTTAGATATTTATTCTTTTACATTAATTTTAACATCATGTTTCCAATTTAAAATTGCTAATTTTTTTGTTTTTATTGAATTATGTTAAATTTACAAACTACATTACAAAGTATCAGCATAATTTTTAGGCTAAAACTGTTTATCCACGATCATGTATTTTTCCACTTATAAAAATATCCTATTGTCTTATTTATTAATGTTTCTAGGGTTTATCTTTATCAGTTAACTCTTGATTATAAATGTATCTTTATTAATTTTACTGTTTTGTATTGAAAATGGGATTTTTTCCCTTATAGATTCCAGTAGGATGTTATTTGGATACATGAAATAACATGTGTATAGTTTCAGTATATTGAATTGTGCCTTACTACTTTACGAAGTCATCTTATTTTTTGTAATTAATGTTAGAGTTAATTCTCTTGAAAATGTCATGTGTTAATCATACTGTCTGCAGACAGTGATAGTTTTATCTCCTCTTTTACAATTGTAATACCTTAAATTCCTTTCTATTATCTCATTATGTGGTATAGTAGCTCCATTCCAATATTCAAGCAAAGTGATACTAGGTGTTCTTGCTGTTTGCATTGCATCACATCAATGACACAGACTATCTCCATGGTTTATTGCTTCTGGCAGTGACCATGGTCACCTGGCTGAGGTAGTGTTTGCAAAGTCTCTCCTCCAAGTGACTCCCTTTTTCATATGACCTCTTTGGAAGGAAGTCTTTAGGTATAGACCACACCTCTCTGAGAGTTAAGTATCTACATAAAATATTTGGAATTTTTCTGCATGGATTTGTCTCTTCTCCATAGTTACTTATGTATTTACTTATTTATTCAATCATTTATTTCCATCAATATGGCCCCATGAATATTTATTCTACTCATTGTTCACAGTCCAATATTACTTTATTGTGTAGCTCAAATTGTTCCAGCTTTAATCATTGGGTGCTCTTTCACTTGGCTTCTGTATCCCTCTGACAAACCTCAATTAATGTGGGTTTTTGTTTGTTTTTTTGAGCACTTCCATACTTTCTGACACAATAATATGCTCCTGGCCCATATCATATTTTCCCTGTCACATTCCAAGGACAGATATATCTCTAAGGATTTATGATTCCTTTTACTGGAGGACAGTTTTAGAAACCAAGAGCTGAGTGATTGCATTTCTTTCTCCTAGTATCATTGCATCTAGGCCCTCTCCGTTGACAGAGCAAGGAAATCAATACTAATGTGTATATGCACAGACCTATAAATAGTTCTTTTATGTAACTATATTTATAGATATTAAGTTAAATATCTACAACTCTAATCCATTACCATATAGATCATTCTAGGCTGTTCCCCGTGGTTATAAGTAAACTCTCACTCCAATGCTAAGATACCTACTTCCAACCATCCATCATCCATTTAATCCACTGTTGCATTTTAGTAGGATCAGAATTGTTAACCAGTAACCCTATAATAACCTTATAGGAACCGTAACAGACAAGCTCTGTTTGTCTTTGTCAAAGCATCAGCTTACATGTTTATTTTGCCTTTAGGTTATAGACTCCATTCATTTCCAAAGTTACTCATGCCAGTATCTTTTCCCTCACCTCCTTCAATGAAACTATTTCATAAATGTGTTACATAGTAGATTGCTTTGTCATATTCTGCATTCCATCTTGTGATTTCATGAGCCTCTAGGCGATTTTTTAATTGCATACATTAAGGTTTATTCTTTGTGCTGTGCAGTTCTGTGTGTTTTGACAAATGTGTAGTGTCTTGTAACCATAATCACAATGTAATACAGAATAATTTCACTGCCTTAAAATATCCCCTAGTCACTGATTCAACTTCCTCTACCTTCTCCCAGACCCTGGAAACTACTGAACTTTTCACTATCTCTTTTGTTTACTTTTTTAAGAACTTCATGTAATTGGAATCATACAGTATGCAGTCTTTTTAGATTGGTATTTTTCATTTAGCAATATACATTTAAATTTCATACATGTCTTTGAGTATGTTGATACCTCATTCATTTTTATCACTGAATAGTATTCCATTGCATGGATGTATCTGGCTTATCCATTCACCTATTGAAGGACATCTTGGGTGCTTCCATTTTTTGTCATTGATGAACAACTGCTATAATGTTGCAAATTAGATGAATAAATACCTAAAAGTACAATTTCTGGATCATATGTAAAGTCTATGTTTAGCTTTGTAAAAGCTGCCGTTAGATCTTTGAAAGTAGCTGTATCATTTTCCACAACTATTAAGCTATGAATGAAAATTTCTGTTTTTCCACATTAGCAACAACTGGTATTTCCAGTTTTTTTGTTTGTTTATTTAGCTATTCTACTAGCTGCATGGTGGTATTTCATTCTTGTTTAAATTCATGATATTTTTTTCATGATAAATGACACTGAATATCTTTCATACATGCCGTCCTTAGACCTACTTTGGGCAGATATCTGTTCACATATTTGCCCAAGTGTTAATTCAGTTGCTTGTTTGTTTTTATTATTGATCATATTCTTATTTCAATATATTTCCTCCCAATATTTTTTACAACAGTCATTAAAAATGATCATTATTTGTATCAAAGTCTTTATTATGCCTATTTTCTTAATTCCTGACACAAAATTAGTCAGATTCTTCCAGATAATAGTGTTATCAGGCCCAATTCTAGATCTAGTTAACTAAAACAAAACACAGAAAATTTAGGGACGATTAGGAGCCTAAGAGAAAAATCTTTTAGCAATGATGAAAGGCACTGAGTAGAATAAGCTTAAAAATTATGAAATAATGTCTCTGTTTCTAAGAGCCATTGGAGACCAAACAGCTCTGACACTCTGAACTTATGTTATAAATGAGGACTTGGCCTTTCTCCCTTGAAGAGCACTTTTTTGGGCTCGTATTTGTTGGTATTTCACTGAGAGTGATTGAGAACAATATCAGTGCTCCACTGAAGAGCTCTACGATGAGTAGGCCTGCCGGCAAAGCACCGGTGCACACCTCACGTGCAGTTCCAGAGCATGAAAGCACTTGAGAGTCATCTGGGAAGACCTGACACACTGAAGCCCAAGTACCAGCTCAGAGTTTGTGGTTCTTACTTAGTCAAGGTACGAGGAATTGTAAAAGTTAACACGCAACGAGGTTTGAGAGTCACTGCTTTCAGACAGGCTTCCAACCTGATAAACTTTCTTCATTCAACACATAATTGGTACTGGACTCGCTAGAGAAATGGGATGACCCCAAAGGAAAAGAAGCCCATGACAGAGAGGACATCCTTAGGAGTCTAGCCAGGTGTCATATAAGAAAGTCAAAATCATATTGGCACAGTATCAAGAAGATGAACTACTGTGGCATACTAGCGTTTTGTGTGCTAAACTACAAAATAATCCTTTTACAAACCAGTTATTATCCTTTAACAGATGGTTGAAGTAGAGTAAAAATAGTCAAGAACTGGAGGTATCAAATCATCAAACTTTTAATCCAGGTACAGGGAGAAATATACCCTTTTTATTAGAGATAGATTTCTTTGAATCAATTTCTCAACATTTTTGTTTGTGTTCTGTTTTTCTGCATGTTTTAAAGAACCTAATTTTGATGAAACTGCATAAATCATTGAATGTTAGCAAACCATTAAGTTCATCTCATTATCTTGAAGCAGAAAAAAGGTACCATTTCTATTTTTGAATATATCTTCCTTAATGGCTAATGAATTTAAGTGAAAATCAATTCACCTGACATGGTTAAAGGTTATATAAGTGAGAAAAATTTTAACAAACTGTCTTAAAATATGATTGGCCCACTATCTTTAATAATCCCATTGGCCCAACACTTGCTTCTTCTCCTAGCCAGCTGATAGAACCACTGCTTTATGTGCTTCCATGATAACTGTGGTTCCCAAATTTTCTATTCTATTACATAATTTAAATAGAAATTCTACAGTTGCCTTTTTAACTTTTAGTCCTTTATCAAAATAAGCTTTCTTGGACAAAAATAGCAATAAGGAAATTATTAACTAGTATCTAGGTTCAAGGCTGAGAGAGAGAGAAAATCAGTAAGGAAAGAGGTTTTCATTCATTTTAGTAGTTTTAACATATCTCTTGTTTGCCTATCAGTGTTTCCCTCTCTCTCTTTTCCCTATTATTAGAGAAATTGAATACATTCACATGTGTTCTGATTGCTTACATTACTAAAATTATTTACATCAACTTTTTTATATTGTTTTACTCTCACTTTATTTCCTTATATTTTTCAAACTTCCCTGACACCTGTTTGTTCAATCTTTATGGTTGTTGCTGTATTTTTTCTGTTTATTTTCTAGTCTTTGATATTTTAATGCACACATTTAAACTTCTACTTTTTCATTAATATCTAGCACGTTAGCTCCTCTATTATTCTGCTAAATGATACAAGACTCTTAGAATATTTTACTTACATCTTCTTTATCTCCAACCTGCCATCTCTCATGCCAGCATCATCTGGCATATTCATTTTAAGAGATATCAGTTTTTCTAATCATTCAGTTCAGTTCAGTCATTCAGTCATATCCAACTCTTTGTGACCTCATAGATTGCAACATGCCAGGCCTCCCTGTCCATCACCAACTCCCCCAGCTTACTCAAACTTATATCCATCGAGTCAGTGATGCTGTCTAACCATCTTATCCTCTGTCATCCCCTTCTCCTCCTGCCTTCAGTCTTTCCCAGAATCAGGGTCTTTTTCAATGAATCAGTTATTCACATCAGATGGCCAAAGTATTGGAGGTTCAGCTTCAGCATCAGTGCTTGCAATGAATATTCAGGACTGATTTCCTTTAGGATTGACTGGTTTAATCTCCTTGCAGTCCAAGGGACTCTCAAGAGTCTTCACCAGCACCACAGTTCAAAAGTATCAATTCTTCAGTGCTCAGTTTTCTTTATGGTCCAGTTTTCATATCCATACATGACTATTGGAAAAACCATAGCTTGACTAGATGGACCTTGGTTGGCAAAGTAATGTCTCTGCTTTTTAATATGCTGTCTAGGTTGGTCATAGTTTTTCTTCCGAAGAGTTTTTAATTTCATGGCTGCAGTCACCATCTGCAGTGATTTTGGAACCCGCCAAAAATGAAGTCTCTCACTGTTTCCCTTTATAATCAATAGTTTCTATTTTAAAATTTTACTGTTTTGCTTTATTTTGTGCTCTTGCTACTGTATTTCTCTCTTAACTCATGTCTTTCTCTGTTTGTTCTCCCTAAGAACAGCTTCTAATTCTTTCAAAGTGTCTAATTCTCTTGAGATTGTCATATGAAATAATGGTTTGGCTCCTATATTAGTTTCCTGTTGCTGCTAGAACAAATTACCATAAACTTAGTGACTTAAAATAACAGACCTTTATTATCTCACACTGCTGAAGGGTAGACGTCTAAAATGGGCCTACGGGGCTACACTCCTTCTATAGGTCCCAGGAGAGAATCCCATTTCTTTACCCTTTCCATCACAGAGTGTATCCACATTCTTTGCCTCATGGCTCTCTTCCATCACCTTCAAAGACAGCGTTGTAGCCTCTTCAGGTATCTCTGTCTCTGCATCTTCGGATAATTTTCCTTTGACCTTCTTGTGTTCCTCTTAAGGGACCTTGTGATTATATTTAACACCTACTTGAATAATCCACAGTGATCCCCTCATCTTTAAATTTTTTTAATTTAATCACACTTGCACAAGGCTTTTGTGCCTATAAGAAAACATTGTGGATTCTGGGGATTAGGATGTATGTATTGTGGTGGCCATTATTCAGCCTGCCACAGTTCTTTTGCCCTAATGAGCATATCTTTTTTTGTAATCTCTTTTGTAAAGGAGAGATTGGCTGAATGTTCAGCACAATTTCAAAAGATACTCTTTCAAAATCTTGTATTTTATCTTAATATCTTCTTTTAGGATGTTACTGTGAAAAATGGAGCCATTCTAATGATTTCACTGTTACAATGACTGCCTTGGGTGCGTGTTTTCAGATTCCATTAATGGAGGAGTGTGGTCACCTGAACTTTTCCAGCATCAGTACCTCACCCTCAGGTTTCCATCGTTCCTGCTCACTTATTGAAAAGTTATCAGTCTGCAGTTTATTCACTTTTTCTTACTGTTAAACCAGTATTTGTTTAGCATTTCTACATCCTAAGCAATAGCAGAAGGCCCCATGGACCTTCATCAAAAAAATCACTCAAAATATAGAATGCTATTGCATAACAGCTCCATTTCATCCTACAGTGATTCACAGCCTTAGTTATCTGCTGAATTTAATCTTAATTGAAATCAAACAAATTTCACTTGGAGGACAAACTAGTTTTATTACATAGTTGCCCTTAATGTCCTACCATTAGATTGCTTCATTTACATAACTTCCTAGTAAGAGCAAAGCAAATAATTCTCCCTGGATTTAAATAGCCTAACTTCTCAGAAATAAAATTATATATTCTCATGTAAAATTATATATCTAATTCAAGATATAGATATATATATAAATATCCAGCCATCAGTTTTACTTTTTTCAAAACCTAATCTATTTTTCACTTGTTTCATAATTTCTACAATATGGGTCAGTGTTTTGCATCCTGGATAAAGTTATGTGGAATAAAAATAGTATCTTAAAATATTATAACAGACTCTTTAAATAGAAAGGTACACTTAATTTTAAACTGGTGCAATCAACTAATCTTATAATTATTTCTATTACAATAAAAATTAACAAATGGCAAGGGTAAAGAGTGCAATTATAGATGATGAGGTGTCATTGGATGCTTCTGGTTAGATATTCTAGTATAATGCAGTCTGCACTAACACTGAAAAGTCCTTTTGAAAAGCATTCCCTTTACATTACATGGCTTCCTGGTGGCTCAGATGCAAAGAATCCGTCTGCAATGCAGGAGACCCAGGTTAGGTCCTGGATCAAGCAGATCCCCTGGAGAAGGGAATGACTACCCACGCCAGCATTCTTGCCTGGAGAATTCCATAGACAGAGAAGCCTCATGGGCTATAGACCATGGGGTCGCAAAGAGTCAGACATGACTGAGCGACTCACTTTGACTTCCTGTTACATTATAGGATATAAGTTAATTTAGACACTTAATCAAGCCTTTGATTTTATGTGTGATTTATGACCTTGATGTGTGACCCTGAGTAAATGACTAAACTTGTCTGGATCTCTCATTTCCCATGTGCAGACTGCAAGGGCTTAATTAAGTCATCTTTTAAGATCCTTTCTGGTGCTATGACTTGGGGTAAAGCTAGCCAAGAAAAGATTATTTACTGCTTTTTGTGCTTTTTCCACTCTTTTCTATAACCTGTGATGGCTAAACCTAAGCCAGGGTCCCTTAAACCTGCCTCAGGATTGCATGGTCTATTTTCCTTCCCATTACTTGGGTCTGTTTTTTCTCAGGTTATACTTTCCTGTAAGGAGAGTGGATTTTGGATACTCTACCAGCAGTATTTATACTGCAGGCCCGCGTGAGAGTGGAGAAACGTTGTTGGATTCCCTTCCTTCTCTACCTTCTCCCTCCCAAACTTGACCTTGTGTTTCTTAGAGGTACATTAGGAAGAAGCAATTTTATTGCCACTTTATTGTCCCAACCAAGTGAATGGAGAGTTAGGTTGAGCTCTGCTTAGGGTCCTGAGGTCCCCTTGGGCTTTGCTGTGGATAAATCATGGCAATGCTTATAGATTTCAAAAGGATCAAAGGAACACAAAACTGCACTGCTTTAAATTATTTCAAGAATGAGTTCTCCATGATGGACTTTCAGGGTAATCATGGGCTAGTTAGGGGAACAGACATAAGACAACTGAAGCTCTGATTTGAAGCTTGGAAGCACTGAGAGGAACAGAACTGGTCCAAACTGGAATGACTTGAGCATCACCTTGAAAGATCAGAGATGAGATCAGTAAGAAAGAATCCATGTGAGGGCAAGATCATCAAGACCTAGAACATAGAGGACGTTAGAAATGGCCACTCAGAAATTACTTTATAAGGCTTCTGAAAATTCTGCAAGTATGCAGCTTTTATAAAGTTGTGAGTTTCCTTCAGTTCATGACTTAATGGAATTAAAATTATTTTGTTAGATTTATTTATATAGTATGTTGACCCTTTGCCTATTATATATGCTTCCTGAATATAATCCCAGTTTATTTTGTGCCTTGACAGCAAAGGCACAAAATAAACTGTCTTTTACTATCAAAATTATAATTTTGTGTATTAGTATTTGTAGTTTGTATTTCAGTCTGTGACTTTGCTGCTGTGTTTAGTTATATACCAAATTCTTATATATCCTTGTGTTCTGTGATCTAACTATCTTGCTGCATCTTTGCCTGCTTTATAATCATTTTGTTCTCTTAAGTGGAAATTTCTCTGCAAAGGTAAATTTTTCTTACCGATTATTTTTCATCAAATTTTGTTGGTGTTTCCCTCAAACATATTACATATTTCAGATAATCCCTAGAGTATTTTGATGTGTATATTTTAAAATATGTTCAGAGTTTAACTGAGTTTAAACTCAGTTAAAACCACTTATATTATTAGTTCTGATTTGAAATAACATTTAAAGGAAAAATCAAATGAAGACAAGCGTAACTATATTCAGAGTTTCCTTTGCTAATCTGAAAGCCCTTATTGTTTATTAATCAATGTATTGTTTTACTTCCAGCAAAAGTATGCACAAATGGCCCTAAACGTTTCTCTACAAACTAAACAGTTATCCACTTTCTGATAACCCAAATGTATTCTAGTGTGTCACTGGTAGACTATTTGATGCAGCTGCTTTCGCAAAGCAATTATGTCATCAATGTGCTTATTTACAAGAAATAACATCCCACTGACAGCTTCATCCCCTGTGTTCTTCTGACATATCCACAAGGACAGTCTTTCTGTTAGGATAAGGAGGCAGCTATTTTATCTGACATAGTTTGAGATATAAAAAGAACATTTCTATAGAAAAATATCTCCCTGTCCGGGGCCTTGTCTTTTTATGTGTGATACATTCCTTTCCTATAGCAGAGCCCACCTATTTCTCATAAATTAGTATGAATGAATGTACCATCTCACTTTTCCCCTGAGACAACAGGAAGGGATAAGAGAGTGAAAGCAGACAGGAGAAACAAAACTCTAAACTCATCTACTTCATCATTTTGCCTGGTGGTAAAGCAGATTCAAGTTTTTCTTAAATTCTACAATCACCTATATCAACTTTGCACAAAACTTCCATTAGAGTTTGCATTTTTATCCATTCCTATTCTAGAATGAGGTATTTTTCTTTTCACCTTTTGATGGAAATGTAAAATTTTCAAGTTTCCTTGAAACAAATGTATGAGTGAACTATAAGCTGAAAACTAGAAGTCCTCTTATCTTTGGATATGAAATAATTATTGTTCTTTTCCTTTTCAGTTTCTTCTTTGTGGCATATGTGGAATATTGTGCGCCAAAAAAAAATCTGGACTTGTCGTAAGTTTTTGCCATGTTTGTATTGTGCACTGAACTGTTTGAAATGTAAGAACTCAAAAAGGGAAATAATGACTAGCCAACTTTCATATCCTGAATGTTACTCATTTAGGATAAAAAGACTGACAAATAAATGCTGACTTTTTCTTTTCAAAGAAAACCATCAAGATTATTACAGACTATGACAAAAGAAAAAGAAAAGCTTTGATATACTCTTTAAATACATGAATCTGCAACCCTCAATGACTGCTGTGGATGGACGTCTCCACCTTTCATTTATAGACTTCCAGACACAGGAATCTTTCACTGAGCTAAAAAAAGACAGAGCTTGAACTCATGGGAAATCTGTTTAGATATGGAGGTGCGCCTAAAGATTGCTGGCTTTGACTGTGAAGTTTGTTGCGCAAAGCAGCAAAACAGCTGTGTTGTTATAGTTGCGTTTAATTCCCAGAGATTTTTGAAATTTAATTTTATTTTATGACTATGAATGCAAATGTACGCATTCTCAGAAGTTTTATAGTACTGTCTTGTGTTTTGGGGGGGTGTGGAAATATGCTCCCAGTTAACTCTGATATAGACTAGAGAAGGATTCCAGCATGCTGAAGTATGGATTCCCCCTGTCTTTCATGAAATTTTTTTGAGAATTAGAAAGTAGAAAAAAATCATGTTTATTTTACTGAGGAAAACAGAAAATAACATAGGCCTTTATAAGTTGGCAAAATTAATACTGCACATGGACCCTAGAAAGTGGTCTTTGAGACTAAAAAAGGAGGCCAGGGAAGGGGGAGTATGCAGTCCTTTATTTAACTCCTTTTTCTAATCATAGTTCTCTTAGTGAGGGTTCCTATTGCAACAGAAAGGATGAAGCCCCCATTGCTTCAGAAATGTGAGGTGTAATTTTTAAAAATCATCTTAAGTAAATGTTTAGATAGACATATTTTGAAGGCTTGTAATTTGCATTTGTGAGTCCCCCATCACTCTTTCCCATGGTTTCCTTACTTTCTACACTTTTTCTCTATCAAGAATCTCCATGGCTGTATACTAATAATTTCTTGGAACATGGATAAAATAAAATGAGAGAAAGTTAGGAAGGAGGGAAGGAACAAAAGAAAGAAGGAAAGAAAGGGGGAGGAAGGAAAGGGAAGCTCTTTAAAGAGGTGGGGGCCGCCGCAGGGCCCAACATGTAAGTCAGCCGGGGCTGCTCTGACAGAGCACCATGGATTGGGAGGCTCACAAAGAACAGAAATTTATTTCTCACAGTTCTGGAGGCTGGAAGTCTCAGATAAAGGTGCCAGCACCGTTAGGTTGTAAGACTCTTCTGGGATACAAATTTCTGGCTGTGTTCTCCCAGAACAGAGCTCTCTAGAATCTCTTAGAAAAACATGGACCTGGTTCGTGAAGCTCCACTGTCTTGACCTAATTATCTCCCAAAGGTCCTGCCTCCAGATACTGTAATACTGGGGACTGGGCTTCAACATAGTAAATTTTGAGGGACACAAGTGCTCAATTCATAGAAGAAGAAAAAGGAAGTTGTTTTATTTTGTTTGTTTTTTGAAAAATGGGTGTGTTTTTTTAAAAAAAACAGACCTGTTTTTCTAATCCTCTTATAAGTTATAAAAACAAATTATAAGATCTGAGTTTTTTAGAAACTACCATCTACTTTATCTTCCTATACCATGTCTGGTTTCCATAGAAGACATAACTGTCAAAGATTCTCTACCCTTTAATCAAATTGTGGGAGAATTCCTCCACTCCACATATCTCTAGTCTGGTAAGATTGAAAATAGTATATGGTTAAAAACTTGGTACAGATTTTAACATTTTAATTCTTGAGTAAAAAATGTTTTATCTGCACTTGTTAATGAAGTGTCACACCCTTAAGGAATTAATGGCAATAACAGAGGAGAGATAGTGTTTTCCTATAATTATTAAAAGGCTAGAATATCTTTCCATATTTTCTGAGAATGAGTAAACACCAAAATATATTCACAAGAAACAACATGCCATTTGAATATACTTTAAAAGGAAATATAACTGGTTGATTCTATTTGAAATTGGGAGCTACAATGTCCCACTTGGGATGATTCATTTATTTGGTAATTGGCATTTGGTGTTATATTTAATCAATTATTAAAAGATTAGGCTCATCTATCACTAGGTTTTCAATTTTGGTGATAAGCATTATAAGACTGACAGAGTCTTACTTATAATGACTCAGCATTCAGAGTCAGAAATGCTGAATTAAGTTAGAAAAACAAAACAAACTAGTAGTTCTTTCTGCCCATCATGCTATATCACACATCCATGGTCTTACCCTTTGCTGGGACCTACATGCACTTAGCCTAGATGATATGTTGTCAAGGAAGTCTTGTCTGAAACCCCCGACTGGGCTGAATTCCCCTCCTCCCTGCTCCAAGGGCAGCCTTTCATCCTTCTTTCTTAATACTTGTCATACCATGTTGTAATGTTGGATCTTCTCTTAGACTAGACGGCTGTGTGCTCAAGAGGAACAACTCTGAGCTGTTCTTTCTCATAATGACAACTGCTGCCTCATTCATGGCCTAATAGATGCTAGGTGCTCAGTAAGTGTTTGCTAAATTCAACTATCAGCAGAAAATAATGTCTGATGATCTAAAATTAAATACTAAAGTGATACAGCTGTTTGCCCTGTGGACTTATGCCAGAGGAGATGTCCAGAAATGTTTCCTGAGGAAGTAAGAGTTAGTCTTCCATTTAAGGAGCCAAGCCAGAAGCAAAATAGTTTCTAGGCAATGAAAATATCACTGAGGCAGGAATAAACAAGCTCTATTGAGGGACCAGGGAGGTGACTGGAATAGAGACTCTATTCCAGAGAAAAATGGAAATAAGGTTGGTTGTTAAATTAGCATCACACTGAAAAGTATCATGAAAGCCCATAGGAGAGCTGAAACTAGATAAAAATTACATAATAAAGCCATTAAAGCTATTAAAATATTCAACTGAATTTATTAAATATGCACAGAACATTTACTACACAGAAGGCATTGTGCTTGGTTCTGCCAGGATTCCCGTGATATTTAAGTTGAATAAAAACCCCCAAGCTCTATTAATAGAGACCCAGAGCAAACCAAGAGTAGGCTCAAAAGTGAAGCCACATCCTGCGTTTCTCCGTAGCAACCCACCAAACGGTATTTTGTTATATCTACTGGGTGGTGCCACAGAGTAACAAGATTTGAAAAATAAAGAGCCAGTTCAGAGGGGGGTCCCTAATTTGCCTGTTGAGAAAACAGATACTAAATCAATCAAATTCTTATAAATGAAAAAAAAAAAGGAGTTAACTAAATTCCTTAAGCTCACACAGTTCAAGGTGTACAAGTTTTGAAGCTCAGTGGAACTGATAACACTTCAGTGAGAAGATGTTTAGATTTTGAGTCTGAAAATCTGGATTTTCAGTCCCTAAACTACAGTGTTAACTGCTGACCATTCATTTTCCAAATGTACGTTACCTCTCCGACGATTAGTGGGTAGGTTAATTGAGATTCTACCTATTCACATTCACATTCCTGGCATTAGCGGCACGCTATAGGTATCAAATATTATTTAAACCTGAATTTACTATAAGATAAATTTTACTTACTTCAGAATTTTCGTAAGCTGTATCCTTGGCCTTTATATAGTCGGCTATGTATTTCTGAGACTGTGGTGCAGGCTGGGCAAAAAGATGGCCTCTGTGCTCCAAGAAGCGCCGAAAGCACCTTCTCTCTCTCGTAGCTCAGCCATCCCTGGTGTGTGCACTGTGTGCTCACCAGCTTTACCTCCTCCACTTTAACCCCCCGCCCCGGCCCCTCTTTTTCTCACCAGATGATCCTCTTTTCCGCCTGCTGCATCTGCGGGCTCATTGGGGGCATCCTGAATTTTCAGTTCCTCCGGGCAGTGACGAAGAAGACCTCTTCCCTCTACCCACTGCACCTCGCCTCCATGTCTCTCGCGTGCATTGGGATCGGAGGCTGCACCCTCTCTTCGTGGCTCACTTGTCGACTAGCCAGCTACGAACAGAGGAGGATGTTCTCAGAAAGGGAGCATTCTCTGCATCACTCTCATGAAATGGCTGAGAAAGTGAGTTTTGTACTTTTTCCTCTCGCTGCTAGCGCATGATGAAGACTGCCATCACATCTAGGTGATCAACTGGCAGCTTTAGATGAGAACTTGAGGTATTGGATTTTGTAAAAGTTTGGCCCTGTTGGATTAAGAATAGGAGTTTATTATATTTTCCCTGTAATTCTGGGTATACCTGTTTTCAACATAATTTTGTAGCCTCTAGGTAAAAACAAGCTCCTAAAATAGAACTCATAAAATATTGAATGTCTTATAAATATGGCTTTTTATGTATTGTACTGAGGAAAAACATAAACTAAAGACACTCTGAATAATGCCAGATTTAGAAATCCAATGAGTTTCCCTTTCTAATTCACCCCTTGTGCCTGTGAGTAGATGCATTTGATTATGTAAATTAGGTTTGCAAGCATAAAGGGATCTTGTAGTAAGACAACAAGAAGCCCTGCCTAGCGGTGCAGATAGAACAACACACATAAAGCTTCATTTAATTCTCGTCTAAGTTTCATGCATATTTGGGTAGCTTTGCCTGTATATGAACATTTAAATAACTGTTTCATAGCTGTTGTATCCCTTGCATAACTGTTTCATGAAACTCATTCAGACAAGGAGTTATAATTATTGCATCAAAGGACAAATGATACAGTGAGCTGTCTGTTTCTTCTGAGGCTTCCCAGGGGGCTCAGTGGTAAAGAACCCACCTGCCAATGCAGGAGACACAGGTTTGATCCCTGGGTCGGGGAGATCCCCTGGAGTAGGAATTGACAGCCCACTCCAGTATGCTTGCCTGGGAAATCCCGTGGAAGCAGCCTGGTGGTCTACAGTCCGTGAGGTCACAAAGGGTCCGACACGACTGAGTATGCACACATTCTGTGTTTCTTCAACATGTTACCCATATTTCTTTATTCAGTTCCTGCTTATGATCTGTTAAGGATAGAACAACTGTAAAATAAACTCACTAAGCTAGTGGCCACATCATATTTTACTTGATATCATGGAACTAAAACTGCATAACAACAGAAGAGAAGGAAGAGTCACAAGAGCTACAAGCAGTATACAACTGCATATATTTTTACAGTGTGATTTTAGAGAAAAAAATACTCTGTAGTTTGTATGTTTCCCTTTTATATACAATCTATACACTCACATAAGGAGGATAGATGCTCTCGAATTGTTCCAAGAAGGCAGCTTTCGACAGATCTACACGTGTGCATCAAAAAGAGTTAATAGTACAAATAGCAGGACTGGTAATTAAAAGGAATGGATTGTTAAAAACAGGTTATCATTATATATTTGGATAATGGTTCTTTCGTGTTCTGTTTTTATATTAGTGTGATTTAGGTTTTTGTATGTATGTTTGTGCAATATTTATTGTATGATTGTTATATTTACATCAGAGATTGAGGGCTATTGAAATAACCGACTTGCCCAGCTGCCCGGTGGTGCCCCCGACACCAGAGTTACCTACAAGGTACGCTGATTTCTAGGGAGTTACCATGTTGTAATGTCGCTGAAGGAAGCACTGCCTTTTCAAGGAAGCCACGATGCCAGCAGATCAGTCTGGACTGATGCTGTGATATTGCTCCTCAAAGTATTGCTTCTGTGAGAACTACTTTGAGGACCTGACATAAACCAACAAGGCAGAGTCTTGCAACATGCAAGTTGGTTGAGTATTTAAAATATTCAGCCTGGCTGTAAGCATCCAAACACATTTTTGCTTGGATGATTCATGACTCCTTTATTCTCTGCCACGTCATGACTGACTCCATATCACCATTCACAGACTAGAGTTTTGCTTTTAATAATAGATGTGTCTGATAAAGGCAAACTTTGTATTGCTCTCATGCCAAAGCTGCATGGGTAGAGAACCTAAGTTTGACACTAATGTAGTTAACATTATGTGTAGAAGCTTTCTTCCTGTGAACTTACTTGTATGAGACATTTCATATTTATTTTGTATATTTCAGATTTCTTAAAATAGTCACCATTCTTGCTTTGGTTAAATACTATAATAAATATAGGAAGTTACGCAGATAATGTGACCCATTTGTAGAAAAAGTATATCCATCTGCCAACAATCATTTAATTCTGCCAGATTTAAAATATAATCTTTTGCCAAATTGGACATGCCTATTTGCAAATAAACTAAAGATATTCATCCATTTAAAACCATTTTTAACTGTTTTTCCTATCAGTGATTTCACTGTGTCCATATTAGGGTGAATTTAGTTAAGAAAATTCTTTCTGTAAGATTTTTAAAAACGGATTTTTTTTCTTAATCCTGCAATAAAAGATTACACCTTAGATTAAGTTTTTATTATTTTTAAGACACTTTTTGAATGTAAACCTATTTTAGGAGAGGAAAAGGAATCTAAGAATCCTACTTCTAAAAATTCCTTAGAAAATGGTTTTTGTCCTACGAGAAGGACAGGTGGATGAGTAGAATTAAAGCTCATTTTGGAGAGACAGTTCCATTTTTCTTGCTACCAACAGAGAGTTCTAAAATGAACTTCAAATCCGGTATCTCATCAATAAACTTAACCTCATCCCAGTAACCCCAGTATTTTTGTAGACCTACTTCTCTGAGCATATCTCTAGCAAAAGTGAGCCTCTCAGTGAGACTGAACCACCACCAGACAATAAAAGCAGACTGTTGGCACCAAAAGAACTTCACTTTCTGCCAGAGTCTTAACCCTACAGTGGTTTAAGTTTTTAGGCTTCAGGCAATTCCTCAGCACTGACTCAGGGTGCATATAATGGACACCCACATATACGACGGCCCCTGTGGCCTGTAAGGGGCCAGGCACTTTGCATGGGGTTGGGTCTTGATGTGAGAAGAGGAAGGGCCTTCTTTGCATATTGTCTTCTTCCTCAGAATTTTTTTTGGATGACGCTTTACCTCATGTTCTAAAAGACACCAAAGTTTTCAAAAGTATAGTTCCAAAACCAAACCAATTCCTACCTTCCAGCCCCTTCTAAGCAACTTCCAGAACCACCAAAGACAAGAAGTAAACATCTTTATCTCTCCTGTACTGAATTTTCAAAAAGAGTAAAAATGAGGCATGGATATCTTTTCATTTTTGAAATGAAGATTTGGAAGAATTTCTTAAAGTTTACAAAAACAAACACATTACTTTTTTTATTTTTATTTCACCCAGATGCAGACATTAGACATACCTGATAGGCTTGTGATTGTTGAGAAAACCTCTTTCCACTGGAGTCTTTGTGACAGCACTTTTGCGAATAGGCTTGTTCAAGTGTGGAATGATGTTTTCATCTATTTTTAGGTTGTTTTGCCTAAATACTATTTATAATATCATCCACTAGCAATTATAAGTATGAATGGGCCTCACATCTCCTCATTACCTTTTACTGTATAGGGAAGAGTTTAATGTTCAGCAAAACATATGAATTCAAAGCATCTGAATTTTTGTTAAATTAACCTATTTTCTAAAACTACAAATGAAACTTAAGTTCATCCTTTTTACTAAAATTTCTGTTGCCTTCTCGTGTAACTTTCCTTTTTAACTGTTGAGTAACTGATCCCTTAAAAAACATGTTAAGAGCTTTTACAGTTTATTTTTTTAGTGTATGAGTGACAATGCCATGAAAACCAGTATGTCCCACTGTGAATTATTAGTGATGCTCAGTTACAGATAGGCAGTCCCTTTGTTGCCTTTTTCAGTTCTTCAGAAAAGGCCACAGAGTTTTCTACACAGTAAAGTTAACCCCTAGCATCTGTTGGCATTTTGTTGATATACTCAACAGACAAACATGTACATTGGGAAAACTTGGGTATCTAACCATCTTTTTTCTAGGTGAGGTCTTTCCAAAACAGAGATGAGGAACAACAGGGAAGACAGAAGGGACTGAGAGATTAAACTCTTGTTATGGGTAGAAGACTTTGGTTTAAGAGACTTAAGCATTTTCATGGGTTCCAAGATGGCTTGAAATTTATTTTCTCAAAATCAGCAGTATTAATCTTTGTCCTCCCCTGAAACTCAGCAAGTTTTTCAATGGCTTGAAATTTCTGTTTTGTAAACCAGTTAATCAAATTAATGTCTTATTCTGAAACTGAATTTTAACTAATTTTATTTTCCTAACAGGAAATGACAGACAACATGAGCAATGGAGGACCACAGCTGATATTTAATGGAAGAGTATAATCAATGTTTTAAAGAACTGAACATTTTTCATGAGGCAAAGAAATACCAAAGGGCTTGGAGATAAGTTAAAACAGTTCTTGCATTTGCTGTTCTCTCTCCTGAGTACTTGCTGAAACTATTCTTCTTCAATTTTGCCTCACTTGATTTCTTCAGCTTTTTTTTTTTTTTTTACTGGTGAAAAACTTTCCAGAAATATTCTAATACAGTAATTTCAGTCAACTTTCCAGACCATTCTATAAAAGATTTTCCAGGAAAAAATAATAGATAAAATAGAAAGATTCATATTCTACACAAACACTATTTGACTAGCATGAATGTTAGATTTGTCATGACATATTTCATATAAGTAATTAAAAAGTGCAAATATCAAGAAATAAAAATAACTTACCAGTGTCTTTGTTCTGAAAGACAATGGCTTGAAAGAACGCCACAATTTAAAACCTCAGCAATGCCTTGTTGTAAAAACATTGTAATTATTTTCAATTTGTGAATGAACTATGTTTCATAATTTTCTTGTAAATTAACAAAACATAAAACATAAAAAAGGATTTTTTTTAGAGAGAATATTAATCTGTATGATATTTTTGCACAAACGAGCAAAGAGTTATAAATGAATATCACTTAAGGAAAAGAAGCATCTTTTGATTATACTGTGCAGATTGATGTGCATGTTTGTGAATGAGCCTAAGAATAAAGTATGTGTGTGTGTATGTGTATATTTGTAAATAAATTAAATATATATAGAAGATATTTATAACATTCATGGATGTAAATGCATAGTAGAAGAGAAATTTGATGCTGTGGGAGTCTTATCAAGATTCTATTCCCATAGAAATGGGAAAGTGGTTTTTCAAGGCTTTTCTCTGCCCACAGAGTCACATTTAATTTCTACTAAATTCTTTTAGTTTTATTTCTTTTATTATGTCTGTTATGTGTAAATATCACTGTGGCTGAAATTTATGGGGTAAAGTGGTCTGAATAGTATCAAGACAAATTGCTTAATTATTTGACAATCTATCATTTTGGTATTTATGTAAGAACAGTTATTATTGATTTACAAACATAACTTTAATTCAGATACTTCCATGTTTATAAATATAATTACTTGCAATTATTTATGACACTTATATTTCAAATACGTTATAGCCCAATTAAAATCATATAAAAGCACAGATGATGTATGCCCAAAACATGAAGTTACAGTTGGCTTTGTTAGAATTTAGGATTTTTGTTTTGTTTTACAATTCACATGGAAAAATACAGATCATTCTCAAGAATGTCTATACCCAAAGAACCTGAAAGAGATCTCTGTAGAAGGAAGCTAAAACATAGACTTATGTTTTAATAGCTAGATTCAGTCCTTCACTTCCATAATGGAATATTAAAACATTAACTTATGATACTATATATTGGAGAGAAAACAGCATGGTCTTTGAAAATATTTATGAGAATATAACTTGTGGCAATTCATTTCTGTTTATTTGATGCTATAATTAGGAATGATTTTTAACCACTGAAAATCTAAATTATATAATACAGGTATTTTTGTGTATATATGGTTCTACTGAATTTATGCAAGGATGTAGTTTTGAACTGAAAGAATACCAACTCTCATTTTAGGTGGCATTTCTTTGTAGACATGTTTTTACAATACAGAGTTATATCAGTAAGATGTTTTAATGCCTTTTCAAATAATAAAGAAATCACCCATAAAGGACAAAAGCAGGCACATAACTGCTTTGACACAGAGTTAAGAAGAAAAGCCATCATCACAGTTATCCAAGTAGTCTACAGTGTATTTAACCAAGTAGAGATAGAGCTTTAATTATTTTAATATTTAGCCCAACATTTTCAGGACTCTGTTATATAGAATGATTTATTTGAGATGTGCAGTGATTCTTTTTGAGGTAAGTAGGGGAAGTTAGGAAGACATTTGTCAAGTATTTGAAAATTAAATTTTCAAAAAACTTTGAACTAAAATATTTTAAGTGACTACATTACAGTTTTAGTATGAGCCTACCCTTGGGAAAAAGTAATGTGATATTAAATTAGAAAAAAAAATGTGACACTAATGTGGTGTGCCATAGAGACTAGCTACTAAAAGGTCCAGTAATTATAAGCGTAAAAGAAATGAACTCTGCTTAAAAACTTTTCAACATATGTGTGTGTGTCTCTACACACACATATATACAGTTGTTTAGAAATGGAACATGGTATGATAACTCTATTAATTTATCTGTCTAATAAATGGTGTGTTTTGAAACTTACATATTGTGTGAACTTTCTTTCCATCACAATACAAGAAATAGTCCCTTCTCCCTATAGCTAAATGAATAAATGTACAGTTCTGAGGCTGGCAGGGGACAGGATGCTGTGAATGAGGCAGAGAGAGCCCGAGCTAGAGGATATGAAATTAAGAAATGGTATTTAGTTTTTCCTAGTAGACATAATTTGGAAAGATTAAAGTATGTTCAAATATAGACAGGACGTGCTTGAGGATACAGAACAAAATGAGCATGATAAAAGAAGGTGAGATCCTTGAGGAAAAAAGATACAGATCATAGGAGATGGAATTAACTATGGACCGCACTGAGACTGCAAATCTCACAAATGAATCATGACTCCTTCAGCTGAAATATTTAGAGAACTTGGCCTGCCTATTTGGATTTGTCGCATTGGTTCCTCCTGGCATTTAGGGTGGACAGTAATTCATTGCAGACTGTATTATGCATTTCAAGCCATTAACCATCTCAGGCCACCACCCACTAAATGCCAGGAGGACACTTCAGTTGTAACAATAAAAATATCCTAACAAATTTATACCTCTCTAAACTAGGGAACTGAAAGTGAAGTCGCTCAGTCCTGTCCAACTCTTTGCAACCCCATGGACTGTAGCCTACCAGGCTCCTCCATCCATTGGATTTTCCAGGCAAGAGTACTGGAGTGGGGTGCCAGTGCCTTCTTCAGGGGATCTTCCCGACCCAGGGATCGAACCTGGGTCTACTGCATTGTAGGCAGACACTTTACCCTCTGAGTCACCAGGGAAGCCCCAAATTTAGGGAAGTATTACCCCCTAATTTAGAACCACTGACGAACACTCATGAATTTGATCCCGGGCAACCAATGTTAGTGCTACCCACACATGTAGACTTGAATTGCTCAGGGTCATAAATGCACTGTTCCAAGGTCTGCTATATTACCTGATACAGTAGCCACAATCCTATCCACATGTGAGTATTTAACTTAAAATATAAATTAATTAAAACAAAATCAGTTACTCAGTTTCTCAGTTGACCTAGTCATGGTCCAAGTGCTGAACAGCTACATATGGACTACAGGTACAGAATATTTCCATCATCTCAGAAATTCCTATGGGACTGAGTTAGTCAAAAGCACTCAGAGAATTGGTCCTCACCCTCAGTACTTAAAAATTTCTTCCATAGTCAGCCAATTATCATTATAATAGAATGTGAAAAGGGTTGGTAAACACTCCATGAAATTTGAAACTGATGAACTGGTTAACTCCAAAGACTGAACGAAACTAGCCAAAATACAGTGTAAGTCAAACACACCGTGAAGTTGAGAAGTTGTGGTAGAGATGTAATATTTTAAAAAGAACATGTTCACGCAGCGATTCCACTGAATCATTCAATATTTTATATTTGACAGATAAGATATTGTGTAACTCCTGTTTTTGAAGAAATTGACTCCATGCGTCACTGAAAAATTCTGCATTTCTTGGGCTTGAGGTGAGACTAATAAGTTGCTCTCCACTGTTTTCATTGACTTAGCTGGAAAGCAGCAATCATTAGAACTGCATTTTCAAACATTATTTAGCAAACACATTTCAGGAACTTAGAGCATCTTAAGTACCATTTGGTGAGAACACAGTTTCCAAATACAGTTTCAGAACTTGGCATCACTTCACTCTTTTTCTCCCTTAAATCATTTTTCTGGAAACATATGTAATATTTCTTACTCAAAGTATCTGACAGCCAAGAAATTCAATTATTCCAAGTCCATAAATCACATGTTGTCAGTTATTCATAGCAGAGGAAACAAATTCAGAAATTGCTGGAAATGTGGATGCCTAGTAAAGTATTTTTTAAAACTCTTTTTGCCAGGAAAATTATCTACTGAATACATAATCTCTTGTTAGGGGTGTATTTCCCAAGAAGTATATTGTGAAAAGTCAAATTCTAGATCTAAAAAAATGTACTATTTTAATAGTTTAGAATTATCTGCATCAACTAATTATAAGTAGGTCACATTCACTTAATTAGGAATCTTTAAAACTAGGAAACTTCTTCACTTTCCTTTTCATGAACTGAAGACTTAGTGATTTCAAAGGTTTTCCTACCTTAACATCCAAAGACTCTGCTTCTGTTGCCATACAAGGTACTACAAACCCTGCCCCCCAAAGCCAAAATGTGTTGTATTACTAAAAATTACTAGAGAGACTCTGGGAGCTTCACAAAAAAACCCCAAATCTTGTCATATTTGCATTGTCTCTTGTTGACTACTTTATTCTTATTAATCCATCAGGATATCGGCCCCCACCTAACTCACTAAGACAGAGGACCTCGATCGTCCTTCAACAACATCTGGAGCTGGGGCTGGAAGAAATCCCTTGGGCCCTCCAAGCTTACTGCCCAAGAAGGAAGAGCCACAGTTTCCTCTGTGGGTGGCTGGATCAGCCAACGCTATCCCTCACTCTGTCCCCTAATAACCAGTCAGCCAAGGAAAGAGGTAACACTGAATCTTATTCCCATAAACAACTCGAAGTGCTCCAGACTGCTAGAAGTCCACCGCCCCCATCACCATCCCAAAAGCTTTTTATGATTGGGACTTATCTTTTTTCCATCCTAAGTATATTAATACTTTCACATAAATATCTGAGAAAAATAGAAAAGATTGAAAGAAAGGCGCTGTGTCCTTTCTAGTACAACAAACTGCAGGAAAGCATATCAAGTTTGCAAGTCCTGATAGGCGATGTTAGCATCTTGCTATCTGTGAGTAAAACCTGTGGCGGTCAGCATTTCTGAGGTGCTGTTATACTGTCCATTGTCTGTAAATGTGGATATTCCTCTACCGTACCAATAGTGTTTATTCTCTTTAAAATAAGGAAAAGGTGGGAAGACATCAATGTTTCACCTGAAAGGTGAGGTCATATCTGGCTGTACCCATGAATCTTAATCATTCAGCCAAATCATGCAACTTATATACACTTAGGTCTAAAATCCAAACCACAAGTCCACCCCGTATGAACCCCTCCCCTTGACTTGTTCTGCTGCTTCTGATGTTGATCCAAGTATCTGCTCTGTGGTGCTGCGGTAATTTCAGTTTCTGGCTCCTGCATTAGGCCCTGAGACTTTCTCTCTCTGGTTGTCAAGCTTTGACTTCACTCTCGGCAAACAGGACTTCAACAACACTAGGTTCCTGGCAAACAATCGTGTGCTCAAACTGAAAACAGGAATTCAGAGGAAGGATCTCAGGTAAATAAAAGGGAAAGTTATCTATACCTTGAATGTAAAAAAGGTTGAAAAATCCAAGTGGTCATCGGAGACTGGCAGGGAGCTAGCAGTGAGTGAGAAACCAAGGCGAGATCATTTCTGCCCCGCCCCACCATCCCCAAGCTTCACAAGGGGATTGGACCAGTAGTCTATAAAGAAAACTAATGTGAAAATGAACAAAAGTCTGCTTTTATATGTTAGTTCTGTTCATTTCTGGTACTTTCTTTTTCTTTTTCAATCTCTAGTTTAGCCTACTCATCTGCACCAAAAAATATCAGACAAAGAAGTTTTATTCAGACAGAGCTGACTCTATCAGTAAGTCTCATTCTACAGCCAGTATGGTGCATGACAATAGCAAGCAATGTCAAGGGACAGTGAGACACTGGGGGAGAGAGTTGCTTTCAGTTTAAGTCCTTTATGCTCCTCACCCGAAAATACCCATTTCAGTGTGAATTTTGGAGTTCCAGAGTTTAATTTTACTGACTAATGTAGCTTTTATGTACTGTCTTCCCTTGTAAATTCTGCACACTGTTGCATTTTTTCACAAGTGGGAAAGTCCATTTTGTCACTGGATAAAAATAAATTCACTACTTTAATAATATGCAAAGGGCACAAAAGTATCAAGAGCATCTTGTAGCCATAAGAGGAAGTGGAGAATATGATCCGTTAGTATGCATTTTGCGTAATGACTTGAGAGTATATTCTATATTAAAATGCACTGTGTTTAAATTTCATTTTATCTACATTCCACTCTCAAACTTCCACACCATGTTCTTTGGAATATATTTAATGTCTAAGATCTGCAAGTTCTCACCTACACAAACTCTGCAGCCAGCAAGTGGTTTATTAAACTACAGCTTTAAGGTACCACTCACAAAACAGAAAGGAAAACTGTTTTCTTTATGTTCTGCAGGGAGCTAAAGACAGATGGAAGCAGATAATTTCCATGGACACCCTTGCAATCACCATGATTAATTTTATTGGCCAGATTCCTCAGATTTGAAAGCCTGGTTGTTGAAACTCTGTCACAGTAACATCTAATTAAGAAGGAAATAGAGCCTTAAGAGAAATACTGACTGTCCTTTTCATCAAAGGATAGTAAGTTACACAAAGAAGGCACCCAATCCTCGGAAGGTAACCCACCTTTCTGATACCTTCTTAACCTCTTCCCAGCGGTCACCAGTGCACACAGCTATACATGTACACCCACATGCGGAACACGTGTCCCAAATTAATTATTGAAGCCAATCCTTTTCAACTGGAATCTTTCATTTAGCCTTCCTGGTAATGACTGATAGATACCAAGATGGATACTTGCAACCTCAGGTAGGTGAGGCTAAAAGATTTATATAATTTTAGGATTCTATCTAAGGCTATATTTTAAAGTTCACATTGAAACAAATACACACATAAATATTACACGTATGGATAAAGAGGAAATTCTAATACACATGTCCCTAGATAATAGTCAGAATATCTGAACTATGGCCAGGAGATTAAGCATAAAGATCAGGATGTTTCGATACTATTATATCTGTTACCACAAAAGTCAGACACAAATAATTACATTTTCTAGAGAGTGAAAATACAATGAATACTTATTATTCTTGCTCTTGTTATTACCTTCATAAGCACCTAATATGATTTACAAATAGTCTATTTATTAAAACTGTACTTATATATTACAGATAAGAAAAAAGTAGTCTCTATACTGAAGCAGTTGAGTAAATGCTGATTCTTCATGGAAACTGGTAGTTTATGTTTGAGAAATTTTGAATTAATAAAAATTCAAATAGTAAGAAAATTGAAACATAGTAGTGATGGTAGTGTTTAGGATAAAATTATCAAATCAATAAACAATTTTGTATATCTTCTCTTTGAAAAAAAAAATTGTGCCTGGGTATGTTTGTTGTTAATTTAAAATGGCTCTTACCTAAGGGACAAAATCGCAGAAGAATTTGGCTTTGCCTTAGAGAAAGTAGAACATACACATGTATTGATACAAATAAGAATAATACATGTTTTGTAGAAAATTATTTTCCTTCATGAAGATTGTCCTCTACTCCTTGGAGTAATCCTGTCTTGACTTAGTTTGTATTTGTTTCATTAGGTTGTAATGCAAAATGTACCATAATGATATCTCTTTCAGTATAATGCCAAGGGGAACATAAACAAAAATTCTTTTGGTATAAGAAATGCTTGGAAATTAAGTCATTCTGAGTCATGTTCTTTGTTTGACAGACTATACTGTGTTTGAGCACTAAATAATAAGAAAGAAATAATCAACTACATTGTTGATTATTACTGTATTTACATCAATTATACCTGAACAAAAATCATAAATTCAGAGCTTCTCTTCTGTATTTCAAGCTGCTTTAGAGGCTTTGGTTCTCATACTTCAGCAGGTATTATGATCACCTAGGCTTCATCCCAGAATTGTGATTTTACTTAGGCCTGGGTGTGGGCTAAGAACCTGCATGTCTACTTCTCAGGGGATGTAGCTGTTGCTGGGCCAGGGACCTGACTTTGAGGGACACCAATAAAATGTAACCTCATTAAAGCAGTCAGGTCTTACCTTTTAGGCAGATGTATTTGCGTCATTGCATTTTTATGTATTTCAATAATAGCTATAGCTTGCAAAATATAAAATCTATTATATTCAATGAAAAGTCATGAAATGTGCTTTATTTTTCTTCACTGCAAGCACAATGTACACTTGTTAGTTCAACAATCTAAGAAGCCAGTAGGAAGGGCTTTCAGAGTCAAAACTTGACCCTACATCCTTTATTGAAGGATTAGAGGTAAAAACCAGCTGTCAATAAATAGTTGCCTTGGTTTTTGCCATTCCTACAGTACTTTGGGCCAAAGCAAAACCTTATAAATTTAAAGCTCATGATTGCCATCTGCTGACACATTTGTGAATTACAAGTAGTCTGCATGGTTATATTGCGTTCAGATTTGGGGGTTTTGTGTCTTCCTTTCCAAAACCCATTAGGTAAATTTTATATCTGACGTCATACATGTACTTTCCCTAAAAGTAATGTATTTCACAATTTATTGAAAAACTAAAATAAAACTGTTTACCAAATTGGACACATTTATTTGAAACAGCTAGTCTGTACTGAAACTATTTTAATTTTTCCTATTAACAAAGTGAAATTATACATTTGTCATCTCGGTATACATAGTTCATATCTAGAGTAAATTTTATCAATAGATTTTTTAAGAGGGTATATTTGAATCTTTAATTGCTTTACCCTGAATCAAATGTTTATGTAATTAGATTGCTTATAATGGCAGTATATTGAAGAGGAGCTGAAATTAATCATGCTAACACACACACACAAAATATATATATATATATACACATATAATATTATATATTCCCAGCAGTGGAACCAAGGCATTTTCCAGTTTTTAGTCAGAATCTTTTCCAAATTTTCCTCTTTAGTGCTGGGCTTTTGATTGTTGTTCATTCAAAAAGATCATAAGCTTCTGCTCCCATGTTCAGCTTTACAATCTTAATGAAACTGAATCAAGTATATTAAACTGAAGTGTCAGTCAATGACTCAAAAAAGAATCACTTAGTATAAACACTCTTTGTGCTTAGTACTGCACTGTCATTATCTCCTTCATCCGCACAACTTTCCATACCTTTACGGTACAAATTAGGAAGCTGAAGTTTACAAAGGCTAGACAAGTTGTCAAAAGTCACAGCAAAGACTGATACCTAAAACAGCCCGACTGTGGCATCTAGCTCCTGCAAGCCAGACAATTTTGCCTGAATTATTTTCTGCCAGACTACCAGTCCTAATACTTTGGCCAAGACCAGTCTCCTTTGACATCTTCCCAGTCTGTTACAATGGTAGTATTCACCACTTTGATGGTTTTAGGCAGAGGATAAGTAAAATAAGCAACCCATTTTACTGACTCACAATTTCTTCCTTTATCAGCATTGGTCTTGTGTCTAGGAAAAGTGAGGATTTTTAATAATTCAAAGCATGAGTTGTGAACTAAGTTGTGCCTGGGTTAGAGTCCTTATTAACTGATTAACATCTCTGTCTCCTTAGGAAAGTGAATCATTCACTCAAGAAATACATCCTAGGCAGTCAGTTTGACTTCCTTTAAAAAAGAAAGAAAGAAACGTGACTTTTAGCACCCAGGCTTTTCACCTTGCACTATATTAAATCATCTAAAAATAAAGGGTTTCTTGTAATAACCAAAATCTTCAACAGCAGGAGGGATCTCATGGTACTTGTTTTTTCTTCCCTGGGGTGGTGGGTAGAACAGGTTAATTTGGGAGTCACTCCATGATGGTGAACATTTACATGAAGGCTGAATCACTCTTTTATCCCTTGAAATCATGAAGTGTGTGGATAGTGGCTAACAGTCAAAGCAGATTTAAAAGACTAAAAACGAAAAAAGTTTTCAAAGTCAAACAAGAAAATTGCCTTTAAACATCCAGAGTTACAAAATTACTCCATAGTTTACATTTGTGTAAAATCATTACTGGAGTAGTTGATTTCATAAGCTTTGTTTTGACGGAATTGTTCTGATGTCCAACTGTTTTTGTTGTTGTTTCACTAAATTGCGTTTGGAAAAATTGTTTTTATTCATGTTTTATCATCTGCAGACAATCTAGATACATCTTCACTTCAAAGAGAGGTTTTGACCAAATTGCTCTGGAATGCCCCCTAGGCATCAGGGGATTTTAAGGTTCTGCCAGGTTGAGAATACTGAACTACAGAGTCTAACACAGGGAGTCTACAGGGCTTTGCAAGGTAAAGCCAATGTAATCAAGGTAAAGGCAAGGTAATCATTTGTGAACTTAACATATTTACTGTCCGGTTTTGGGAGCAGTTTTATCCCATTCTCATCTCATGCTAAATTTGAAGTCAGTTTAAAAAGTACTAAAGAAAATGCTTTTTATTTACCTTATTTAAACCTTCTATAATGTCTATAGTATACTGATTTTACAGGTGGGAAACAGGTATCAAGAGATTAGAGATTTTCAGGATTACGGTGGAATGTTATCTCCTAAGGAGGTCTGCTTACTGTGCAGGCACAATACACACCAAAGGGGAGGGAGGAGCCCAAACCAGCACAGAAAATTCTTATGTTTAAATTTTTCTTGTCTTGCCATAAAATATGAATTTCCTTTTCTTTTCTCTTTTTTTGAGTCATAAGGATGCTGCGGTGGTGAACTAGACTGATATGAGGGTCCCAATCTTAGAGAGCTGCTGGGGTCTATGGAAGGCACAGAAGGAAGACCAGGCAATTAACATAAAATTAACATTAAAACAAGAGCTTGAAGGTGGTAATTTACAAAGATGGAGAGCTATCTTATCTTTAAGTGGGGCAGAGAAATAGGGTGGTAGTAAACTATGTGGGGGGGTGAAGTGGGGTGGGGGTTGCTGTTTCCCTGGTGGCTCAGTGGTAAAGAATCTCTTGACAATGCTGGAGACTCCAGCTGGATCCCTGGGTTCAGAAGCTGGGAAGATTCCCTGGAGAAGGGAATGGCAACCCACTCCAGTATTCTTGCCTGGGAAATCCCATGGAGAGAGGAGCCTGAAGAGCTGCAGTCCCTGTGGTTAGCAACACAACAACAACAAACTGTGCAGAGGAAATGAATGTAAAATCTGAGCTGAAATTTAACACAGGAGTAGAATTTTCCCATATGAAAGAAGCTACACTATTTAGAAGGAACAGCGTCAGACTGAAGAGCAGGAGAGGAAGGGGGGATGGGAAAGGATGAGAGGTAGTGGGGAGGGGCAGAGGTGGGTTGAAAGTGGCTCACTGAGCATGGGCGTGGCTAGCTGAGTGTGTGAAGGGAGGAGTGGGTAATGAAAATTTTGGGTGCACGTCGTAAACTGTCTTGGTAATAGCCAGATTAAGGAGTTTGGGTTATCCTCTGGAAAACGAGGCGCCAGTGTGGGGCTTTAAACAAGGCGAGTCATGGTCATATTTGTGTTTCAGAGATCTGGTTGCACTTCTTGGCCATGAAACTAAGCTTCCACACGCAATTCTGTCGTTTTGGAAGCACGGACTGAGAGAAATGTCCGAATAGAGGGACGTTTCAGCTTTGGGTCCCACAGGTGTTCGGGCTGGTGTGATGTTTGGAGGTACCAGAGAGGCCCAAGGATGACAGCTGGACAGAGCCCTTTGGAAAGAGGGGAATGTATTATTTCCTGAATTAGTGATTACAGAATGAGGAGTGGAACTGATCTGGAGAGAGAGGGTAGGTTCTTTTTCAGAAGGGTTGCATTTGAGACATCTGGACTGTTTTATCAGGATTGGATTCTCTGCAAGAAATACATTCCATAAATATTTTTTAATTTATTATTGTACAGCCTAACCTTGTAAAGCTACCAAACCACCTCACTTCTGGATATAATCAAAGTGTGAACCCCTATTAAATCTACATTCTAAATCTATTGAGGGCGCTAGCTAAAACATAGGCTTGTGCTCCCTGAAGAGATCAGGTGATGATGGCTGGCTTTAGAGAATGCTCAATCCTTAACCACAGGTTCCTAGCTTCACAGCGGTTCAAGTGTGGCGAGGGGGCGGGCGGTGGGGGGGGGGGCAGGTGGAAACAAACGGTTGCCCCCTGCTGGTAAGAACTGAATACTGCAGCCCCGGGAAAGGAAACTGCTTAGGGGCGTGGTAGCTGGTGGATGACGTAGAAGGCGGCGTCCGGAGATAGGCGGTTATTGACTGCGTCATTAGTGCGCGCCGCGGGAAACGTAGCTAGCCGCATGGCTGCGGGTTGCTCAGTGGCCCCGCGGCCGAAGGCGGCCTCGGAAGGGCCCCCCGGCGTCTTGCCTTGCCTAGAATTGCCTACCTACGCGGCTGCTTGTGCGCTTGTGAATAGCCGCTACTCCTGCCTGGTGGCGGGGCCGCACCGAAGACACATCGCCCTATCGCCGCGCTATCTTAACAGGAAACGCACCGGTATTCGAGAACAGCTCAATGCAGAGCTCCTGCGCTATTCCGAGAGGTACTGGTCTCTTACATTTTTTGTTCCCAGAGCGGACATAATCTTAACGTTAATTATCTTAACGTCGCCTGCCGCTCCTTTGGGGCACGGGATGGGGCAGCAGGTGGACGTTTAGTGGCAATAGAAAGGGGTCGCACCAGCTACCGCGAGTTTAGCCCCGGGGCATTCTGGAGTCGCAGTCCACCTCGGTAGACTGGTGGCTCTCTGGTCAAGATCTGTGCTGAGTCCGTTTCGTATGCAGGAAAGAAAACGTTACGGTGACAGGAATTGTGTCAGCCGAAGGGGTAAAGAAGCTCGCTGCAAGGCAGGTAGAGGTGAAAAAGGGTCTGGAGACCGGCTAGTTCTATGTGTTTTCTCAATTGACAATGAAAGTTTGGAATGCACTAGTAGTTAAAAACATTCTCCCTATATAGAAAATTATACGCGAAGCCTTAATACTTCGTTTAATTATTTATAAACCACGAAGGTTGGTTTTGTTTTGACCCTGGTTCTTTCCCAGGGTTTTTTTCTCTTGGACCTGATCAGGGATGAATGAAATACTATAAGCCTTGTTTCCTTTTTAAGAATAGGAAAGCCTGTTGCTTTTGAAGTTGAAAAATACCTTCTAGTGCATTTAAAGTAACATATTGGAAAATGACTTGGGCAAAGTTTCTCAAGGGATCTTGAACCCTACACAGGTTGAGGTCTAGAATTTACAGCTTCCTCCAAGCACCGGCACACACTTTCACTTGTGGGTCTATTTTGTGTACTGGAGAATTGGGGAATAAAACCAAAGAAACAAACAAGACCCTTATTTCAGGAGCTATAAGCGCTAGGTGTAAGCCAGATAAATCCAATGAAATGTTAAAATCTGACAAATCTAAGTTATAGTAAAGAGTGGTGAATTGGATCTTAGGACCTTTGAGAACAACTTGATAGGAAGAGGGTACTTCTGAGATAGTAGCATTCTGGGCAAAAAGAGTGGCATAAAACAAATGGATACTAGTTGTGAAATAGAATACTTTGACCAGATAATTGTAAGCACTTATAACAAAGTGTATATATCAGGAGAAAGACATTGGGTACAGCTGAAAAGCGGGGCAGTTAGGGGTGGGGTGGAGGATAATTCAGAGGATGGCCATTTTGTTCTTCCTTTCCTGCCTTTGCCAGGTGTTTTGGGTTTTTTGTTTGTTTTTCTGTTTGCTTAATCCGGAAACCTAGTTACCACTTCATCCTCTAGGTAGCCTCCAACTCAGAAAACACCTGACACACTCATGAGACAGTGGTATCTCTGGGATATAATCAGATTTGTAGTTTAAGAAACCACTTGATAGCGTCAGGTGGTGGTTTGAGGAGGTGAGACAGTAAGCATGGAGAACATGTTTAAGAAACTGTTACAAAGTGTAGAGAAAATTGATTATAGAGTTTGCATTTGGGAGATTTAACGCTATGTAAGGTCATAAAATCTGGAAACAAACAAATCTTTGATCTGTAACCAATTAATGGCTCCACTTGACAGGCTAGGGGAATAGGAGCCATTACCCCAGAGAGATGAAGAGTTGATTGGATACTGATAATTTCTCTAACAGAATTGGGATAGTGTGGACTTGTGGCATCAATTGCACTCTGAACAGATCTGAACTTATTTTGGGGGTGTGCTGAAAACGCCAGTTTATTCTGTGCAAAAGGGGTACCATAGATTAATAATGAGGGACAAAACATTGAACATGTCAATAATTGTAATACTGATCAACTATTTATCATATATAGTTTGTTTCCAGACTTTGGGGCCATCCTGTACCATCAGAGAGGACCTGCTTCTCTTTTTAAAAGATCTCATTTCAATTTTGAAAAATCTACTTAGAGAAAGTAGTTTTCTAAAAATCACATTAAAATATCTATCTTTGAGAGGTCATTAATGACAGCTCTTGAGTTATTTGAAAATGGCAAATATGTTCCCTCCCAGTAGTTCCAGTGTATTAATTCAAAATGTCTCAAAGAACAAATGAACTACCAGTTTCCATGAAGAGTCAGTGTTTACTCAACTTCTTCAGTATAGGTGGTAGTTTAGTTGCTAAGTCATCTCCGACTCTTGTGACCCCATCGACTGTAGCCTGTCAGGTTCCTCTGTCCATGGGATTCTCCAGGCAAGAATACTGTAGTGGATTGCCATTTCCTTCTCCATCTTCAGTGTGGAGGCAACCTTTATTCTCATGTATAATATATAAAAGTCTTAAGTGTATATGCAATGTACTAATCCCTTAAACTTGATGATTGTTCTCTCAATATCTCAAGTGAGGTTACCACCTTGCCTGGAAACATACTTAGGATGCTTTCAGAAAAGCAAAAGAGGAAAAGATATAATGTTGAGGTGTCTGTCTCTCTGATGATTTTTAGTATATTTTATGCAATGAGTTGCTTCCCAAAATTCACACAAGCTGTAGGTAGCAGTTCTGACCCCTACAGAACTCCATTAGCTCTCTTGAAATATACTTTACTGTACTGAAATTAAACTTAAAATTAATAGTGGATTGGCCGCAGATTCATTTGGGATTTTCTGTAAAATGCTACAGAAAAACCCAAACAAACCTTCTGGTCAACCCAATATGATCTACTAACACAGTCAGAAAAAAAAAAATTCATTTAGAGCTCTAACAATAAAATGTATTTCAGTGTGGCAACACTCAAGCATGGCTACCCAGAAAGAATAAAGTAGTTAGATGCCTCCTGAATCTCTATCTTGAATCATTGTGAAAGTATTAGTGGCACATGTAGAGTGACGCAGGGGTTTTGAGTTGACAACTCACATCACATACAGTGTCTATGGTGGTAAAATGCTCTTGTGAAATCATGCGTAATTCTCAGTAAAGTGCCACACAAAATAATCTACTCTTGAATTTATATAGTAGTTATATTCCTGAAAATTTTACTTGATTTTGAAACCATGTGAAGATGATTTTATGTTCATACGTACACACATTAAGTTAGGTACTATAGTCAACTGTTTATAAATATTTATAAAATGAGGCTTGTCCGCTCATTTAAATCATGCAGACCCGGGGACAGTTTTCATTGTGTAGGGCTGTTTTCACTTGTCAGGATGTCGTGCATCCCTGGCCTTCACAGGTGTGACAACGATGCTTTATCCCACAAACTCGCAAATGCCACCTACGGGACAGCAGTATCCCCCCACTGGAAACTGATTTGGGGAAACAAAGTTGATTTTGGGGAAACAAAGTTGATTTTGGGGAAACAAAGTCTTGTTTTTGTTTTTTGTCTGATATGGCAGTTATTTTTAACCCCTCCTTGCTCTCTGTTTTCTGGGCCTCTAATATTATCTTAGTGATGATATAGTTCCTGTTTAGGAAAGCTACATGCAGAAATTAGTAATTCAAAGAAAGGCTTTCTGGAGTAAATCTCAGTGTTTATGGATTTCCTAATTGGGTAATTAAGTTGCATTCCAGTGACTCCTGGCTGTTTTAAAACAACTACTCGTAGGTATAAATTCTTTGATTCTGTGTGAACCATTCTAGAAGATTGAGTTCACCAAAAATATTCTCTGCTCTCAAAGACCTTAGAGTCCTCTCTGGAATCCAAACATATAAGCAAAGATACGTAAGAACAGCTTTCTCAGGCTTCCCAGGTGGCGCTAGTGGTAAAGAACCCACCTGCCAATGCAGTAGATGTAGAAGGAGTTTGACCCTGGGTCAGGAAAAACGCCCTGGAGGAGTGTATGGCAGCCCCGTCCAGTGTTCTTGCCTGGAGACTCCCATGGACAGACTGTTGTGGGCCTGGGAGGCCACAGTGCGTGGGGTTGCAGAGTCCGACACAGCTGAGATGACTTAGTGTGCATGCTTTCCTTGGTCCTGGAGGAGCAGAGGCAGCGTGACTGCAGCTTTGCCTGGGGAGTCAGGGACGCTTGCTGAAACAGGTAGTGGCCGTGGCAGTGAAGCCACCAGCTCAGCCTCCTTAACTAATTGTGATTTTTTAATAACTTGGAAATGACATTTGGAAATAGTTGTCGTTCAGTCCCTCAGTCGTGTCAGGCTCTCTGCGACCCCGTGGACTGCAGCACATCAGACTCTCTGTCCTTGGAGATAGTAGTTGCCTCCTAATCCTGACTGTCAAGCTACAGATTACAGTTGTCAGAGTCCGTTCTCAAAAGCTAATATAATTGTATTTCTTACTTCCTTCCGCTAGCAACAGTTGCAGTTCGGGGATTATTCTCCATCAAGTTATTGGCTTTAATATTCAGGGCTTCAACTTGAATCCTAATACTTCTCTTGCTACATGCCATCTAGTACAGAAATTCAGTAATGGTGGGTAATACCAAAATTGCCTTGATTCAGTAATAGTCACAGAACGACATTTTTCTTACTAAGTCTCATTTTTTTACCTCTCATTCTAGCATAACTAGAATTGAAATGGATAGCAAATAGGGCAGAAGGATCAACTTATTGCTCTTGTATAATGGACATTTTGTTTCTGGGTATTTACCTTGAATAATTATCTTTAACTTAGCCATTATTTTGGAACCCTTGGGTGAAACTGAACCACTAAAGTTGTTATAGGCTAATCATACATTATTGTATATGTATATACTTTCGCCATGGGTGTGATTATATGAGGAGATCTATACTTTCTGGACTCGGAATCAGTATAATGGCCTAGTTTAAAAGAGGGTAAATAACATTTTCCTTCCCTTTTTTTTTATAGCCTTTTAGGTGTACCCATTGCTTATGATAACATCAAAGTAGTGGGTGAATTAGGAGATATTTATGATGATCAAGGACACATTCATCTTAACATTGAAGCAGATTTTGTTATTTTCTGCCCTGAACCAGGGCAAAAACTTATGGTATGTATCTTTTTTCCTATTGTTCTTTGTACAGTTATTAAATTATGTAATTTGGAAAAATTTAAGAGACTATACTTTGGGATTTTATAAGGACTGTTATTTTAAGTAATTAAAAATCATTTTTAAAGAAAAATTTTCAGCTTAAGTTTTTAATTTTTATTGAAGTATAGTTGATTTGCATTGTTCTGTTTCAAGTGGAAAGTGATTCAGTTTAGATATACGTATATATATATTTTTTTTGCAAATTCTTTTCTGTTATAGGTTATTATAAGATACTGAATATATTTCCCTCTGCTACCGGGTAGATCCTTGTTGTTAATCTGTAATCCTAACCTCCTAATTTATCCCCTCTTCCCTTCCCCTTTGGTAACCATAAGTTTGTCCTTTGCGAATCTATTTCTGTTTTATAAATAAGTTTAATTGTATCGTGTTTTTAAATTCCACATGTCAGTGATATCATACGTTTGTCTGTTCTCTGTCTCACTTAACCTCACTTAGTCCAGTCATGTGGCTGTCAGTGGCATTTCATGGCTGAGCATTATTTCAGCATGTATAACGCATCACTTCAGTTGCTTTCGTGTCTTGGTCATGTTGCTGCTGTGAACACTGCAAGCATGTATCTTTTTCAAGTAGAGTTTTTGTCTTTTCTAGATAAATGCCCAGGAGTGGAATTGCTGGGTCATATGGGACTCTGGTTTTAATTTTTTAAAGAACCTCCATACTGTTCTCCATGTGGTTGCACCAGTTTATATCCCCAGCGACGGTGTAGGATGGTTCCCTTTTCTCCACGTCCTCTCCTCATTTGTTGTTTGTGGACTTCTTGGTGAGGGCTGTTCTGATGTCTGTGCGGTGCCGGTCGCTCTGCGTCTGTGCGTGTTTCTAGTACTGAGCCATGATGAGCGTCTTTTCGTGGGCCTTTTGACATCTGTATGTCTGTGTATGCGCAACACTGTTTTAGGTCACTGGTCTTTTCATTTCAAAAGCATTGCTACTATCTTACATTGGTGTTTTTCTCTAATTTATCATATTATACTCTCATACTTACTGCTTTCTAGATCCCACCAAAGAACCTTGGCTACCTCTTGGTTGTGAAGATTCTATTCTATACGATTGTAACATTTTGATAGTTTTTCCTTTCCTCATTGAGTATTTAATTGATAAATGTTGTCTTTTATAGCAGTTTTAGACTTAGAGAAAAATTGAATGTAAAGTATATTGTTCTCATATACATCTCACTCTACCCACCCCCAAAAAACCACACAGAATGTTTCTCTTGTTATTGATAAGATGTGGTACATTTTTTTAATAATTGTTGAGCCAATATTGATACATTGTATGTGGTTTATAGTAGAGTTCACTGCTTGTATTGTACCTTCTGTGGTTTTTGACAAAGGTATAGTGACATGAATCCAACATCATAGCATTCCTATGGAATAATTGGTCACTGCTCTAAAAGTCCTGTGTGTTCTGCCTATCCATTGCTTCCTCTCTCCCCTGGAAACCATGGCAACTGCTTTTTTTTTTTTATTGTCTCCATAGTTTTGCCATTTCCAGAGTATCATATAGTGGAGTCATAGAGTATGTAACCTTTGGTTACAATGGTTTCTTTCACTTAGCACTAGATGTTTAAGGTTCCTCCATGTCTCTTTCTTGATAGCTTATTTTTGTCGTAGAATAATATTCCATTGTATAGATGTACCAGTTTGTACAGACCACCTAGAAGGTACCATTCTGGACTCCAGACTCCTTATGATGACAGACAGGTTTTACTGTGTCACGTGTGGAAGGAGATGATGACATTAAACCACATTGTATATATATATATATGTGTTATTTATAGTTCTGTAATTCAAAAGGTGATTTTAAAAAAAGCTTCAGGTTTTCATTCAGCAAGTTTGTATTTGTTGATTCTTAAGGGACTAGGAAACTGGAAATTTTAATTTTAACCTTAAAATCATATAGAATATATTGTTGTTTTACTTTTAAAGCTTCTAATAACGTTATGATTTACTTAAAATAGCCATGCTCAAGGTGAGCTTTCTAAAAAATTCTAGTGTTTGTAAACTGATATTTTAGTGTAACATGTAGTAAGCTATAAATGAGGATCAGCTTTTTTGATACTACATCATACTATTATTTTGGTATTTTCTCTTTGAAGATCAGTTTAAAGATTGTAAGATTCGTTTCATCTTTTTGGTGCTCCTCTTAATGTAATACTCATTTTTTTCCTTCTTCTCAGGGTACAGTTAATAAAGTGTCCTCCAGCCACATTGGCTGCTTGGTCCATAGGTGCTTCAACGCCTCCATCCCTAAACCTGAGCAGATGCCAGCTGACCAGTGGCAGACGCTGCAGATAAATGTGGGTGACGAACTAGAATTTGAAGTATTTCGTTTAGACTCAGATGCTGCTGGAGTATTCTGCATTCGGGGAAAATTAAGTATCGCTAGGTCAGTTCCTAAGCACGTTATTACCATTTTGATACTTAATCATTTCTACTTAATTCTGAATTTAGGAAACATAGGCCCCCCTTTTAAAAGTTAATTTATTAAGCTATTTGTACTTCCAAACCACAGAGTCAATGTAAATATGAATCTTAAGTGTTATGACAGTGCATTGAACATTCTAAAGCTCTGCGTCTAAGTGGTCTACATTGTAATAATTCAGTTTTTCAAAGTATTGTCATGTTTTAACTAGTATGTTGTTAATCTTTTTTTTAAAAAAGTTAATCCTTGAACTTGAGACTACTAGAAGCTTAATTATATTAATAGAACTATTAGTGTTTTGTCTTTACACAGTTTCAATTTCTTGAAACAAATTATTTGATTATTGTCATTATACTAGGTAGATCATTTAATTTCTGTATTTTTCTTGTTTGGAATTCTTTTAGGAAATACTCTGATCCTGAGCCTGGTATTATGGCAGGGCCTAATTGAGGGGTCATACTTTCTCTGTTTTCAAGGCAGAATCTAAAAAGGTTGCCAAGAAATGAGGATATGGGTTAAAGGTTTAGAGCAGCCATCCAACAGAACTGTCTGTAGTGACAGAGGTGTGCTGTATGTGTGCAGCGTAGCAGGCCTCACTGTTGAGGAACTGAAATGTGTGACTCGTGTGTCACTGAGGAAGTGGGTTTTTAATGTTACCTTAAATTTAAATAGTTCTGTGTGGCTATTGCTAATTCAAGGGACAGCAGTTCTATAGAGAGCTACTTCACTGATCTTTGTTTTTATTTACTCATATAAAGTACTCAGAGCTTTGCAGCATAATACTGCTTCAGGCATGCTCACTTAGTCGTGTCGACTCTTTGCAACCCCACAGACGGTGGCCCACCAAACTCCTCTGTCCATGGGGTTCTCCAGCCAAGAATACTGGAGTGGGTTGCCATGCCCTCCTCCAGGAGATCTTCCCAATCCAGGGACCAAACCTATATCTCTTACAGTTACAGTCTCCTGCACTGGCCGGCAGATTCTTTACAACTAGTGCCACCTGGGAATCCAATACTGCTTCAGCATAGTTTAAGAAGAACAATGAAACAAGGACTGGGATAGTAGATGGGGAACTCCAACATTTTGATAAAAACCAGAAGTGTGTTTTCTCCTGATCAGATGTTACTGGTTTGGCTAATAAGGCTGGGTGGTGATGTTTAGGGTTCAGCATTTTCTGAACCAAATTATAATTCAGAAACCCTGTTTTGACAAAACTTTTATGTCATTTTTATGTATGAAACAGTCTGGGAAACAAAAAAAATTAACATTTCTAAGACTATCAGTGTGCTGGGAGATAATAGAATATTTGAAATTTGTGTCACAGTTATGTTATTTTGTACTACTGTCATAATTTAGAAAGATCTTACTGTGTTGGAATATTCTTGATCTTATTTTGTTCTTTTATTTTTGCTTATCGCCCTACAAATTTTTTTAATTCTTACAGTTTACAAACAAAGTGCTCTGCAGTTCCTGAAGAAGCACCAGAAACTGGCGCTGTCGAACCTACTGAAAAACCTCCAAAGAAGAAAAAGAAAAAGAAGAAAGACCTAGGGCCATCTGAAGTGGAAGGCGGTACCACAGAGCTAGCAGAATCTGCAGATGTTACCGTGAAGGACGAGACAGACCTGCAGGTTAGTGACGGTGTGAATGGCCTCTGGGAGGAAGAGCCGAAGAAGAAGAAGAAGAAGAAGAAGAAGCAGCACCAGGAAGATCAGGACCAAGAGCCTGTTTTCCAAGGCAGTGACTCCAGTGGCTATCAAAGTGACCACACGAAGAAGAAGAAGAAAAGGAAGAGTGAGGAGGCTGGATCCACACCGCCTGTGGAGCATGCACCTAAGAGGAAAAGGGAAAAGTGATTTTCTTTGGTGTGTTTTAAATACGATTTGTTTTTTTAAAGATTTATACACAGCAGATGACTAAAGTTTGAATTAAGAAATGTTTTGTATTGCAGTATTTTGCATAACAGGGAACATTTTGACTAGTTGAGTTTTTGGTACTAAAATTCATTTGGGAAATACCAGTATTATTAAAATTCCATTTATTGTATACAGAATAGAAAGGTAAGAACTGCCTTTATTCTTTCATTCTTCCCAGTGGATTCATTCTAAATAAAATTGTTAGTCTGGGGACTGTAGAAACCAAAGGACTTTTGTAATACAGTGTTATAATGTATATCATAAAGAATGAGTTTTGAGCTTGGGCGGTGGTGGTTACAGGTTTTGAATTTAGTGATAACGTTACATGCCATGTCACCAGGCTTTGTTTAAACTTTAAGTCATTTACCAGTTGTAGGCTTTTTTTTTTTAAATCATGGCTACTGCAGGAGTTTTGTTGTTTACCTTGGGATGGTTTGTCAGAGGTATTTCTGAAGTCTTCAGAGCTCTCTAGAAACTGCTTTCTTTAGAACCATAGCCCTACCTGTGGATTATGAGTTAGGAAACAGTGCGGACTCTTCTTTCCTTCTCTGCATGTGTGGTGGTTTCTTTTCGCTCTCAGTCTCAACCATTCTGCTCTTGTGTGCTAGAGAAAGTCTGATGGAGACAGGATAAAGGTGACTCTGACTATCAGAAATTTCCCTATTTTTAATAACTGAGTTAAGCTACTAGAAATTATTACGAAAACAGTTATTCACTGCTTTCACTGAGAAAATGTGGAATATGTCTTAACTACTGGAAAACACTGAAGAATGAACTGACAGGCAAGTTCGGCCTGATAATCAGGGCAGGGTTGTGTTCATTCGTTCAGCAAAATTCACTGTCTGTGTTACACATAGTAGACCGTCACTCTACCAAGGTCGGGGTACAACGGCAAACAAGGCAGAAGTGATTCCTTCCCTCATGGAATGTCATAGGAGAAGCAGACACACATACACTGTAAGTAAGAAAATACAGAATTACTAATGCTGGTACGTTCTAAAAAGAAGATGATTCTCTCTCCCCACTGCTGTTATCCATGGCAGCCCCTTTCCGTTTGCCATTTATCTACTATCAGACGTAGTACTGCTCTTACTCTGTTTAATGTCTGTACCAACAGGAGATAGAATTGGGAGAGTCGTTCATGATGTTTGTCTATAAACAGATGTGCCAGACAGTGGAAAGGGGTGAGCCGGTGTCTTTCCTTATCATTAAGCTCATGTGGATATTTAGCCCTCACAATGAAGCTAGTCCAAATTGAGATGAGGTGTCAGTGTAAAACACACATCAGACTTTGAAGATGTACTAAGAAAGAATGTGAAATACCTCAGTTTGTATATTGATGAGATTATAATATTTTGGTATAGTGGAGTAAATAAAATATTAAATTGGCTTTTTCAGTTTTTGTTTTTGCTTTTTAGATTAAAAATTGTATCTGAGGCCTGCATTATCTTTGTTTTGTAGAGCACTGATTTGAAGGATGAGTTGAAAAAGATTTAAAATAACCCAATCTTATTCTTAGGGTTTAATGTAGTGCCGTACCTAGAAAATTAAAATTTTCTAATTTGAATACATAATTATAAGGTCTGACTTAATATTAAAAGTTAATGTTTAGTGAAACAGTTCTAAATTACTGATGGTAATGGCCAAGCAAGCTGTTAAATTAATGCTGTTCATAGCAAAATACATCCTGGCTTACCAAAATAAATTCCCACATGTTATTTTTACATTTTGAAGAAAAAAGTGTGCTGAACTTGAAACTAAATTTATCCATGGTTTTTCACAATGACAGTAGCAGAACGGTGACAGTGACAGAGTTTACCTGATACAGAAACCTCTGACTATGGTATCCTCCATGTGTCCTTCAAAACATTTCTAACATGCTACACTAATCTAGGTTTTTCCTTTTTTAGCTTGGAATTTGCTCATTAAAATCCTCTAGCCTAGCCTAAACCTCGTACCCTCTCTTCAGTTCCTGTTAAATCACTGGAAATAGAAGTTTGAAATGTATTTAGGGCTCTGCCTCCCACAACCCGTTACACTCCCCCATCATACAAACACTTCATACAACTCAGTATGAAAAAAAGCCAAACAACACAAGCAAAATATGGGCAGAAGACCTAATAGGCATTTGTCCGAACAAGATGGAGTACAAATCAGAACGACAGTGAGATAGCACTTCACAGAGGTCGTCATGTGAAGGCTAGAAGTGATAAACGCTGAGAAAGTGTGGAGAAAAGAGAAGACCCCTCCCTGTTTGTTAGTAAGAATTGAAGTTGGTGCCGCTGCTGTGGAGAACAGTATGGAGGTTCCTTAAGAAACCGAAACTGCCGTATGACCCAGGAATCCCACAACTGGGCATGTACCCAGAGAAAACCGTAAGTTGAAAAGGTAACATGGTCACTGCAGCATTATACACAATACCCACGATAGGGAAGCATCCTCGATGTCCATCCACATCTGTGAGTGGGCAAAGGAGCTGCTATACCTGTATACAAGGGAATGTTACTGAGTGACTGATAAGGCTGAAATAATACCACGTGCAGCAACAGGGAGTGAACGAGTGACAACCAAGTGAAGTGAGGCAGAGGAAGACAAAGGCCACACGGTATCACTGATCAGGGGAATCTAGCGATTGATATGCAGGGACTCACGAAGGAAGAACAGACTCACTTTGAAAACCCACTGAGTGTTACAGAAGGGACAACATCAGGGGAGGGAGTATGTCAGGAGGTTGGCCTTAACGTATGCACACTCACATATATGAACTAGGTCGCCAGCAAGCCGCTCCTGTCCAGCACAGGGAACTCTACTCGGCAGCACGCTAATTCCCTGTATGGCCAAAGCCTCAGGATCACAGTGGGTAGGTGCCTCTACCTCCACCCAAATCAAGGTGGTGTGCACCTCCAGCAAACATACATCAACTATACGCCAATACGAAATGCACATGAATTTGACAGCTGGAGGAAATGCTTACCGTAGTCCCCTCAGGCCTCAGTGACCCGGGGTGGTGACACATTCCTGGAGTCTGAACAGCCCTACCTGCCAAGGCTGGGCCCTCCTGAGGCTGAGGGAGCTGAGGAGGATGACCGAGAAGGGAGGCTCCCAAGGTCCTCTAGTGTGTGTCCATTCTAGAGAAACAACCCTCTCTAGACCAGGGCTGGCTATCCATGACTAAAACAATCCTAGCACGCAGAGACGAGAGAGACCAATTGTGCTGAATAGCTTGGAAAAGTCATGTTAGCCATGCCTCCTGGTGCTGGGGTTCTTACCTCCAGCATCTTAGAGTCACCCGACTCGTAGATGATAGCACTCTAGGCAGAACACGTGTGGAAGGCTTGGGGTTTGTCTTGGGTGAGGAAGTGAAGGATGATGAATAACTAGTGAGACACAAGCTCTGGGTGTGTGTCCTGACACGTTCCACACCCATTTACAATGCAGGGATAGGACGTGCGCTTGGCTTTGCCGCACCAAGAAGCAGAGTGGGGCATATAGAAGTGCTGCCGCCTTGTGGCCATTTTGTGTAACAACTCAAACTAGGGCTCGGAGGAGCTTTGCCCTCCCAAGGCCCTAGGGGCTGTAAATGACTCTTGCCCTTAGGAACCAGCCTTGGGGTGGGTAACTGAGTAAGAATCAGAAAACGGACAGCCTTTCAAGAAGCCAACTGCAGCAGGTAAATTTACTCACAAACACTTAAACAAAAAAGGTACAAAGATGCCCTTGTCACGCATTATTAGAGAAAGGGAAAGGAAGCCTACAAGGAGATATATCCCCTCCACCCATCAGATGGTCATCAAAGTCTACAGTCAGTGCTGCAGAGGGCCAGCAGAGAAGGGAACAGAAATTGCCAACAGCCATATGGAATTGAGCATGGAGTTTCCCTAAAAACCCGAAGACGCAGAAATTGTGTGACCCAGAAATTCTACTCTTGGGAGTACATCCGGATCAAAAACACATCCACCCCACCCTACACTGCAGCACCGTTTTCAAGAGCCAAGACGTGGAAGCAATCAGAATGTCCATGGAGAGATGAAAGAGAAGATACGGTACATATATTCAAAGGAATGTTACTCAGCCATCCAAAAAAAAAAGAAAGAATGCCATTTGCAGCAATACAGAAGGACCTAGCCATGATGATACTAAGGGAAGTAAGTCAGAGAGGAAGAGAAACATATGGGATCACTGTTCGGTGTAATCTAAAATGTGACACAAACTCATTTCCAAAGCAACAGAATCCCAGACTTTAAAAGCCACTTTGTGTTACAAAAGAGGTCACATCAGGAGGAAGGGTTCGACAAGGACACTGAGGTTAACCTTGTACTCTTTAGTATATGAACCTAGAGCATCAAAAAGTACTTAGTGTAGCACCAGGAACCCTATTCAACATTGCATAAATCCTTACCAGGGGCAAAGCTAATACAGAATGGATATTCACCTATATATACCTGAATCAAGTTGCTGGACACTTGTAACAAACTCAACACTATATAGCAACTATATCCCAATAGAAAATAAACGTTAATTGTCAAATAAGTGAAAATAATAGCTATACTCCCCTCTGCCCTCTGTGATCCAGGCTTCTGTTGCAAACCCAGACACATTCCCACTGGTGCACAGCTAGGTTCCACGTCCATTTATATCCCAGGAACAGAACTTGCACTCAGCTTTGTTGCCCCAAGAACCAGAGTGGGGCATACAGAAATGCTGCCGCCTTGTGGCCATTTTGTGTAACAACAACTGTAAAACGGTCTGAGAAGAACTTCATGCTTGCAAGATGTGAGGGCCTGTAAATGACTCTTGCCCTCAAGAAACAGCCTTGGAGTGGGTAATCGAATAAGAATTTAAAAAGGGACAGGTATATTTTATACACTCTTTAAAAACAATCATACCTACAAAGATCCTGGTATCAAACATTAGAGAATGGAAAATGAAATCTATAAGAGAGAGGTATCACCTCCACCCATCATAATGGCCATCATCAAAAAGTCTACAGCCAATGCTGCAGAGGGCCTGCAGAAAAGGGAATCCTCCTGCGCTGATGCTGGGAATGGAAACTGCTGAGAGCCAACTGGACTTGAGTATGGAGGTTCCTTAAAAACTTGAAGATGCAGATCTGTGATCTGAAATGCCGCACTTTGGCGTACATCCAAGATTAAACTATAGCTGGGCTGGGAAAGATATATGCAGCCCAGCCTTCACAGCAGCATTGTTTCTAAGAGCCAAAATATGGAAACAACCAGAATATTCATTGAGAGATGACAAAGATAGGGTGCACATACTGAAAACATGTGGCACACTCAGCCATCAAAAAGTTGGAAATAATGCCATTTACAGCAACAGAATGAACTAACCATGATTACACTAGGGAAAGTAAGTCAGACAGAGGAAGACAAATATATGAGATCACTGACAAGTTAATTTAAAAAGTGACACAAAGGAACTCATTTCTAAAACAGACACAGAATCTCAGACTTTGAAAAGGCACTTGGTTTTACAAAAGGGGTCACACTGTAAAGAAGAATTTAATCAGGATGCTAGAGGTTAACATGGGCATCCCTGGTGGGCAGACAGTAAAGAATCCAGCTGTAATGCAAGAGACTTGGGTTCAATCCCTGGGTTGGGAAGATCCCATGGGGGAGGAAATGGCAGCCCACTCCAGTATTCCTGCCTGAAGAATTCCTTGGACAGAGCAGCCTCGTGGGCTACATTCCTTGGAGTTGCAAGAATGGTACATGACTGAGCAATTGACACTTTCACACACTTTTATCAAGACTGACATAAGCACACTTATCTAGTATGTGTGCTGCTGAAGTGAATATATGAACCTATAGCATCAACAAGGACCTAGTGTATAGCACAGGAAAGCCTACTCAACACTGTAAAATCCTATAGCTGCCAAGCTCCCCCAAAGACTGGATATTCACCTACATATGCCTGAAACAAGTCGCTGGACCCCTGCCACAAAGTTACCACTGGAAATCAACCATACACCAGTAGAAAATAAACATTGATTTTCCAAATAAAATGAAATAACTGCTATATTCCCCTTTGCGCTTGGTGACCTGGGCTACTGTTGCAAATCCTGACCCTAAGCAGCCGTGGAGCCCACAGCTGGACTGTCCTCAGACTGAGGGAATTGGGAAGGATGTGCCAGTAGATGGGCCCCCACAGGACCTGAAGTGTTTGTCCTCTCTGGAGCAAATCACATTCTCCAGACCTTGACCATTCCCACACAGCTACAGCAAGTCTAGCGCACACAAGGAGGGTGGACACTATGGGCTGGAAGACATTTGACAAATCATGGGATCCTGCAGGTCTCCCAGCGCTGCAGTGCTTGCCTCCCGCCTCCTGCCTTAGATTCGACCCACCTGCAGATGACAGCACCCAAGGGAGGGCTGATTTGAGGACTTGGGGCTTGTTTGGGGTGGGGAAGTGAAGAATGATGAAGAAATGATGAGACACAAGCCCCGGCTGTCTGTTCTGGCAGATTCCATACCCATTTACAATCCAGGCACAGGACTTGCACTCAGCTTTGTTGCCCCAAGAACCAGAGTGTGGAACCCAGAAATGCTACTGCTTTGTTACTCTGTGTAACAACAACTCTAAAACTGGGGTTCACAGGAACTTTAAGCTTCCCTGATAGCTCAGGGAATCAAGAATCTGCCTGCAATGAAAGAGACCCCAGTTCGATTCCTGGGTTGGAGAAAGGATATATTACCCACTCCAGTATTCTTGGGCTTCCCTTGTGGCTCAGCTGGTAAATAATCCTCCTGCAATGCTGGAGCCCTGGGTTTGATCCCTGGGTTGGGAAGATACCCTGGAGAAGGGAAAGGCTACCCACTCTAGTATTCTGGCCTGGAGAATTCCATGGACTATACTCCATGGGGTCACAAAAAGTTGAACACAGCTGAGAGGACTAGAAAAGGTCAGTTTTCATTCCAATCCCAAAGAAAGGCAATGCCAAAGAGTGCTCAAACTGCCACGCAATTGCACTCATCTCACACACTACTAAAGTAATGCTCAAAATTCTCCAAGCAAGGTTTCAGCAATACGTGAACTGTGAACTTCCAGATGTTCAAGCTGGCTTTAGAAAAGGCAGAGGAACCAGAGATCAAATTGCCAACATCTGCTGGATCATCAAAAAAGCAAGAGGGTTCCAGAAAAACATCTACTTCTGCTTTATTGACTATGCCAAAGTCTCTGACTGTGTGGATCACAATAAACTGGAAAAATCTGAAAGAGATGGGAATACCAGACCACGTGACCTGCCTCTTCAGAAACGTGTATGCAGGTCAGGAAGCACCAGTTAGAACTGGACATGGAACAACAGACTGGTTCCAAATGGGGAAAGGAGTACGTCAAGGCTGTATAGTCTGACCTTGCTTATTTAACTTATATGCAGAGTACATCATGAGAAACGCTGGTCTGGAAGAAGCACAACCTGGCATCAAGATTGCCGGGAGAAATATCAATAACCTCAGATATGCAGATGACACCACTCTTATGGCAGAAAGTGAAGAAGAACTAAAGAGCCTCTTGATGAAAGTGAAAGAGGAGAGTGAAAAAGTTGGCTTAAAGCTCAACATTCAGAAAACTAAGATCATGGCATCCAGTCCCATCACTTCATGGCAAATAGATGGGGAAACAGTAGAAACCGTGGCTGACTTCATTTTATTGGGCTCCAGAATCACTGCAGATGGTGATTGCAGCCATGAAATTAAAAAGACACTTACTCCTTGGAAGAAAAGTTATGACCAACCTAGACAGCATATTAAAAAGCAGAGACATTATTTTGTCAACAAAGGTCCGTCCAGTCAAGGCTATGGTTTTTCCAGTGGTCATGTTTGGATGTGAGAGGTGGACTATAAAGAAAGCTGAGTACTGAAGAATTAATGCTTTTGAACTGTGGTGTTGAAGACTCTTGAGAGTCCCTTGGACTGCAAGGAGATCAAACCAGTCCATCCTAAAGATCAGTCCTGGGTGTTCATTGGAAGGACTGATGTTGAAGCTGAAACTCCAATACTTTGGCCACTTGATGTGAAGAGCTGACTTATTTGAAAAGACCCTGATGATGGGAAAGATTGAGGGCAGGAGGAGAGGGGGATGACAGGATGAGATGGTTTGATGGCATCACCGACTCAATGGACATGAGTTTGGGTGAACTCCAGGAGTTGGTGATGGATAGGGAGGCCTGGCCTGCTGCAGTCCATGGGGTCGCAAAGCAAAGAGTCGGACATGACTGAGTGACTAAACTGAGGGATTTTTCACTTTCAGAGGAACTTTACACACACAAGACCCTAGGGAATGTAAACCACTCCTGCCCTCAAGACTTAGCTTTGGGGTGAGTAATTGAAAAAGAATTTGAAAACAAGCAGGTCTACCAGAAGCCATTTCAGCAAGTACATTTTACACACACTCTAAAAACAAATAGTGCAGATATACATTTCCTCAATCGCACATTATTAGAGAAAGGAAAATGAAATCTACAGTGAGATATATCCCCTTCCACCCACCACAGTGACCATCATCATAAAGTCTAAACAGTCAATTCTGGAGAGGGCCTACAGGAAAGGGGACCCTCCTCTGCCACTGCCGGGAATGGAAATTGCTACAGACGCTGAGGAGCACAGAATGGAGGTTCCTTAAAATCCTGAAGAAGCAGATATCCCGTGACCCAGCAATCCCGCACTAGGGCTACATCCGGATCAAACTGTAGTTGGAGAAGGCACATGGACCCCGACCTTCACCGCAGCACTGTTTTAAAGCCAAACTTGGAGGCAACCAGAAAGTTCTTGGAGAGATGTAAAGGAAAAGTAGATGTGGTACACATTAGCAAGGGAATGTTACTCGGCCACCAAACAGAAGGGAACAATGCCATTTGCAGCAACAAAGACGGACCTAGCCATGGTCATGGTAGGTGAACTAAGTCAGACAGAGGAAGACAAATATCATATAGCATCACTGGTAGGTGGAATCTGAAAAGTACTGGAAAGGGGAACTCATTTCCAAAAAGGAAATAGATTCATAGACTTTGAAAAGTCACTTAGGGCTACAGAAGGGGTCACATCAAGAGAAGTTGGATCAGGATGCCAAGATTAACATATACATTCTTTACTATATAAACCTAGAGCATCATTAAGGACCTACCATATAGCACAGGAAACCCTACTCAACACTCTCTAAAAGCTTATAGGGGCAAAGCTCTCAAAAAGACTGGATATTCATCTACATATACTTGAATCAAGTTGCTGAACACCTGCAACAAATTCAACATTGAAATTCAACTGTATACCAATAAAAAATAAACATTAAGTGTCCAAGTAAAATGAAATAACTGCTATATTCCCTATGCCCTTGGCGACCCGGGCTCCTGTTGCAAATCAGGAGACTGAGCAGGCTTGGGGACCACGGCTGGACTGTCTCGGGGATGAGGAGCCGAGAAGGATGTGCCAGCAGATGAAAGCCATTGGACCTGAAGCGTCTGTCCCCTCTGGATCAAACCACAGCCTCGAGACCCTGGCTGCCCCCACACAGCTACTGCAAGCATAGTGCACAGAGCAGGGGGTTCCCTTTTTGGCTGGAAAATCTTGGAGAAGTCATGGGATCCTGCAGGTCTCTCGATGCTGGGGTGCTTACTTCTAGTCTCCTTCCTTAGAGTCGCCCTACCTGCAGATGACAGCAACCAAGGCAGGACTGATTTGGAGGGCTGCTTGGGATTTGTCTGGGGTGGAGAAGTGAAGAAAGATGGGGAAGAAATACGGAGACAACCCTGCAGGTGTCTGTTCTGGCACATTCCATGCGCATTTACAACCCAAGAGAACGACTTCCACTCAGCTTTTTGCCCTCAAATCCAGAGTGGGACATACAGAAATGCTGCCGCCTTGTGGCCGTTCATGTAACAACAGCTGTAAAACCGGTGTTCACGTGAGCTTAAAACTCACAAGGCCCATCAGACTGCAAATGACTCCTGCCTTCAAGAAATAACCTTGGAGTGGGTGATTTAATACGAATTTGAAATCAGGCATGCTTTCCAGTCATCAGTTTTTTCAGGTACATTTTATACACGCTCTTTAAAAAATAAAAAACGCATATACAAAGATCCGCATATCACATGTTATTAGAGAAATGAAAATGAAATTTACAGCACATCACCCTCACACATCACGAGGGCCATCATCAAAAGGTTAACAAAAAGTCAATAAAATTCAGAAAAGGGAATCCTCCCCCAACAGTACTGAGAATAGAAGTTACCGCAGACGCTGTGGAGCACAGCATGGTAGTTCCTAAAAACTCTGAAGATGCAGATATCCTGTGACCCAGCAATCCCACACCAGCGCTACATCCAGATCATACTATTGTTGGAGACGACACATGTACACAAATCTGTAGCACAGTTTCCAAGAGCCAAGACATGGAAGAAACCAGAATGTCCAGGGAAAGATGAGAGGAAAAAGTAGATGGGGTACACTTTTTGAAGGGAATATTGAAGAGACTGTTACTCAGCCATCAAAAAGAAGCAAATGATTCCATTTGCAGGAACATAGAAGGACATAGCCATGATCATATTAGGTGAAGTAAGTCAGATAGAAGAAGACAACTATGTAATATCACTGATAAGTAGACTCTAAAAAGTAACACAGATTTCAGGTGGAAAATAAAAGGGACACAAAGGAACCCAGCTCCAGAATGGTAAGAGACTCACAGATTTAGAAGAGCCACTTAGTGTTACAGAAGGGGTAACATCAGGAGAAATGGTTAACTCAGGATGCTGCAGTTTACATATACATTCCTCAATACAGAAAACTGGACCTTCTGTATAGCACAAACATGCTTGTAAAACCTTATAGAGGTAAAGCTTCCATAAAGACTGGATATTCATCTACACATGCCTGAATCAAGTAGCTGGACACCTGTAACAAACTCATCATTGGAAGTCTCCTATACACTAATAAGAGAACAAACATTACTTTTCCAAATGAAATGAAATAACTGCTATATTCCCTTCTGTGCTCAGTGACTGGGACTCCTCTTGCAAACTGGAACCTTGGGCCCCAGAGCTGGATTGTCATGGGGACAAGGGAGCTAAGAAGATGTGCCAGCAGGTGGGCCCCCACGGGACCTGGAGTGTTGGCCTTCTGTGGATCAACCGTATTCTCGAGACCCTGGCCATCCCTGCAGAGGTACAGCAGGCCTCGTGCTCACAAGAAGGGGTTCCCTCTGGGCTGGAAGACCTGTGAAAAGTCATCATATTTGCATGTCTCCCAGTGCTGGGGTGCTTACCTCTAGACCTCATTTTGTTGTCCTGATTTGTCACCTCACCTGACAAAACGCCCACTGGAGAAGGGAATGACAAACCACTTCAGTATTTTTTTCCCCAAAACCCCATGCACAGTATTAAAGGGCAAAAAGATATGACACTGAAAGATGAAACCCCAGGTCAGTATGTGTCCAAATGCTACTGGGGAAGAGCAGAGAAATAGCTCTAGAGGGAATGAAGAGGTTGAACCAAAACGAAAATGAAGCCCAATTGTGAATGTATCTGGTGGTAAAAGTAAAATCCGATGCTATAAAGGACAATACTGCATAGGAACCTGGAATGTTAGGTCCATGAATCAAGGTAAATTGGAAGTGGTCAAGAAAGAGATGTCAAGAGGGAACCCTGACGTTTTAGGAATCAGTGAACTTAAATGTATGGCAGTGGGTGAATTTAATTCAGACGACCATTATATCTACTACTATGGGCAAGAATCCCTTAGAAGACATGGAGTAGCCCTCATAATCAACAAAAGACTCTAAAATGCAGTGGTGGGTTAAGTCGTGCCCAATTCTTGCAACCCCATGGACAGTAGTAGCCTGCTAGGCGCCTCTGTCCAAGGGATTCTCCAGGCAAGAATACTGGAGTGGGTTGCCATGCAGTACGTGGGTGCAACCTCAAAAAGAACAGGATGATCTCCATTGGTTTCCAAGGCAAATCATTCAATATCACAGTAATCCAAATCAATGCTCCAACCATGAATGCTGAAGAAGCTGAAGTTGAATGATTCTATAGAAGACCTACAAGACTTTCTAGAACTAACACCAAAAAAAGATGTCTTTTACATCATAGTGGATTGGAATGCAAAAGTAGGAAGTCAAGAAATACCTGGAGTAATAGGCAAGTTTGGCCTTGGAGTACAGAATGAAGCAGGGCGAAGGCTAACAAGGTGTTGCCAAGAGAATGCACTGGTCATAGCAGTCAACAACACAAGAGATGACTCTACACATGGACATCACCAGATGGTCAACACCAAAATCAGATTGATTATATTCTTTGCAGCCAAAGATGGAGAAGCTCTATACAGTCACAAAAGCAAGGCTTGGGGCTGACTGGCTCAAACATGATCTCCTTATTGCAAAGTTCAGGCTTAAATTGAAGAAAGTAAGGAAAACCAGGAGACCATTCAGGTATGACCTAAATCAAAGCCCTTATGATTATACAGTGGAGGTGATGAAGAGATTCAAGGGATTAGATCTGGTAGACAGAGTGCCTGAAGAACTGTGGGCAGACATGCATAACACTGTTCAGGAGGTGGTGACCATAACCACCCTCAAGAAACATAAATGCAAGGCCAAGTGGTTATCTGAGGACGGCCTTACAAAGAGTTGAGAAAAGAGAAGTGAAAGGCAAAAGGAGAAAGGGAAAGATATGCCCAGCTAATGCAAGATAAGAAAGCCCTCTTAAGTGAACAATGCAGAGAGACAGGAAAACAATAGAATTGGAAAGACGAGAGATCTCTTCAAGAAAATTAGAGATACAAACTGAGCATTTCATATAAAGATGTGCACAATAAAGAATAAACAGGGTTCAACAGCCCAACAGAAGCAGACGAGGTTAAGAAGAGGTGGCAAGAATACACAGAAGAGCTGTACAAAAAAGGTCTTAATGACCCAGAGAACCACAATGGTGTGATCACTCACCTAGAGCCAGACATCCTGGAGTGTGAAGTCAACCGGGCCTTAGGAAGCATCACTACAAACAAAGCTAGTGGAGGTGATGGAATTCCAGCTGAGCTATTTAAAATCCTAAAAGATGCTGCTGCTAAAGTGTTGCACTCAGTATGCCAGCAAATTTGGAAAACTCAGCAGCAGCACAACACTGGAAAAGGTAAGTTTTCATTACAATCCCAAAGAAAAGCAATGAAAGAATGTTCAAACTACCGTACAATTGCACTCATTTCACATGCCAACAAGGTAATGATCAAAATATTTCAGACCAGCCTCAAGACTGAACCCAGAACTTGCAAATATATAAGCTAAGCTGGATTTAGAAAAGGTAGAGGAACCAGAGATCAAAGTGCCAACATCTGCTGGATCATAGAAAAGCAAGAGAATTCCAAAAATATATCTATCTCTGCTTCATTGACTATGCAAAAGCCTCTAGTTTGTTGGATCACAACAAACTATGGAAAATTCTTAAAGAGATTGGAATACCAGACCACCTTGCCTGTCTCCTGAGAAACCTGAATGCAGGATAAGAAGCAACAGTTAGAACCGGACATAGAACAATGGACTGGTTCAAAATTCAGAAAGCAGTATATCAAGGTTGTATATTGTCACTCTGCTAATTTAACTTATATGCAGAGAACATCATGCAACATGCTAGGCTGGATGACTCACCAGCTATAATCAAGATTTCTGGGAGAAATATCATCAACCTCAGATAGACGCTGATGCAACTCTAATGGCAGAAAGCAAAGAGCCTCTTTATGAGGGTGAAAGAGGAGAGTGAAATAGCTGGCCTAAAACTCAACATTCAAAAAACTAAGATCATTGCATCCATCCCATCACTTTGTGGCAAATTAAAGGGGAAAAATGGAAGCAGTGACAGATTTTACTTTCCTTTGCTCCGAAATCACTATAGTGACTGCAGTCATCAAATTAAAAGGTGCTTGTTCCTTGGAAGGAAAGCTATGGCAAACTAGGTGGCATATTAAAAAGCAGAGACATCACAGATTGTAGACAAAGGTCCATATAGTCAAATCTATGGTTTTTCCAGTAGTCATGTACAGTTGTGAGATTTAGACCATAAAGAAGTCTGAGTGAGGAAGAATTGATGCTTTTGACCTGTGGTGCTGGAGAAAACTCTTCAGAGTCCCTTGGACTGCAAGGACAGAAAACCAGTCAGTCCTAAAGGAAATCAACCATGGATATTAACTGGAAGGGCCGATGCTGAAGCTGAAGTTCCAGTAGTGTGGCCCCCTGATGTGAAGAGCTGACTCACTGGAAAAGACCCTGATGCTGGGAAAGACTGAGGGCAGGGGAAAAGCAGGTAACAGAGGATAAGACGGTTGGATGGCAACACGGACTCAGTGGACATAAGCCTGAGCAAACTCTGGGAGAGAAACGAAGGACAGGGAAGCCCGGCGTGCTGTTGTTCATGAGGTCACATCGAGTGGGATACGACTTAGAGACTGAACTACACTTGCAGATGAGAGCAGCTAGCTAGGGCAGATGTGGAGGGCTTGAGATTTTTTTCCGGTGGGAAAGGGAAGAATGATGGGGAAGAAGTATTGAGACGCAAGTCCACGGGCCCATTCTGGCACATTCCACGCCCATTTACAACCCAGGAACAGGAATTGCACCTAGCTTTGTTGCCCAAAGAACCAGAGGGGGCATACGGAAATGCTGCTGCTTTCTGGCTGCTTCATGCAACAACAACTGTAAAACAGGCTGAGAAAAAATTAACACTCACAAGGCTGGGGCCTGTAATGACCTCTGCCCTCAGGAAATAGCCTTGGGCTGGGGAATGGAATAAGAAATCAAAAACAGACAGACTTTCACAAAGCCATCTCAGAGGGTACCTTTTACTCGCACTCTTTAAAAACAAGAACCTTCCTACAAAGATACTCTTATCATACATTTTATAGACTGGAAAACGAAATCTACGAGATATAGCACCCTCCACCCATCACAGTGGTCATAATCAAAAAGTATAGAAACAGTCAATGCTACAGAGAAGGAAATCGTCCTGTGCAGGTGCTGGTCAAGGAACCACTAACAGCCAGCTGGAGTTGAGCATGGAGGTTCCTTAAAAACCTGAAGATGCATTATCCTGCAATCCAGAAATCCCACTCTTGGGCACACATCCAGATCAAATAATAGTGGAAAAGACATATGCACCCCAGCTTTCACTGAAGCACTGTTTCTAAGAGCCAAAATATGGAAACAACCAGAATGTCCATGGAGAGGTGAGAGGAAAGCGAGGTACACATATTGAAAGGAATGCTACTCAGCCATCAAAAAGCATAAAATGATGTCATTTGCAGCAAGATAAATGGACCTAGCCGTGATCATACTAAGGGAAGTAAGTCAGAAGAAGAGAAATAAAGGATCACTGATAACTTGAATCCAGGTAGTGACACAAGGGAACTCATTTCCAAAACAAAAACAATCTCAGATAATGAAAAGCCACTTTGTATTACAAAAGAAGTCATATCAGGAGGAAGGCTTCAATGAGGACACTGGGGTTAACATATGCACTGTTCAGAATATGAACCTAGGCCATCAATAAGGACCTACTATATTAGCACAGGGAACCCAACTCAACACTCTGTAAAATCTTACAGGGGCAAAGCTCCCAATAAAGATTGGATATTCATCTATAGATATCTGAACCAAGTTGCTGGATCCCTGCAACAAACTCAACATTGGAAATCAGCTATATGCCAACAGAAAAGAAACATTAATTTTTCAAATAAAAGGAAGTAACTGCTATAATACCCTCTGCTCTCAGTGACCCAAGCTCCTGTTGCAAACTGGGGCCTGAGCTGTCTTAGGCTCAGGCTGAAATCTCCTGGGATGAGTGAGCTGCGAAGGATGTGCCAGCAGATGGTCCCCCACTGAACCTGAAGTGTTTGTCCCCTCTGGATCAAACCACATTCTCGAGAACCTGGCTGTCCCTGGACAGCTACTGCAGGCCTAGTGTGCAAAGGAAGGTGGACACTATGGGCTGGAAGGTCTTTGAATAGTCATGGGCTTGCACATCTCCCGGTGCCGGGTGCTTACTTTCACCCTCCTTCCTTAGAGTTGCCCCACTTACAGATGACGGCACCCTAGGAAGGACTGATTTGGAGGGCTTGGAATTTGTTTGGGGTAGGGAAGTGAATGATGAAGTAATGAGGCACAAGCCCCGGGAGTCTGTTCTGGCACATTCCACGACCATTTACAGCCCAGGAACAGGACTTGCACTCAGCTTTGTTGCCTCAAGAGCCAGAGTGGGGCACACAGAAATGCTGCCTCCTTGTGGCCATTTTGTGTAACAACAACTCTAAAACTACCGGCTCAGAGGAGCTGGACTCTCACAAGCCCTAGGGATTGTAAATGACTCCTGCCCTCAAGAAATAGTTTGGGGGTGAAAATCGAGTAAGAATATGAAAACAAGCAGAACTTCAGAAAGCCATTTCATCGGGGACATTTTACACACACTCTTTAAAAACAAATAATACACATACAAAATTCTTCACATTGCACATTAGTAGAGAAAGGAAAATGAAGTGCACAGTGAGACACATGCCCTTCCACCCATCACAATGGCCATCATCAAAAAGTCTGCAAACAGTCAGTGATGGAGAGGGCCTGCAGGAAAGGGAATCCTCCCCCAGCACTGCTGGGAACAGAAGTTATTACAGACACTGTGGAGCACAGCCTGAAGGTTCCTTAAAACCCCAAAGACGCAGATATCCTATGACCCAGGATTCCCACACTAGGGCTACATCCAGATCAGACTATTGTTGGAGAAGACACATGTACCCAAACCTTCTGTAGCAGTTTCCAAGATCCAAGACTTGGAAACAACCAGAATGTTTTGGAAAGTGGACAGGAAAAGGTAGATGTGGTGCACATACGCAATGGAAGGTTAGTCTGCCAACAAAACCATGGAACAATGCCATTTGTAGCAACATAGAAGGACCTAGCCATGATCACTGTAGGTGAATTAAGTCCCATAAAGGAAGATAAATACACAGAATCACTGATAGGTGGAATCTAAAATGTGCCAGAAAGTAACTCATTTCCAAAAAGCAAACAGACTCACGTTCCCTGTCCAGGTACAGCCCAGGAACAGGACTTGCACGCCTCTGTGGGTCCTGAGAAACAGTGAGGCACAAAGAAATGCTGCTGCCCTGTGGCCACATTGCATAACAACTATAAAACTAGGAGGGGGCAGGGAAGCTTGGGACTCACAAGGCCTGCCGACTGTAAAATCTCCCGCCCTCAGGAAATGTCCTGGGGGGCGGTAGCGGGCAGTAATTGCATAAGAATTGGAAAAGGTCAGGCTTTCAACAAGACTATTTTAGCAGGTACATTTTACTCCCACTCTTGAAAAACAAAAACCGCACGTTTCCTCATAGTGTACATTATTACAGACAGGAAAACGAAATCTACGAGATATCTCCCCTTCTACCCACCACAGTGACCATCATCAAAAAGTCTAAACAGTCAGTGCTGGAGAGGGCCTGCAGAAAAGGGGACCCTCCTCTGCCACTGCCGGGAATGGAAATTGCTACAGACGCTGAGGAGCACAGAACGGAGGTTCCTTGAAATCCTGAAGAGGCAGATATCCCGTGACCCAGCAATCCTGCACTAGGGCTACATCCGGATCAAACTGTAGCTGGAGAAGGTACATGGACCCCGACCTTCACCACAGCACTATTTTAAAGTCAAACTTTGGGGCAACCAGAAAGTTCTTGGAGAGATGAAAGGGAAAAGTAGATGTGGTACACATTAGCAAGGGAATGTTACTCGGCCACCAAACAGAAGGGAACAATGCCATTTGCAGCAACAAAGACGGACCTAGCCATGGTCATGGTAGGTGAATTAAGTCAGACAGAGGAAGACAAATATCATATAGCATCACTGGTAGGTGGAATCTGAAAAGTACTGGAAAGGAACTCATTTCCAAAAAGGAAATAGATTCATAGACTTTGAAAAGTCACTTAGGGCTACAGAAGGGGTCACATCATGAGCAAGAGTTAGATCAGGAAGCTGAGATTAACATGTACACCCTTTGTCAGAAACCTAGAGCATCGATAAGGACCTACTGCATAGCAGAGGGAACCTGACTCAATACGATGCTGCTCAGTGGCTTCGTCGTGCCCAACTCTTTGGGACCCCATGGACCGTAGCCCACCAGGATCCTCTGTTCACGACATTTTCCAGGCAAGAATACTGGAGTGGGTTGCCATTTCCTACTCCAGGGATCTTCCTGACCCAGAGATTGAGCCCACATCTCTTATGTCTCCTGCATTATCAGGCGGATTCTTTTCCACTGAGCCACTAGGGAAGCTGTGTTGTAAAATGTAATGTAAAATGCTATTGTGGTGTGTAAACAAAACAGCTTCCGTGACAGGCTGCTGGGAGATACAGCAGGCCCTAGCTGCGGAGACCTCCCCCATCCTCACACCTCCCCGTACCTTACTCCGTGACAGGCTGCTGTGATATACAGCCTGCCCTAGTTCCAGCAACCTCCCCCACCCTCACCTCATACCTCCCCCCACAAGCCAGGAAAGTCCCAAGCGCGCCAAGAGATAGACCACCCAGGGCAGATGCGCAGTTTAAACTGACCAAACACTGACTGCCAGCTATACCAATGCTGTAACAAAGCACTGCCTGTATAAAAGCAACTGTGATCTGGAGCGCGGGGCTCTTGTCGGATTCCACTGCATGGATGAGACGTGCGCCCTAGCCCGGCTAGCAGTAAACCCCTTTATGCTTTTGCATTGCTGTGTGGACTTGGTCTCTTCAGGGGCTTGGGACCCGGAGTTTGGACTTAACACTATAGGGGCAAAGTCCCCATAAAGAATGGATATTCATCTATATATACCTGAATCAAGTTGCTGGATGCCTATAACAAACTCAGACTTGGACATCAACCATACTCAAAAAGAAAATAAAAAATAACTTGACAAATAAAATGAAATAACTGCTGTATTCACCTCAGACCTCGGTGACCTGGGCAGCCTTGGAGCCCAAGGCTAGATCATCCTGCGTCTGAGGGAGATGAGAAGGAAGTGCCAGCTATGGAGCCCCCTTTGGCCCTGAAGTGTGTCCCCTCTGGATCAAACCTCATTCTCCAGATCTGGGCTGGTCCTGTACAGCTACAGCAAGCCCACTGAGCACGAAGGAGGGTGTCCCCTTGGGCTCAAACAGCTTAAAAAGGCATCGAATCTGCAGATCTCTCATTGTTGGGGTGACTCCAGGAAGGATGCAGATGACAGCACCCTAGCTGGGCAGTTTTGGAAGGCTTGGGATTTGTCTGGGGTGGGGAAGTGAAGAATGATCAGGAACAAGTATTGAGATACAAGCCAATGGGTGTCTGTTCTGGCACAACCCACGCCCATTTACAACTCAGGACCAGGATGTTCACTCAGCTTCCTTGCCCCCAGTTGACCAGCGAGGCATACAGAAGTGCTGCCACCTTGTGGCTGTTTCTTGTAACAAGTGTAACAAGAGTTCATGGGTATGTGTATAAAGTTCCCAGGGCCTCCAGTGTTGCAAACGACTCCTGCCATCTAGAAACAGCTTGGGGTGAATAATCAAATAAGAATGTGAAACTGGGCAGGCTTTCAAGAAGCCAATTTCAGCAAGTAAATTTTACTCACACTGTTTAAAAAGAAAAAAAAATGCACATACAAAACTGCTCATATTGCACATTATTGGTAAAAGAAAATGAAAACTATGAGGTATACACCTTCCATCCACCAGAATGGCCATCATCAAAAAGTCTACAGTCAATGCTGGAGAGGGCCTGCAAAACAGGAACCCTCCTGCAGTGCTGGGAATGCCAACAGTCACTGTGGAGCACAGCACGGAGACTTCTTAAAAACCTAAAGATGCAGATATGCTATGATCCAGCATGCCCACACTGGGGTGTACTACATCCAGACCAAACAGTAGTTGGAAAAGATACATGCACTCAACTTTCTTTGCAGCTCTGTTTCCAGGAGCCAAGACACAGAGGCAACCAAAATGTCCCTGGAGATATGAAAGGAAAAAGAGGATGTGGTACACATATTCAAGGGAATGTTACTCAGCCATCCAAAAGTAAGAAATTATGCCATTTTCAGTAGCAAAGAAGGACCTAGCCATGATGATAGTATGTGAAATAATTCAGACAGAGGAATCAAATATCATATAATATCAGTAATAGGTACAATTTAAAAAAGTGATATAAAAGGATTTATTTCCAAGACAGATACAGACTAAGAAAAGTCACTTAGTGTTATGGAAGGGGTCACATGGGGAAGAAGGGTTGAATAAGGACAATGGGATTAACAGGTGGTGCTAACAGTAAAGAACCTGCCTGCCAGGGCAGGAGATGTAAGAGATGCAAGTTAAATCCTGGGTGGGGAAGATACCCTGGAGGAAGGCATGGTGACCCACTCCACTATTCTTGCCTGGAGAATCCCACTGACAGAAGAGCCTGGTGGGCTACAGTCCAAAGAGTTGCAGAGAGCTAGGCAGGACTGAAGCAATTTAGCACACAGCATGCACAAGATTAACATATACAGTCTTCAGTATATGAACCTAGATCATCAACAAGGACCTACCTTCTAGCACAGGGAACCCTAGTCAACACCCTGTAAAAGCCTCTTGGGGCAAAGCCCCCGATAAAGACTTGATATTTATCTATTTATACCTGAATCAAATTGCTAGACACCTATGACAAACTCAACACTGGAAATCAAGTATTCTCCAATAGAATTAAACATTAATTTGCCAGTTAAATTTAAACAACTGTTATATTCCCTTCAGACCTCAGTGACCCGGGCTCCTGTCATATCTCTGGAGCCTGAGGGACCTTGGGGCCTAAGTCTGGATTGTCCTGGGTTTGAGGGAGTTAAGAAGGGTGTACGGCAAATGAGACTCCACTGCTGTTGTGTTCAGTCACTCAGTTGTATGAGCGACTCTCTGAGACCCTATGGACTGCAGCACACCAGGCTTCCCTGTCCTTTGCCATCTCCCAGAGCTTGCTCAAACTCATGTCCATTGAGTCGGTAATGCCATCCAACCATCTCAAACTCTGTCATCCCCTTGTTCTCCTGCCTTCAATCTTTTCCAGCATCAGGGTCTTTTCTAATGAGTCGGCTCTTCACATCAGGTGGCCAAAGTATTGGAGCTTCAGCATCAGTCCTTCCAATGAATAGTCAGGGTTGATTTCCAAGCGACTCTTAAAGAGTCTTCTCCAACACCACAGTTCGAAAGCATCAATTCTTCAGCACTCAGCCTTCTTTATGGTCCAACTCTTACATCTGTACATGACTGCTGGAAAAAACCATAGCTTTGACTCTACCGACCTTTGTTGGGAAAGAAATGTCTCTGCTTTTTAATATGCTGTCTAGGTTGGTCATAGCTTTCTTTCCAAGGAGAATCTTTTAATTTCATGGCTGCAATCACCATCTGCAGTGATTTTGGAGTCCAGAAAAATTAAGTCTGTCAGTGTTTCCACTGTTTCCCCATATGTTTACCATGAAGTGATGGAACCAGATGCCATGATCTTATTTTTGAATGTTGAATTTTAAGCCAGCTTTTTCACTCTCCTCTTTTACATTCATCAAGAGACTCTAAGTTCCTCTTTGCTTTTCTGCCATAAGGGTGGTGTCACCTGACTGTCTGAGGTTATTGATATTTCTCCCAGCAATCTCCAGCTTGCGCTTCATCCAGCCTGGCGTTTTTCAAAATGTACTCTGCATGTAAGTTAAATGAGCAGGCTGACAATAAACAGCCTTGACGTACTCCTTTCCCAATTTTGCACCAGTCTGTTGACCCCCCGCTGAACTCTAGTGTTTTTCCCCTTGGGATGAAACCACAATCTCCAAACCCACTTCAACTGTCCAGGTCTATACCAACCCTCTTGCAACCAAACAATGTAGGACCTTGGGGATGGAAGAGGAGAAAATTCACTTGGTCTTCACCTGTCCAGGTGATGCAGTTCCTAGCTCCAGCCTGTTTCCTGAGAGTCCTGCGCACATGGAAGACAGCACCCTCAGCGTTGCAGATTTGCAGCGCTTGGGTTTTGTCGTGTGGGGAGATTGCTTTGAGGTGGAGATAGTAATGGGGCGGAAGGAATGGTATACAAGCCCTTGGATGTTATGCATATTCCACTCTCACAATCTAGGAATCAGTCTTTCAGGAAGTCTGTGGTGCTGGAATAAGAATTGGAAATGAAGAAGTCTGCTCCCTGTGGCCTTTCCCACAGCAACTTTAAAACCAGTGCTTAAGGAAACAATGCTGACAAGGCCTGAGGGGCTGTAAGTGACTCCTGCCTTTAAGAAATGCCCTGGGGTAGGTAGTTGGATAGAACCTGGAAACAGGGTAGGCTTTCAAGAAGCCAATTTCAACAGGCTTTACTCAGATTGTTTGGGGAAAATGCACAGAGTTCCTCACCATAGCACAGTATTAAATGAATGCAAATCAAAACTATAATGAGGGATCTCCTCCCACCGCTTGGAATGAGCATCATCAGAAAGGCTACAAACAGCCAATGGTGGAGAGGGTCTGGAGAAAAGGGAACCCTCCTATGCCACTTGGGGGAACATAAACTGGTAACAGCCACTGTGGAGGTTCCTTAGCCTAAAAACACAGATACCGTGTGATCCAGAAATCCTACTCCTGAATGTACATCTGGAGAAAGCTGTAACTGTAAATGACACGTGCACCCCAACGTTCTTTGCTGCACCATTCACAATAGCTAAGATAACAAAGCAAGCCAAGTGTCCATTGACAGATGAACGAATAAAGATGATGTGGTATATATATATATATAATAGAATGCTACTCAGCAATAAAAGTAATGAAATAATGCCATCTGCAGCAATGTGGAGGGACTTAGAGATGATCATGATAAGTGAATTAACTCAGAAAGAAGAAAATATCAGAAGATATCATTTACATGTGGAATCTAAAGTGTGATATAAGTGAATCCCCCTGCAATGCAGGAAACCCAGGTTTGATCCCTGGGTCAGGGAGATCCCCTGGAGAAGAAAATGGCAACACCCTCCAGTATTCTTGCCTGGGAAATCTCATGGATGGAGGAACATAGTTGCTGGAAGTCCCTGCAATTCCACTCTTACATATATATATCCAAGAAAAGTGAAAACATATGTCCATACAAAAATGTACATGAATGCTAACAGGAGCACCATTCACAACAGCCAAAAAGTGGAAGCCCCATCCAGATGTCTATCAACTGATGAGCTGTGTATGCATACAATGAAATATTTGTAAATCATAAATTTCCATATTTATTATAAGATCTTTAGAAATTGCAATAAGATCATCCTGATGCTTTTTTATGCTTTCTGATACACTGCCTGTCGTGCTTCAAACAGTAAAATATTGTTCAGCCATTAACAGGAATGATGTACTGATTCAGGCCACAACATGGATGAACCTCGAAACAATATACTAAGTGGAAGAAGCCACACACAAAAAGCTGTATGTTGTATGATCCCAGTTACACTAAATGTTCCCAATAGGCAAAGCCACAGAGACAGAAAGCAGCTTAGTCATTGGCAGGATATGGAAGAGGGAGCAACTGCCCCTGACAGCTAATGGGTGCAAAGTTTCTTTCTGGGGTAATGGAAATATTCTAGACAACATCATGGTTGCACAATATATGAACATACAAAAAATACCCACTTATTTGTATTATTTTAAGTGATGATTTTAGGTATACGAATTGTATCTCTAAAATTTTTAAAATAAAGATAACACACACTAAAAACTACTCAAATGTTTGATCTAAACTGTTTTCTCTCTCAAACATTTGACTCCGCAGCAGCAAATGAACTCATGGTATTATTTTTCCTCTTTTTTCAAATAAATATTTAGTACACTGGGTCATCTTAGAGCCCAAATGCTTTTTCTCAGACATTAGACTGAAAAACTTGCTCCCGTTTACATTAATTTTGTAACTTGCCTGAACTTATTTGAAAGTTCTTATAATGCAAAAACTCAGTGTATCATAAGAGACAATAATTAAGAATAGAAGCAAAATCAGCAAATATAAATTTGCAACCAGGATTTCAAAAGCAAATTGAAACTGAAGTCTCAATAGCTGTAGGTAATTATTAGAAAATGCTCTGGTATTAATTGACTCAAGGAGAAACCAGGACAAATGAAATATTTTACCAATTCTTGCCTTAGTAAGCAATTGGAAATTCAAGGTAATTCATCCATTAAAAAGGACCATAAATTAGAATTTAAAATTAGAATGTATTAGTAAATATGAGATCATGAACAAGAAAGGAAAGAAATCTAAACAGAATGTCTTTAGTACACTAAAGGAAGTTCCTGTTAATCCTGTATCTCACCATATTTTGTTACAGTCTAATGTCTTTCAAATTTGGTTGCCTGCAGGCCAGATCACTAAGGAAGATTCTTACATCAAAAAGCATATTTTGGGTGAGTATTCACATGTATATGCAAGGAACCCTGAAAAAATACTAATCACCCAAAATGAATGATAATATAAAAACATTTCAATACCTTATATTCTAAGATATTCATAGCCATTTTATTCATTACATTCAATTTTTTAAATTAATTTATTTTTTATTGAAGGATACTTGCTTTACAGAATTTTGCTGTTTTCTGTCAAACCTCAATATAAATCAGCCATAGGTATACATATATCCCCTCCCTTTTGAAACTCTCTCCCATCTCCCTCCCTACCCAACCCTCTAGGTTGATACAGAGACCCTATTTGAGTTTCCTAAGCCATAAAGCAAACTCCTGTTGACTATCTATTTCACATATGGTAATGTAACTTCCCATGTTACTCTTTCAATACATCTCACCCTCTCCTCCCCTCTCCCCATGTCCCTAAGTCTATTCTCTAGTGTTTCTCCACTGCTGCCCTGTAAGTAAATTCTTCAGTCCCATTTTTCTAGATTCCATGTATATGCATTTAAATACAGTATTTATCTTTCTCTTTCTGACTCACTTCACTCTGTATAATAGGTTCTAGGTTCATCCACCTCATTAGAACTGACTCAAATGAATTCCTTTTTATGGCTGAGTAATATTCCATTGTACGTATGTACCATGACTTCTTTATCCACTCATCTGACATCTAGGTTGCTTCCATGTTAAAGCTACTGTAAATAGTGTTGCAATGAACAATGGTATACATGTGTCTCTTTCAGTTTTGATTTCCTCAGGGTATATGCCTAGGGGTGGGATTGCTGGGTCATTAGGTGATTTTATTCCTAGTTTTTTTTTTTTAAGGAATCTCCATACTAGCTGTATCAATTTACATTCCCACCAACAGTACAAGAGTGTTCTCTTTTCCCCAAACCATCTCCAGTATTTATTGTTTGTAGACTTTTTGATGAGGGCTGTTGTGACTGGTGTGAGGTGATAACCCATTGTAGTTTTGATTTGCATTTCTCTAATAATGAGCAATGTTGAGCATCTTTTCATGTGTTTGTTAGCCATCTGTATGTCTTCTTGGAAGAATGTCTGTTTAGGTCTTTTTCCTACTTTTTGATTGGTTTGTTTGTTTTTCTGATATTGAGTTGTATGAACTGCTTGTATATTTGGAAATTAATCCTTTATCAGAAGTTTCATTTGCTAGTATTTTCTCCCATTCTAAAGGTTGTCTTTTCACCTTGCTGATAGATTGCTTTGCTGTGCAAAAGCTTTAAAGTTTAATCAGGTCCCACTTGTTTACTTTTGTTTTCATTTCCATTGCTCTAGGAGGCAGGTCATAGAGGATCTTGTTTTGATTTATATCATTGACTATTCTGCCTAAAAGTTTTATAGTTTCTGGTCTTACATTTAGGTCTTTAATCCATTTTGAATTTATCTTTGTGTATGGCATTTGGAAGTGGTCTAATTTCATTCTTTTACATGTGGCTGTCCAGTTTTCTCAGCACCATTTATTGAGGAGGCTGTCTTTGCCCCATTGTATATTCTTGCCTCCTTTGTCAAAACTAAGGTACCCATAGGTGCATGGGTTTATTTCTAGGCTTTCTATCTTGTTCCATTGGTCTATATTTCTGTGTTTGTGCCAGTACCATACTGTCTTGATGACTGTAGCTTTGTAGTATAATCTGAAGTCAGGAAGGTTGATTCCTCCAGCTCTATTCTTCTTTCTCAAGACTGCTTTGGCTATTCGGGGTCTTTTGTGTTTCCATCTGAATTGTGAAATTTTTTATTCTAGTTCTGTGAAAAATGCCATTGGTAATTTGATAGCGATCACATTGAATCTACAGATTGTGTTTGGTAGTATAGTTATTTTCACAATATTGATTCTTCCTACCCAGGAACATGGGATATTTCTCCATCTGTTTATGTCATCTTTGATTTCTTTCATAAGTGTGTTATAATTTTCTGTGTATAGTTCTTTTGTCTCCTTAGGTAAGTTTATTCCTAGATATTTAATTTTTTTTTGCAATGGTTAACGGGATTGATTCCTTAATTTCTCTTTCTGATTTTTCATTGTTAGTATATTGAAATGCAAGTGATTTCTGTGTTTTGATTTTGTATCATGCAACTTTGCTAAATTCACTGATTAGCTCTAAACATTTTCTGATACTATCTTTAGGGTTTTCTAGGTATAGTATCATGTCATCTGCAAACAGTGAGAGCTTTTCTTCTTCTTTTCTTATCTGGATGCCTTTTATTTCTTTTTCTTCCTTTTGATTTCTGCCCTCCTAAGTTTGGTAAAGTGGTTTGTGTGAGCTTCATATAGGGTGAAATTTGTGCTGAGTTTTGTTTGTTTGTATTTCCTCTGATGGGCAAGGCTGAGTGAGGTGGTAATCCTGTCTGCTGATGATTGGGTTTGTATTTTTGTTTTGTTTGCTGTTTACATGGTGCTACACAGGGTGCTACTGCTGGTTGACTGATGCCAGGTCTTGTATTCAAGTGGTTTCCTTTGTATGATTTCTCACTATTTGATACTCCCTAGGGTTAGGTCCCTGGTAGTCTTGGAGTCAGTGTTACCACTCTAAAGGCTCAGGGCTTGATTCCTGGTCAGGAACAAAGATTCCACAAGTGGTCTGTTATGTTTTAACTATGATTAAAACAAATATTCAAAAACTAAAAACCAAAGATGATCTCCAAATGGCAGTTACAAAATCAGGCAAATAATAATTCAAATAATGGAATATACACATATATATATATACACACGTGAAAAGTGAAAGTTGCTCAGTCATGTCTGACTCTTTGTGACCCAATGGACTATACAGTCCATGGAATTCTCCAGGGCAGAATACTGGATTGGGTAGCTTTTTCCTTTCTCCCCAGACCACGAACTGGGGTCTCCTGCATTGCAGGAGTATTCTTTACCAACTGAGCTATCAGGGAAGACCCATGAGCAAAGTGAAAACAGTCAAACAAAAATAAAGTATTGTAGATTGACCCAGCAAACAAAGGAAATAAAAATATTATATTTACCAGTTAATAACAAAACTAACTTAGGCACAAACTGGAAAACTAAGCTAAACCAAGGTGCCAAGTGGGGAATAAAGCAATGAAAAGAAAACTAACAAATACTTTGAGAGGAAAGGAAAGAAAGAATAGATATGCAAAGTTAAACCGAGGTAGATGAAGAAGATTTATATACATTAAAGGTTAACTGCAAGGGGAAAAGCAAACAAAGGAATAAATTTAGAAAAAATATAATACGTTTAAAAAAATTAAAATTATAAAAAAGAGAAAAGAAGCAAAATGGAAGAAGAAAGATAAAAGGAAAAACAGGAAAACACAGACCTGCAAAAGCCAAATGTAGAGGCAGAGGTTTATAACAACAATAGAAAGTGTGACTGAATATATACGTATACATATACACCCATAAGCAAAATCAAAAGAGTTCAACAAAAATAAAGTATAATAGATTGACCTGGTGAACAAAGGAAACCAAAAATTATATCTACCTGAACAAAACTAATTAAAGCACAAACTGGAAAAAAAACTAAAGCAAGGTACCAATTGGGGAATAAAGCAATGAAAATAAAACTAACAAGTATGTTGAGAGGAAAGGAGGGAAAGAAAAGAAAGAATAGAGACACAAAGTTAAATGGTGGTAGATAAAAAAGATTTATATACATTAAAGATTAACTTCCAGGGGGAAAGAACAGTAGGAAAAGTAAACAAAGGAATAAATGTAAAAAAAAAGATTTAAAAATTAAAATTAAAAAAAAAGAGGAAAATGCCACAGAATTGCAAAAGCCAAACGTAGAGGCAGAGGTTTATGACAACAATAAAAAAAAATGTGACTGAGGAAAAAAAAAATTCTCAAAACCTTAACTGGAATTCTTAGTGCCAATAAAATCAACAACTACCACAGCAAGGTTGGGGGAAGGGGGAAAAAAGAAAAAACAAAAGAATCTACAGCACATGTCAAAACATAAGAATAATAAATGTTTTTCTTGATTTTTTTTTCCTGCTGTCAGAGTCCTTTCCCTCGCTGGGAGTCACAGTCCATCCTACCTCCCTAGGATGCCCTCCAACACTGTGCTGATCTCTGGACTTGCTGTGGGGGCTGCTCAGATTCTAATCTGGTCTTACTCCTGTGTGTTCTTGCGTCCAGTGTCCACAGCCATCAGAGCTAGTGCATTTTCTTTTGTGGGAACTCTCAATGGCCTTTTATATATTCCAACGACACAGAGATTGCTTAGTTGATCACGTGGATTTAATCTGCAGCGTGTACAGTTGGTGGGAAGCTTTTGGATCTTCTTTCTTAGCCACACTGCCGCTGGGCTTCAATTGTGGTTTTATTTCCACCTCTACATGTTGGTTGTCCACTGAGGTTTAGTGAGGCTGGGGTTTTTATTTCCTGAGGCTGTCCTGAGGGCTTGGGTTTACCCCTGTGAGGGCCAGGTGTGGAGGTGGTGCAGCTCCTTGGGTAGCAGCGATTCTGATGGAACCAGGTACTCAGAGGGGCTGACAGCGAGGGCAGCAGGAAATATAGTGCTCTAGAAGGATATGGCAACCAGTATTGGCCAGGACACTTTAGTATTCTTGCCTGGAGAACCCCCTCTCTGAAAGAGAAGCCTGGCAGGCCACAGTCCACAGAGTCACAAAGAGTTGAACATGACCGAAGCGACCCTGTGCGCATAGACACAAGACATTTTTTACCTGTGGCAGCTCTGCCCTGGTGAGAGTTAAGTGTGAAGGTGGCACAGCTGCTTGGCTTGTGGGGAGCCTGGTGGCACCAAGTGTGCAGAGACAAAGACTGCCTCCGCCCCAGAAGTTGTGGCCCTATCAGTCTCTTTTCGAGCCTCTTGGAGCTGGCGATCAGAAGGCCTCTTTGGCCAGTCTTTCTCTGCAGCTCTGCCCGTTCAGGCGCTTAGAGGGCTCCCTTGCCTGGGGTCCTTCTCTGTTGTTCAGTGCGTCAGGCACATAGAGGGGCCCCCCTGGCTGGGGTCCTACTCTGTAGTTCAGTGCCTCAGGCATTTGATGGGCCAGCCTCTCTGTTGTTCAGCTGCAGATACTGGCTGTGGGGACAGAGAGGCTGTGGTGATGGCTCCACCCCCTACCCATGACTCAGCAGCATCGCCTCACTTCCACGGCTGCCTGGCTTTCCTCCACAGGCATTTCCCACCGAGATCGCCTCCCTCACATCCCCTCAATCCATCTCGCTGCAGTCAACAGCAGTCCTCGCCCTGGGATTGCTCCACAATCCCTAAACTCCAGCTCCCAGCTGCTGTCCCTTCTAGGAGACCAGCGTTCCTGTCTGGGGCATGTCTGGCTGCTGCAAGGACTGTCTACTTCTCACTCCATTTAGGCTGCTGCAGGTCAGCTGTTTCACTCTCAGCTTAAATATCTCTCCTCTGACTCAGACAATTGCCCTGCTGTGGTGATCAGACCCCTGCTTCAGTTCCCCCACCCACTGAGGGCAGGTCCAGTCCTACTAACATTACTGTTTTTCCCCCTAGTTCCTTTGTCCTACTGAGTTTTGCGTGGTTCCATGTATTCTTTTCCACCAGTCAGGTACTCCTGTCCGCTCTCAGCTGGTGCTCTGCATGCACTTCTGACGGTGCATTCCTGATGAATCCGTGGAGAGAGATGTACTCCACATCTACCTACTCCTCCACCATCTTGTTCTTTTATTCATTACTTTTAAGTAAACTCTGCATATTAAATGACAGTGATTTAATCTCATGAGGGTTGAATATGGCAAACTTGACCTTGAACCTTCCCTATTCTTATCAATTTGTTACTTTGAACAATTTCACTTACTTCTCTAGGGTGTGGTCCCTTTACCTACAAGATGAGAACACTGAATTGGGATCTAGATGATCTAAACGCTCCTTTCAGTTATAAAATCCTGAATGCCATTGCTAATGCTGTTGATCATAAATAGTTTATCACCTACTTGAAATCTCATTAACTTACTTGCATCCATTAAGAATTATGAAGAGTCTGAGATGCTAACTGATATGCAAGCTAACCAGTTAGTCTTCTGTAGTTTCATGGATATTGGCATAAGACATCAGACTCCCAGGTCAGACACACAGGAATTTTGTCATTCATGATACATTAAGAAACATGATATTACATAGGTAATGGATCAACAAGGTCCTCCTGTGTAGCAGAGAAAACTATATTCAGTATCCTATGATAAACCATAGCAGAAAATAATATATATAAAGAATACATATTATATACACACATATATATATATAAAACTGAATCACTCTGCTGTTTAGCAGAAATTAATACAACATTGTACATCAACTATACTTGATTTAAAAAGTTAAAAAAAGAAACATGAGCTTCTGGTTTGTGTGAGTTTCCCTTGCCCCCTACAGCCCCTGGGGAGAGTGGGGAGGGCCCCAGATAGTACAGAGTATGAAGAAAGCCTGTGTCACAGCTAAGAACCCCCATGTTAAGTGACCCTAGTAATTTAAAATGGCTGCAACCAAATCTGCTCAACTTTTGCTGCTGTGGGAAACCTTATCTTAATTATATTTGACAATAAACAAACTTGACCTTTGCTGTTGAGGGAGATGCTTTCTTATTTTCTGAGGCTTTAGCTATTTAAACATCCTCAAAAGGCTAGTCAGGAATAAAAGCTGTGAGTGCCACTTTTCAGAAGACATGTAGAAATGCAAGAGACTTGTGGAAGATTGTCTTCTATATCAGCTCATCCCAAAAGATAAGATCAATTAATATCTTCTATATTTATATGTATACTATATATCATCACAGACTGATACAATTTATGTAAATATACAATATACTCATGGGATCCACTATTTCAACTTTAATATCCAACTATTCACTAGTGCATTTTATTTAATAGACTCATCTTTACAAAACATCAAGCTGCTTACTGTTAATATAATTTCTCTTATTTTAAAATTAATACATGGTCCAAATGCTCACATCTTGCTGCATCACACACACATTTATATGTATATGCACTCAGACATACTAGTGCATATTTGCCACCTTTTCTAACATCCTCTTTAGAAACCACCTCTCCACATGGATTCATGCAGGGGTGGGACATCATGGGACCCAGTACTGGGACCCCATCTGACCCTACCCCATGAATTCCATGAATCATGGGCTCTGAAATAAGGAAGCGATTACACAGACAGCAAGGGAAGCTTTCAGAGAACTAATTTTGATCCCGTAGTAGAGAAGACTGTTCTTATCTCTGGAATCATTCAACCTCCATAGGAATGCACCTCACAGACCTCTACACCAGGGGCTTCATTAGCTACGTGCCCTCTGCTTCACTGTGAAGTCCAAATCCGTCACATGTGCATCAAGGCCATGCTCTCCACAGCTGCTCTCAGCCAGTGACGGCTTGTGACATAACGGCAAGGCCGTCTCATTCTTACTTCTCCAGCAACCAACTTTGACTTGGAAACAACCTGATGGCCCTTCCCTGAACTTTCTTTAGTTTACACAGCAACGTATTAATGGAACCCTTCTGCCTAACCATCTGTCCTCTCTTTCCTTCTGGCTTAGCTACATTGTGGTCTGACAGCTTTCCCTGGTTCCTTCCTCATTTCCTCTCTCAGGCAGTTTCCCTAACAAAATCCTTGCACATGCAAAGAAATAGAGGAAAACAATAGAATGGGTAAGACTAGAGATCACTTCAAGAAAATTGGAAATACCAAGGGGATATTTCATGCAAGGATGGGCACAATAAAGGACAGAAATGGTAATGACCTAACAGAAGCAGAAGAGATTAAGAAGAGGTGGCAAGAATACACAGAAGAACTGTACAAAAAAGATCTTCACGACTCAGATAATCATGATGGTGTGATCACTCACCTAGAGCCAGACATCCTTAAGTGTGAAGTCAAGTGGGCCTTAGGAAGCATTACTACAAACAAAGTTAGTGGTGATGGAATTCCAACTGATCTATCTAAAAATCTAAAAAGACGATGCTGTTAAAGTGCTGTACTTAAAATGACAGCAAATTTGGAGAACTCAGCAGTGGCCACAGAACTGGAAAGGGTCTGTTTTCATTCTAATTCCAAAGAAAGGCAATGCCAAAGAAAGTTCAAACTAGCATACAATTGTGCTCATCTCACATGCTAGCAAGGTAATGCTCAAAATCTTTAAAGCTAGGCTTTAACAGTATATGAACTGAGAACTTCTAGATGTACAAGCTGGATTTAGAAAAGGCAGAGGAACCAGAAATCAAATTGCCAACATCTGCTGAGGGGAATTTAAAAAAAAAAATAGAGAAAGCAAGGGAATTAAAAAACATCTACTTCTGCTTCATTGACTATGCTAAAGCCTGTGTGGATCACAACAAACTGCGGAATATTCTTAAAAAGATGGAAATACCAAAGCACCTCATCTGCCTCCTGGAAACCTGTATAGAACAACGGACTGGTTCCAAATTGGGAAAGGAGTATGTCAAAGCTGTATATTGTCACCTTGCTTATTTAACTTACATACAGAGTACATCATGGGAAATGCTGGGCTGGATGAAGCACAAGCTGGAATCAAGATTACTGCAAGAAACATCAACAGCCTCAAATATGCAGATGATACTACCCAAACGGCAGAAAGCAAAGAGGATCTAAAGAGCCTCTTAATGAAAGTGATAGAGAGTGAAAATCTGGCTTAAAGCTCAACATTCAAAAAACGAAGATCATGGCATCTGGTCCTATCACTTCATGGCAAATAGATGGAGAAACCATGGAAACAGTGACAGACTTTAACTTCTTGGATTCCAAAATCACTGCTGCCATGAAATTAAAAGACACTTGATTGTTGGATGGAAAACTGTGACAAAGCTAGACAGTATATTAAAAAGCAGAAACATCACTTTGCAACAAAGGTCAAGGCTATGGTTGTTTCCAGTAGTCATGTACGGATGTGAGAGTTGGACCATAAAGAAGGCTGAGCACCAAAGAATTGATGCTTTCAAACTGGTGCTAGAGAAGACTCTTGAGAGTCCCTTGAACAGCATGGAGATTAAACTAGTCAATCCTAAAGGAGATCAACCCTGAATATTCATTAGAAAGACTGATGTTGAAGCTCCAATATTTTGGCCACTTGATGCGAAATGCTGACTCACTGGAAAAGACCTTGATGTTGAGAAAAGTTGAATGCAGGAAGAGAAGGTGACAACAGAGAATGGGATGGTTGGATGGCATCACTGACTCAATGGACATAACTTTGAGCAAACTCCGGGAGATGGTGAAGGACAAGGAAGCCTGGCATGCTGGGGTCCATGAATTTGCAAAACGTCAGACACGACTGAGTGAACAACAACAGGTGTCTTTTTCTTGGAAGACTTGGCTAACATAGATAGCTGTTAGTGGGATCTAAAGGTTACGGTAATCTAAAGGTTACTTATTCTACAGGACAATTTTGATTGTCGTGTAGAATCAGCATACTGAGAATTAGGAAAACACAGAGCCAGTGAGATGGAGAGAACCGATAAAGTTCTTCAAAGTCCTACAACCAGTCAATCTGAAGCCAGAACTATTTTCTTTGACTTGTAGTCTATAAAGCAAAAGGTCCCACCCTCTCCTTTCTCTCCCTCTCCTCTTCCATGAGAGCAAGAACATCACCTATCTCCCTCCAGGAGATCAAGAACAAGGTTGTTTCAGACTGCCTCTGAATTCTGAGCACTAGCATTTTGCTGGTCTCTTGGTAGGCACTCAGTACATATATGCGGACTGAATGAAGAAATTACACTCTAATTCCTCTCTTTGTAATCTCTAACCACTTTAAGGCTAGATTATTATGGAAGTACAGAGGATAGCAATGGAACCAAGTATACTTTAGTTCAGGAGATCCATGAACAGAATATTTGTTCTATTCTCCTTTGAATGCAGAAAAGTGTCTGAGTAATCCACTCTCAGGAGAGAAGAGCACCTGTTAAGTCTACTTTAATATTATATATTTCAGGCTTTACTCTCTAGAGCTATATGCCCATAACAACAACTTTTTTGTTTTGCTATTTTTTCCCCTAGAATCACATTGTCTTGTCTCATTAAATTAGCATTTTCTATCTTGACAGGCTCTGTTGCAGCCAACAAGGATTTCACAAACAATACAGTGACTTCTCTCCCCATAATCCCAATTATAATTTAGAATTATTTTTACCAAACAAATGAAACCTTCTAGAATTTACATAAGCTTTAAAAAAAAAAGTGGGCATGAAAAAGAGCTGCTGTAAAAATTCAGTGGTGCCTCTGAAATTCCAGGAAAAGAATGCTGCTAGACTTCAAGAAAATTTAGATGGAGTTACTGGAAGGTACCAAGAGTTTCCTTTTGATTGCTTATAGGCATTCCTTACATTTTGCAGTCCCACTCATATGGAGAGTGATTCCTTGAGTCTCAGTCCTAACAGCAAATTCCTAGAAGAATCTGGCTCAATTTTGGGATGATGTCCACTCCTGGTAGACTGACACAGCTTCCTGGCTCCTAGACTTGTGAGAGTTTACAGGGATTTATGAGGGCTTTATTGTCACCCTGCTTATTTATATTGTCACCCTACTTATTTAACTTATATGCAGAGTACATCATGAGAAATGCTGGGCTGGATGAAGCACAAGCTGGAATCAAGAATGCCATGAGAAATATCAATAACCTCAGATATGCAGTTGACACTACTCTTATGGCTGAAAGCAAAGAAGAACCAAAGAGCCTCCTGATGAAAGTGAAAGAGGAGAGTGAAAGAGTTGGCTTAAAACTCAACATTCAGAAAACTAAGATCATGGCATCTGGTCTCATCACTTCATGGCAAACATATGGGGAAACTGGAAACAGTGACAGACTATTTTGAGGGGCTCCAAAATCATTGCCGATGGTGACTGCAGCCATGAAATTAAAAGACACTTACTCCTTGGAAGAAAAGTTATGACCAACCTGGACAGCATATTCAAAAGCAGAGACATTACTTTAACAACAAAGGTCCATCTAGTCAAAGCCATGGTTTTTCCAGTAGTCCTGTATGGATGTGAGAGTTGGACTATAAATAAAGCTGAGCACCCAATAATTGATACTTTTGAACTGTGGTGTTAGAAAAGACTCTTGAGAGTCCCTTGGACTGCAAGGAGATCCAACTAGTCCATCCTAAAGGAAATCAGTCCTGAATATTCACTGGAAACACTGATGCTGAAACTGAAACTCCAATACTTTGGCCACCTGATGCAAATAACTGACTCACTGGAAATGACCCTGATGCTGGGAAAGATTGAAGGCAGGAGAAGTGCATGACAGAGGATGAGATGGTTGGATGGCATCACCAACTCAATGGATCTGAGTTTGAGTAGGCTCCAAGAGTTGGCGTGGACAGCGAGGCCTGGTGTGCTGCAGTCCATGGGGTCACAAAGAATTGGACATGACTGAGTGACTGAACTGAGCTGAGCTGATGAGGGCTTTAAAGAACAAGCTCTCCCCAAAAGGTTGGTCATTGTTTTCTGGCAGATACTCCCAATGGTGACTTCCACACCTGGTATCCAAAAGACATTATCATCTTAATAAGCATTTTGAAATGGTGAGATTTTCTTTCTGTATTTTTCTTTTCCTATAAAGTTCTCAACTGAGCTGCATCTTCTGTTCAGTGAAAAAGACATGAGAAGGAAGTGGCAACATTATAGAGCCATGAATAATCATTCTAATCATACATTATTAGTATGGAAGTCAAACTGAATCAGTCAAGCTGGGAACCAACAGCTTGGAGAAGATGTATGTCCTGTTAGAGCCTGGAGGTAATATGCCTATGTCATCACAAGGGGCCATAAGAGGTAGGAGGATTAAGAGAGGTATTTATAAATGTATTAAGCTATAGTAGAGAAGTTTGTATTTTACTGTATGAAATACATGGCTCATCCATTTCCTACTTTCAAAATCAATACATTTTTTTTTAAATGGGAAAAAAGCATTTTTAAATTCACTCAATAATTATTGGAGTCAGCTCTGGGGAGGAACAATTTATTCTCTTCCCATTCAGCTGTCTGAATTGGCCTTCATTGCCCTGGAGGCTGCGGTCTCTGACGCTGGCACAATGCTTATTGCTCTGTGCAAGGAAAACAAATGAAAACACAAAGAGGGCTGCCAAAGTGCCTTTGTGCGTGTATCAGCAGACTCAAGAAAAGCCAAATGTTGAATATTCTGTGTATTTAATCAATCCACATGTGACAGGCAGAGAAACTGTATGTGCACACAGCCTAGATTTAAGTTCCTTTGTTAACTGTCTCTACATTTGAGTTTGATTCATTTCAAAACATGGAAAACCTGTACTGCCAACACATTTAAAAGGCAAATGGTAAAAAGTGCTTGGTCGCCAAAATGTCCAAAGAACACTTCAGAGGCAAACTTGGAGTAGTCATCACTAAAGCTAAGAAAAAAAAAAGAAAAAAGAAAAGAAAAAAGTAAAGATTTTGACCAACTTTCTTTTTGGATACTTTTTTTTTTAATGGAGCAAGGAAAGTTTTTAAAATGTATTTTCTATGCATGTATTGCGTTCTCAATCCATTCCACTGGCTATAAGAACATCACTTATGATTTAAAGAGAAGAAAGAAGATGGGAGTAATAAGTAAGACTCCTCCACCTAAATTTTAAAGTAGACTTTAAATGTTTTCCAAAAAGAGTTAGTAGACCAAGAGAGCTCAAATCATTAGTGACTGCTCTAATCTGCAGTAAAGATCAGTATGGTTCTATAAATCACCAGAGAAGAATTTCTATCAATTTCTCTTAGAAGTATATTTATAATCTCAGTAAAACTGAAGAATTTACACTTATCATGTTAACATGTACTTTTAAACTAACAACTTCATTTTCTGTTAATTGCAGCCTGCTTATCCTATTTGATACCATGTGATGTTATACATCACAGCCTACACTTAATAGTCTCTGGGGGCCCCAAGTTATTTGTTGGCCTTAAAAGGCCATTTGCTTTGTTATATTCAGATCATTTTTTTTTCTTTCTGAGACATTCATTCATACAGCCAGTATTTAGTATATGCTATATGTGACAGACACTAACCTAGGCACTGGAATTATATCAGAGAACAAAACAGACAAAATGACCTGTTAGTGGAGGAGGGTGTCTCTAACTTATCCTCCACTGACAGGTAAATAGGCAGTATGTCAGATGATGAGAAATATTACGGAGAAAAATCAAGCAGAAGCCATGTCAGTGTGGTGAGGGTTACAATGACAATTTAAAATAGCACAGTGAATACAGGGCTGCTTAGAAGGTGAAATGAGAGCAAACACCGATGGAGACGGGCTCTGGAGGCAGAGAATTTCAGTTAGGGCAGAGCCAGAGAAGAGCCCCAAGATGGGGTGAGTGTCCTGAGCTGCAGATTTCTGAAAGATTTTCAAACCACAGATGACTGAGTGGCTATTCCAGAGTGAGCAAGGTAGAGAATGAGATGTAATGAGTTCAGAGAGAGATAATTTTTCACTTTAAGTCTTTGTACTTTTGACATCATTTAAATGTGGCCAATAGTCTAAATAAGCTACTTTGAAGGAATTAATGGTATTTGCCAAATAATTATTCTAACATCCATTAGATCAAAGGTAACTGAAAACTGTAATTGTAAAAACATATGTATTAAAAATGTTTTTACATGAAATATACCTTATATGGTATACAAGATTTCAAATTGTAGAACTAAGAAAATCTATACTCATGGGTTTTTAATTTGTTTATCATACTTAGATCAAATAGCATTACTCCTGTTTCGCAGATGATGTAGTAGCTTCCAGGTGTCAATTTGGCTATATCACCTCTCACTAAGTTTAAATAATTAGGTATGCTTTCCTCATATGTATGGACATATAAAATATCTTTAAAAATACATAAAATACATAGGTCTGATAGGGAGTACTGCAATGTCACCATATGACTTAATAGCCTTAAGAAGTGAGTATGTAATTTAATATTTTTATCACAAGTAAGTGTTACAAGAAATGCACACAGAGATTGGGGCCATAAATTCTTAGAAGATAATGTTCTTAGAGATAATGTCAGGAAAAGAACCAGCCAATTCTGGTGCAAGCTAAAATAACTGACCAGAAAAATTAGGACCTTGCAAAGAGAGCTGGATTTCTCTGAGAAGAAGATAGATACTATGTCCCGAGAAAGATAGAGTTTAACAGACTGGCTGCCAGCCAAATTTCTATTTCGTGTAAGGCCTGGCTGTACTTCCTGCTGTTGGCTTTCCATGAGAGTATTCTCTTTATGATAAACATCCTTTTAATTTGAACTCTTTTGAGGGGGTTCTGTTTCTTGCAACCAAAGAGCCCTTTACTATTCTTAGGGTCTGGTTACTGTAAGGACTGAATGTAAATTAATTAAGTAGGCTTGTTGCATTGTCTAACCAGGCCTTTAAAATACTAAGTATGATAGTGAGACAGGCTGGGGACCTGGGACTCTTCGCTGCAGTGCTTGCACCTGGACAAATATCTCCTCAAGCAACAAATATAAAGAAAGTATAGGAGACTAAAAATAACTGTGTGCGTGTGCAGTTGGAGCAAATTATTGATAAGATATAAAAAAATCCAAAAAGCAAAACCCTTCAAAAAACAAACCCAACTGTTACTTCTGAAGAACTGGGAGCAAAGACAGGGAATTGGAAACAAAATCAGCGTACCTGCACAAGCCCCCTACACTCAACACCATCAAAGTGTGGGCAGACCACTTAAGCCAGCCCTCCGGGCCAACCCCCGGGACCCCTCTTTCCTATAATGAACCAGCTTGCCCTCTCTTGGGGAGCAAGAAAGGAAACTTGTTACTTGTTTTTGCTCCCCCCGGCTGCAGCAGGGACCCCAGTAAAGCCTTGCCTGAATGTCTCATCTGGCCTCACTGATTTTTATTGATCAAAGAAGGTCAAAAACCCTGATCAACAATGATAGAAACATACTCAGATTTCTGATAGAGATCCATAACAGAAATAAGGAAGGCATCTTGCTCTTTATTTGAATAAAATTTAATGACCACTTTGCTACGTCTGGACAACGCAAAGCTACACTTGTGAGTGTGCAGTGCAGTCACCATTTAGGGGAAATACCTAGACGTGTTACTACCCTCATCTGGATGTGAGTGGATTACATTTCTTCAGTAATTTGAAAATATAACAACTTTCCTTCAAACTACCTCCTTTTCCCCCTTTCTTCCCCATTGTATGATAACAGAGAGACCAAAATATGGGGAGGACAATGATGAGAGAAAAAGTTTGTACTATGTTTTATTTTTAAACCTTTAAAAGTAGTGTATTAAAAGCTTACTATTTGCAGGTTTAAGTACAAACAGGACTACAAATGTGATTGACAGGTGGTATCTACATTGTACCTTTGCTTATAGAGTGCTTTTGAACTAAAGAAATCTGAAAAGTAAAGGTCCGTGTTCTGATTTGTGTGACTGTAATTCAAACTTTGTTCACTATGATGGCCAAATAATGCAGATCAGTAAACATCCATTTATGGTGGTAACTCTTTTTTTTTGGTATGGAAATCTGATCTTGTCACCTTTGTCACAAAATGGGCAAGATATGTACAGTAAATTCAAAAGTCATACTGTCATTTTTTTTAATAAAACATTTAATAAACTTCTTAAAGAACTGTAGAAACTCTTCACCCAATAGCAAGATATAGGATAGTTTTTTAGAGAACAAAGCCCCCCCCCCCAAAAAAAAAAACCATAAAACATGCATATGGGACAGGGAGAGGAAATTAATAATATTCTTATTCATCAGTCAGTCAGTCAACCAATCAACTATTAGTAAATAATATTGTAGAAATACAATATGTTTTCTGAAGTGAAGGATACATGAGTTACTTTGTAAGATGAAACAATGTTTACAATACTTATTCTCACTTTTTACTCCCTGTGACATTATTAAATTTCTGTCCTAAATTTTTGCTGCTCAGGTTGCAAGTCTATGATATGGTGAATGTGGGAGGGGAAGATATTTTGGCAACTACAGTGCTCTCAGGATCTGCAGGGGATTAGTTCCAGGAGGATGGATTCTGGGGATGAATGTACAGCTGGATGGATCCACAGATAGTTCACCCTGGGGATGCAGAACCTAAGGAGCCACGTGCCACACTGTATATCTCTATAGATTTTATTCTGTTATAACTTATGTCCAACTTTAAAAGTCAATATGAAAAGGATCTTAAATCCCAACAAACTCAAGTCTGGGACCAGATGGCTTCATAGGTGAATTCAACTAAACATATAGAGAAAACTTAACATCTATCCTTCTGAAACTATTCCAAAAAAACTGCAGAAGAAGGAATATTTCTGAATGCATCCTATGAAGCCACCATCACCCTGATACCAAAACCAGACAAAGATATAACAGAAAAAGAAAAGTACAGGCCAATATCAGTGATGAACATAGGGCAAAAATCCTTAGCAAAATACTAACAAACCAAATCCAACAATATATTAAAAGGATCCCACAAGCTTACCAGTGCAGCAAGAATTAAAAAACAAGATCACACACTGTGGTCAAGTAGGATTTATCCCAGAGATGCAAGGAGTTTTTAAGATCCACAAATCTGTAATACACTACATTAACAAGTTTAAGGGTAAAAGCCATATGATCATGTCAACAAAAGCAGAAAAAACTTTTGATACAATCCTACATCCCTTTATGGTAAAAACTCTCCAGAAAGCGGGTATAGAGGGAAAATACCTCAACATAATAAAGGCCATATATGACAAACCCACAGCTAACAACATTCTCAGTAGTGAAAGCTGAAAACATTTTCTCTAAGATTAGGAACAAGACAAGGATGTACACTCTTGTAACCTCTATTTAACATAGTTTGGAAGTCCTAGCCACAGCAATCAGAAAGAAAAAAGGAAAATAAATGGAAATTGGAAAGGAAGAAGCAAAACTGTCACTGTTTGCAGATAACATGATACCATAAATAGAAAATCCTAATAAGGCAATCAGAAAACTATTAGTGTTCATCAATCAATATGGCAAAGTTTCTGGATTCAAAATCAATATACAGAAATTGACTGCATTTATACGCACTAACAACAAAAGGTCAGAAAGAGAAATTAAGGAAACAATCCCATTAACCATCATGTCATAAAGAATAGAGTAGCCAGGAACAAATCTGCCTCAAGAGGCAAAAGACTTATATTCTGAAAACTATAAGAGACTGAGGAAAGAAACTGAGGATGACACAAACAGATGGAAAGATATACCATGTTCTTAGATTGGAAGAATAAATATTGTTAAAATGACAACATCACCCACAGCAATACATAAATAGCTTACACAACTCAATATCAAAAACACAATCAACCCAATCAAAAAATGGGCAGGAGACCTAAACAGACATTTCTACCAAGAAAACATACAGATGGGCACCTGGCCCATGAAAAGTTGCTCAGCATAGCTAGTTATTAGAGAAATGCACATCAAAATTACAATGAGGTACCACCTTATAGTAGTCAGAATGGCTATCATCAAAAGTCTATAAATAGTAAATGCTGGAGAGGGTGTGGAGGTAAGGGAACCCTTATACACTGTTAGTGGAAATGTAAATTGGTGCAGCCACTTTGGAGAGCAGTATAGAGGTTTCTTAAAAATTAGACACAATCACCATAGCACCCAATAATCCCACTTCTGGGCATATATCTGGTCAAGACGAAAACTGTATCTCAAAGATACATGCATCCCAGTGTTCATAGTGTCACCATTTACAACAGCCAAGACATGGAAGCACCTTAAATATCCATCAACAGAGGAATATATAGAGAAGATGTGGTACATATACACAATGGAATATTACTCAGCCATGAAAAAGAATGAAATGACTCCACTTGTACTCACATGAATGAAACTAGAGATTATCATACCAAGTCAAGTCAGAGACAGGAAGACAAATATATAATATCTATATGTGGAATCTAAAAAAATTGATAGAAACGAATTTATTTACAAAACAGAGATAGACTCACAGATGCAGAAAACAAATTTAGTTACCAAAGGGGAAAGTGGGAGAGGGATAAATTAGGAATTTGGGATTAACAGTTACACACTACTATGTACAAAACAGATGAACACTATACTGTATAGCACACTTAAGTATATTAGTATCTTGTAATAACCTATAATGGAAATGAATCTGAGAAAGATTCTTTATATAAGTGTTTGCATATATATATATATACACACACACACACAAACACTCACACATATATACATGTATATAAATAAATCACTTTGCTTTATACCTAAAAGACTGTAAATCAACTATACTTCAATAAAAAAAAAAATGATACCCCAGGATGAGGTCCAAAAAAATCACCTTACATATTATGATATGCCACATATATATCAAATATTTGGACACAGCTAACAGGTTGAAGGTTATTTTGAAAAGAACAGAGGTAATTAGGGATGAGATAGATTTATGCAAAATTATGATAATTTAATAACTTAAAAATAGCAATTAATTACACTTAAGTGGATGACAAAATATTCACTAAAATAACTACAACATGAAAAATTAAGGCAGAAGTAAATTGATTACAATAGTATAAATTTGGACAAGAAGCTTATATGAAATATTAGGTAAAAAGACAATGATAAATTTAACTAGACTGATAATTCTTTTAGGAGAAGTGATTTTATTTATATGAAGTCTATTGCTTTTTTATCACTTTTAAGATCTGAAATAAACTTAATAAACACTATGTAATTTTTCTTGAGTAATCAAAAAAACAAATCCTAATCGCTCAGGTTTTCTATGAATAGAATGAGGCCAAGGAAAGAGAATTATATATTGAGCCCTCTCAACAATATCAGTAAGAGAAGATGAGAGAACATTGAGCTCTTTAGCTTCTCATATTTGTACTTGAGAGAATACATCCCATTATTTTTGTTTTAATTTGTAGAGAATTTAAGTAAACACTCTGTAGAATTCCCAGAAAACAATAATAACATCTTTCTCATTTTTCTTGTCTATTAACTGCTCTCTCATCGTATCCTTTCACTGTTACTCTCTTTTATCATATCAACTTCTTCACCCCTCCCCATATTTGCCTTCATTTTTCCTCACTTGAATCTCTGTATATTTGGAAATAGATATTCCTATTGCTGATGATCCCTTCAAATCCCCTCCAGTTACTAAACCTACAATATTATGTTTTCATAGTACTCTTTCCATTAATTCAGTCCTTCTCATACATGTAGCAAAATTATGAGAAACTTAAATAATCAAAGGAATCTTAAAAATCAGTAAACATTTGGATGTTTACTGGTTCCACATATGAGGAGGCTGGAAGTCACCATTCTATGCTAACAATAATTAAAAAGCTGAAGACACTTAAAAATCAACCACTTTTCTTGGATTGATAAGGGAGGGTAGGACATCAGGCAAACTGTTGACCCCAAGACTGGAGAGACAGCCAATGGAATACAGGGCTTCCTAGAGCTTAAACTCACAAATGGAAACTACTGGAGAGAGGAAGGGAACCAGTAGAAAATCCTCAACTGTAATTGACAAGTTACTGGAGGCTTAGTGTATACAAGTCTGAAATTTAAAAGCTCCAGGGGGACCCAGTCATGGGGAGGTGCCCACAAAACTGTAAGGCTTCAGAAGCTTGACCATGTTCCCACAGTAAATACTGGAGAAAAACTCCCTCACACTTCTGACAGGGAGGCAAACAGGAGCCATTTTGAAACAGGCCAGAGCACCTTTGTTCTTCTGAACAAGGCCTGACCTCAGGGGAAACTAAATCACAAGACCCTAACCTGCTGGAGTACAGTCAGAACCCAACAGCAGTCCACTATAACCTTCCATGTAAGAAAAGGGAAATACCCAACTCCAGCCCACTCTAGTCATCCTGTTCCACAAGGGGGGAGGGGAATAAGGAGGGTGGGAGGGAGGGAGGGGGAGATTTAGAGAAACCTGCAAGGCTCACGGAGGCACAGATTCACCAAAACTGAGACTGAACCAGACACAGCAGGGATGTAAGGACTATTGAACTTGGATTTTAAACAACTATATGAATATGCTAAGAGTTTTGATGGTAAGGCAGATAGCATGCAAGAACTGATGGGCAATGTGAGCAGAGAGATAGAAATCCAAAGGAAGAACAATTAAAAAAAATTGCTGGAGATCAAGAACACAGTAACAAAAGGAAGAATGCATTTTGAGGGGCTTATTAGATCATTCATGGATGAAAAAAGGATCTCTGAACTTGAGGATCTCACAGGAGAAACTTTCAAAACTGAAAATCAAAGAGAAAAAGACTGAACAAAATAACAAAATATCTAAGGACTGTGGGACAGTTACAAAAGGTGTACCATACACATAATGGGAATACCAGAAGAAGAAAAATAAAAAAATAGAACTATTAGAAACAATAGTGACTGAGAATTTGCCCAAATTAATACCAGACACCAAGTCACAGATCCAGGAACATCAGAGAACACAAAGCAGAGTAAATGCCAAAAAACACCTATGTCCATCACTGTGAAATTATAGAAAGTCAAAGAAAAAGAAAACATCCCGAAACAATCCAGAGGAACAAACACCTTACTTATGGGGGAACAAATAGAAGAATCAAATTCAATTTCTCCTAAGAAATGCAAGTAAGAAGAGAGTGGAGTTATATATTTGAAGTGTTGAGAGAAAAATACCACCAGTCTAGAATTTTGTACCCTGTTGAATTATCTTTCAAACGTAAAGGAGACATAATGACTTTCTCAGACAAAAATTGGTAAAATTTATTGTCAGTAGACCTGCCTTACAGAAATGTGAAAAGTTCTTTAGAGAAAAGGAAAATAATATATATCAGACACTAAGATATGCATAAATAAAAGAAGAGCACTGAAGAAGGAATAAGTGATGGTAAAATGAAACTTTTATTTTACTTATCCTTATTTGATCTAACAGATTGTTCAAAACAATAATAGCCACAATGTATCTGATTATTGTATATTATGTATGTACATTTTTATATATATTTACAAGCATATATATATTTAAGTATATATACAATATATAATAAATAAGCATATACCTAATTGAATACATTGTTGCTATTATTTTATTATTTTATGTATATATATATATTATATATACATACACACATATGCTTATATACAAATAAAATGAAAAGAATGATAGGAAGTAGAACTTATAGAATTATTTTGTTATTATAAGGTACACACTTATCCATGTGCCTGTTTAGTGTTATTTGAAAGTGGATTTCAATTAGTTTTAAGTATATATTGCAAATTCTAGTGTTAGTCACTCAGTTGTGTCCAACTCTTTGTGACTCCAAAAACTGTAGCCTGTCAGACTCCTCTGTCCATGGGATTCTCCAGGCTAGACTGCTGTAGTGGGTTGCCAGTCCTTTCTCCAGGGGATCTTCCTGACCCAGGGGTTGAACCCGGGTCCTCTGGCATTGCAGGCAGATTCTTTACCATCTGAGCCACAAGGTAAGCAAATTCTAGAGTGGTTACTAAAGAAAAGTAAAGAGAGAAGTCTACCCAATATCTAATACAGAAGAGAAGATGAAATCATACAAAATGCTCAGTTACAAGCACATAAAGCATAATCAGAGCAGAAGACAAAGACAGGAACAAAGAACAAGGGCGACAGAGAGGAAACAGTAACAAATATGGTAGATATTAACCCAACTACATCACCAATCACTGTGGATGCCAATGGTTTAAAAGTACCAATTAGAGAACAGAGATTGTCAGAGGGTATCAAAAACAAGACCAAACTGTATATGTCTATAACAGATCCACTTAAAATATTAAGACATATATCAATTAAAAGTAAATAGATGGAGGAAAACATACCATGCTATTGCTAACCAAAAAAAGCATAAGTAGCTAAATTAATTTCACACACAGTTGACTTCAAAGCAAGAAAAGTTATCAGAAAAAAAGTAGGGAATTACATTATGATGAAGGAGTCAACCCTCCAAAAAGATAAAACTTAACAGTGCGTAACAACAGAGCATCAAAATACGTGAGGCAAAAGCTAATACAATTCCAAAGAGAAATAAATAAACTCATTATCATAGTTGGAAACATCAACATGCTTCCATTTGAAATGAACAAACCAGCAGGCAGAAAATGAATAAGGACATAGCTGAACTCAACAATGCCATTAGTCAACTCAATATAATGAATATCCATAGACAGTTTCATCCAACAACAGCAAAACACCCATTTTTCTTAGGCTCACATAGCATATTCACCAAGATCAACCACATTCTGGCCCATAAAACACATGTTAACAAATTTAAAAGAACACAGATCATTCAGTGTCTGCTCTCAGATCACAATGGAATTAAAGTAGAAACCGCTAACAGAAAAGATAATTGGAAAATCCCCAAACATGCAGATTAAACAACACCCTTCTAAGTAACACATGGTTCAAAAAAGAAATATAAAGAGCAATTTAAAAGTATTTTGAACTAAATGATACAGAACTTATCAAAATTTGTGGGATACAGTAAAAAAATGTTCCTTAAGGGAAATTTATAGCATGGAATGAATAAACTAGAAAAGATTTCTTATCAAAATAAACATGCTCTTACATTATGGTATACCAGTCATGCTCCATGGTACTTATTATCTAAAGGAGCTGAAAATTATCCACATAAAACCTGCACATGTTCATTTACCATAGCTTTGTTCATAATTGTCAAACTATGGAATAAATCATGATGTCTTTATTATTCAGTGCTAAAAAGAAATAAATTATCAAACCATGAAAAGGCACAGAGGAACCTTAAATGCATATTACTAAGCTAAATAATTCAACATGAAAAGGCCACATTTTTTGTGACTTCAACTATATGACATTTTGAGTGAAGTAAGCCAGAAGGAAAAACAACAATACAGTATACTAACGCATATATATGGAATTTAGAAAGATAGTAACGAGAACCCTGCATGCGAGACAGAAAAAGGAACGCAGATGTATAGAACAGACTCGTGGACTCTGTGGAGGAGGGCAAGGGTGGGATGATATGGGAGAATGGCATTGAAACATGTTAATTATCATATGTGAAATCAATCGCCAGCCCAGGATTGATGCTCGGGGCTGGTGCACCGAGATGTCCCAGGGGGAGGGAGTCGGGAGGGAGGAGGGAAGGGGGTTCTGGAGGGGGAGCATATGTAAGCCCATGGCGGTTTCATGTCATTGTATGGCAAAACCAACACAATAAAGTAAAGAAAATTTTTAAAAAAAGAAAAACTATGGAGAGAGTAGTAAGATCAGTGGTTAACAGGGTTTCAGATGGGAGCGGAAATTTTAATGCAGTGAAAATACTTTGCATGATACTATGATGATGATGGATCTTAAAAAGGAGCATATCACGTTGCCAACAAAGGTCCATAGAGTCAAAGCTATGGATTTTCCATTAGTCATGTACAGCTGTGACAGTTGGACAGCTGTAAAAAAAAGAAGGCTGAGCACTGAAAAAATGATGCTTTCAAACTGTGGTGCTGCAGAAGACTCTTGAGAGTCCTATGGACAGCCAGGAGATCCAACCAGTCCATGCTAAAGGAAATCAGTCCTGAATATTCATTGGAAGGACTGATGCTGAAGCTGAAGCTTCAATACTTTGGCCACGTGGTGCCAAGAGCCAACTCACTGGAAAAGACCCTGATGCTGGGAAAGACTGAGGGCAGGAGGAGAAGGGGGCGACAGAGGATGAGATGGTTGGATGGCATCATGGACTGAATGGATAAGAGTTTGAGCAAACTCTGGGAGACAGTGAAGGACAGGCAAGCCTAGCGTGCTGCAGTGCATGAGGAAGCAAAGAGACACAACTGAGTGACTGAACAACAACAAAGACAACATGATAATGGATACATATTATAGATTTGTCCACAACCAGAGAATGTACAATATCAAAAGTGAACTCTAAGGTAAGCTATGGACTTTGGGTGATGATGTATCAATGTATGTTCATTAGTTTTAACAAATGTACCATTTTAGTAGATGATGTCAATAATTGGGTATATGTGCCGGGTGGGGAATATATGGGAAATCTCTGTAACTTCCCCTCAATTTTGCTGTGGACCTTAAATTTCACTAGGAAAATAAGATCCTTTAAAAATTAATACTTGTAAAGGAAGAAGGTCAATAAACACAAGTGATAATGTATTTTGATGAGAGCTCTCTACCTTCCTCTGCTGTTCTCACTTGGAGAATTGAAAGACAACTCAGTTTTTCATTTTTGATATTATTTTGTTTGGATTAGGCTCTCCACCTAAAATTCATAGCTGAATGAACTTATCATTGCTTTATTTATTAATGTTTCAGATGAGACTGGGCAAGTTCAGGGTGGCATGGCTGTAGACTATTAATGTTTCATTACTAAGTCCTTAATACATGTAGAAGTTTAATGGGATTTTGGTGAGAAATTATCACTTGTTTGTCTGTTTAATTCTTTGCTTACAATTATTAGAAAAAAACCTAGCTCTTGATGAACATTCTAGATCTTCAGAAGTATATCTTAACCAAAATGCTGCCACATAAAAAATAAATTTATTTTAAAAATTTTAGAGGTGGTTCTGGCTCCTGTCAAGATTGAATAAGCAATATTCACCTTGTCTGAAAGGCGGGCATGGCAACCACTCCAGTATTTTTGCGTGGAGAACCCCATGGATAGACGAGCCTGGCGAGCTACAGTCTATGAGGTTGCAAGGAGTCAGACATGACTAAGTGACTGAGCACACACATAGCACCTTGTCTCAACTGCATAACCAGCTGAGGACTTTGGAGAGTAACAGCAGCTGGTAGGTAGAGGAAGGAGAGCAGAAAGTAATGTCTTAAAATAACAAATTTTTTTAAAAAGAAAATAATGTATCATGAAGCTGGTAGTGAATTTCCCATTTCTTACCCCCTGATTTCAACTGATCTTCACTTAAACCAAAAACTGTGCACTAGATACTGATGGAAGGAAATTTTCTATTTCCAGTGTCTCCAAAGTGTAGGAAAGAGGGACCCTGTGAGATAGTAGAGTAAATCATTTTTTAAAAAATTTCCTTTGTGGTACCAGTGGTTGCAAGAACATCAGTGGCTGGCTGAGGGCCTAAAACTCAAAGGGAGAGGGATATTTTTCCCCTCTGATCAGAGGAAACATGGTCTCAACAGCATGAGGAGAATGCCCATTGCTTTATTTTCTCTCTATATCCTCTCACCATCTGGCTCTGGAGACAGACACACTTTCAGGAATGCATGGCAGAGTAGGGAAACTAAAGCCATAGCTTTCTACAAAGAAGACTTGTAAGGGGGAAGGAGGCTGTGAAAGTCAGAAACAGTTGGGATAACACAGAGAGAAAGGGGCTTAAGAAAGCAAAACCCTAACATTTTATATTAGCTTTATCATTTACCCCTAAACTACTAATGTGTGGATCCAACACTAACCAGCATACAACAGGCTTCAATAACTGAACTATGGGCTCAGACAACCACCCAGGTCTCATACTGACTACTGGGTAGCGCTTTGGCATTGAACTGACATTGAAATTACAGCACATAGAAGGCACGTAGTACACGAACCTAACAAATGCTACCAAACATTTAAAGAAGAAATAACCTTATGTTACACAGTTTCTTCCAGAAAATAGAGGAGGCAACACATTCCAATTCATCTTATGTAGCTAACTTTAAGACCAAAATTAGAGAACTGTTCAAGGAAATGAAACTATGGATCAATACTTCTAATGAATATAGACACAAAATCCTCAACAAAATACAAACATGTTGACTAAAGAAATATATAGGAAGTCTGAGTTCATGACCAAGTGGAGTTGATACCAGGAATTCAAGGTGATTTTAGTATTCAAAAAGTAAAGTGTAATTAATCATCAGTTCAGTTCAGTTCAGTTGCTGAGTCATGTCCAACCCCTTGCGACCCCATGGACTGCAGCACACCAGGCCTCCCTGTCCATTACCAACTCCTGGAGCCTACTCAAACTCATATCCATTGAGTCGGTGATGACATCCAACCATCTCATTCTCTGTCATCCCCCTCTCCTCCTGCCCTCAATCTTTCCCAGCATCAGGGTCTTTTCAAATGAGTCAGTTCTTCCCATCAGGTGGCCAGAGTATTGGCATTTCAGCTTCAACATCAATCCTTCCAATGGATATTCAGGACAGATTTCCTTTAGGATGGACTTACTGGATCTCCTTGCAGTCCAAGGGACTCTCAAGAGTCTTCTTCAACACCGCAATGCAAAAGCATCAATTCTTCAGTTCTCAGCTTTCTTTATAGTCCAACTCTCACATCCATACATGACTACTGGAAAAACCATAGCTTTGACTAGACGGACCTTTGTTGGCAAAGTAATGTCTCTGCTTTTTTTTTTAATTAGTTTTGCCAAACAATGACATGATATCACCATGGGTTTACATGCTTTTTTTAAAAATTATTTTATTTTATTTTATTTTTATTAGTTTTGCCATACAATGACATGATATCGCCATGGGTTTACATATGCTCCCCCTTCAGAACCCCCCTCCCTCCTCCCTCCCGCCTCCCTCCCCCCGGGAAATCTCGGTGCACCAGCCCTGAGCATCAATCCTGGGCTGGCGATTGATTACACATATGATAATTAACATGTTTCAATGCCATTCTCCCATATCATCCCACCCTTGCCCTCCTCTGCAGAGTCCACGAGTCTGTTCTATACATCTGCGTTCCTTTTTCTGTCTCGCATGCTGGGTTCTCGTTACCGTCTTTCTAAATTCCATATATATGCGTTAGTATACTGTATTGTTGTTTTTCCTTCTGGCTTACTTCACTCTGGATAATAGGCTCCAGTTCCGTCCACCTGAGTAGAACTGATTCAAATGAATTTTTTTTAATGCTGAGTAATATTCCATTGTGTATATGTACCACAGCTTTCTTATCCATTCGTCAGGTGATGGGCATCTAGGTTGCTTCCATGTCTTGGCTATTGTAAACAATGCAGCGATGAACATTGGGGTACACGTGGCTCTTTCAATTCTGGTTTCCTCGGTGTATATGCCCAGCAGTGGGATTGCTGGGTCATATGGCAGGTCTATTTGCAGTTTTTTAAGGAACCTCCACACTGTTTTCCATAGTGGCTGTACTAGTTTGCATTCCCACCAACAGTGTAAGAGAGTTCCCTTTTCTCCACATCCTCTCCAGCATTTATTGTTTGTAGATTTTTGGATTGCAGCCACTCTGACTGGTGTAAAGTGATACCTCATTGTGGTTTTGATTTGCATTTCTCTGATAATGAGTGATGTTGAGCATCTTTTCAGGTGTTTGTTAGCCATTTTTATGTCTTCTTTGGAGAAATGTCTGTTAAGTTCTTTGGCCCATTTTTTGATTGGGTCGTTTATTTTTCTAGAATGGAGCTGCAGGAGTTGCTTATATATTTTTGAGATTAATTGTTTGTCCATTGCTTCATTGGCTATTATTTTCTCCCATTCTGAAGGCTGTCTTTTCACTTTGTTTATAGTTTCCTTTGTTGTGCAGAAGCTTTTAATTTTAATTAGGTCCCATTTGTTTATTCATGCTTTTATTTCCAATATTCTGGGAGGTGGGTCATGGAGGATCCCGCTTTGGTTTATGTCAGAGAGTATTTTGCCTATGTTATCCTCTAGGAGTTTTATAGTTTCTGGTCTTATGCTTAGATCTTTGATCCATTTTGAGTTTATCTTTGTGTATGGTGGTTAGAAAGTGTTCTAGTTTCATTCTTTTACAAGTGGCTGTCCAGTTTTCCCAGCACCACTTGTTAAAGAGGTTGTCTTTTCTCCATTGTATATTCTTGCCTCCTTTGTCAAAGATAAGGTGTCCATAGATGCGTGGATTTATCTCTGGGCTTTCTATTTTGTTCCATGCTGTCTAAGTTGGTCATAGCTTTTATTCCAAGGAGCAAGCATCTTTTAATTTCATGGCTGCAGTCACCATCTGCAGTGATTTTTGAACCCCTCCCCCCGCCCCCCGCCCCCCGCCAAAGTCTGTCACTGTTTCCATTGTTTCCCCATCTATTTGCCATGAAGTGATGGGACCGGATGCCATGATCTTAGTTTTCTGAATGCTAAGCTTTAAGCCAACTTTTTCACTCTCTTCTTTCACTTTCATCAGGAGGCTCTTTAGTTCTTCATCGCTTTCTGCCATAAGGGTGGTGTCATCTGCATATCTGAGATTATTGATATTTCTCCCGGCAATCTTAGCTCAGACGGTAAAGCATCTGCTTGCAATGCGGGAGACCCAGGTTCAATCTCTGGGTCGGGAAGATCCCCTGGAGAAGGAAATGTTAACCCACTCCAGTAACCCACTCCAGTACTCCAGAGGAGCCTTGTAGGCTACAGTCCATGGGGTCGCAAAGAGTTGGACATGACTGAGCTACTTCATTGCACTGCTGCCCAGCAATCTTGATTCCAGCCTGTGCTTCATCCAGCCCAACATTTCACATGGTATACCCTGAATATAATTTATATAAGCAGGGTGCCAATATACAGCTTTGACACACTCCTTTCCCAATTTGGAACCAATCTGTTGTTCCATGTCCAGTTCTAACTGTTGCTTCTTGACCTGCATACAGCTCTCTCAAGAGGCAGGTCAGGTGGTCTCATATTCCCATCTCTTTAGGAATTTTCCACAGCTGGTTGTGATCCCCTGCAGTCAAAGGCTTTGGCATAGTTAACATAGCAAAAGTAGATGTTTTTCTGGAACTCTCTTGCTTTTTTGATGATCCAGTGCATGTCAGCAATTTGATGTCTGATTCCTCTGCCTTTTCTAAATCCAGCTTGACCATCTGGAAGTTCATGGTTCACATACTGTTGAAGCCTGGCTTGGAGAATTTTGAGCATTAGTTTGCTACCGTGTAAGATGAATGCAACTGCGTGGTAGTTTGAACATTCTTTGGTTTGGTTTAGTTTGAATATACCAACAAATTGACTCAAGCAATATATGGGAAGTATGAGTCCATGATCAAGTGGTGCTGATACCAGGAATGCAAGGTGAATTCGGTACTCAAAATATAAAGTGTAACTCATAATACTAAGAAAAGACATACTATCTTATTAACTCAGAAAAATCATTCAACAAAATTAAAAATCCATTCATGATTTAAAAAACAATCTCAGCAAACTAGGAAAAGGAAGCTTCCTTTTCCTGATAAATCTACAGGAAATACCTACAGTGAACATCTCATATAACGATGAAAGGCAGTATGCTTTTTCCAAAGCTTAGGAATTAAGATATTCACTGGGAACACTCCTGGTCAATATAGCACTGGAAGTCCAGGCCAATGCAATAACAATGGAGGAGCAGAAATAAACCCATGTTGTTTTTCCTATCATTAATGTTATGGTATATTTGTCACAGTTAATGAACCAATATCAATAATTATTATCAACTAAAGTCCACACTTTCTTCAGATTTTCTTAGTTTTTATGTAACATTTTTTTGGTTCCAGGATCCCATTCAGGATAGTGATCATGCCACCTTATACTCATTTCGACTGTTGACAATTTTTCAAATCTTCCTTATTTCTGATGACCTTGACAGTTTTGAGAAGTACTGGTTAGAGGGTTTACGGGATACCCTTCAGTTGGGATATTTTCATAATTGGACCATTGCAATGGTTTTTTGAGGATGATTAAAAAGTAACGTGCCATTCTCATCAGCATATCAACAGTACACATCGTCAACATGACATCACTACTGAACTACGATTACTCCATTATAATTTCAGTTTGTCATCAACTGCATATAATTTGCAATTTTTCTCCCAGTTTGTGGCTTATGTTTTAATTGTCATAAGTGTTTTTCACAGAACAGAAAGTTTTAGCTTTAATAATATCCAGCTTTTTCTCTCTGCTGATCATGCTTTCGGTAATACATCTGAAATCTCATCACCAAACTAAAGCTCAAAGATTTTCTTCTGTTTTTTTTTTCTATAGATTTTATATTTTTGTGTTTTACCTTTCTGTCAATGATCTATTTTGAGTTAATTTTGTGTAAGGTGTAAAGTCTATATCTAGCTATGTAATTTTTGCCATGGACATCCAATAATTTCATCGACCACTTGTTTAAAAAAGGGTATCTTTTTCCCTTTTGGATTGCTTTGCATATTTTCCAAAAACCAGTTGACTCTATGGGTGTGCATCTACTCCCCGGCACTTCAGTGTTATGCTTGGGGGCCATTTTTAAGAGTGAAATTACTGAAAAATAGGCTCAAATGAAAATATGTGACTCTTTATAGACTGAGAAAAGAACAGTTTTTATAGTATGAGAGCTGACAGCTAAAGTCAGAGCACTGCTGCGTTTGACCTCAGCCAGGAATGTGCATGTCAGGCAATTCACATTTTTCACCATTTTGCATGTCTGTAAGTGACATAAGAAGATGGCATGTGTTGATTTGGGAGTTACAAATTAAGTTTAAGTGAATAGACAAATGTACAAATAACGAGGATTTTAAAAATCACATATCCACAGAAAGACTTATATCCCAGATATAGAAAAAACTCTAAACTCAATAATAAAAAAATCAAAATTTTGATTAAAAAGGAGTGGAGGAAAAAGCTTTGAAGAGATGTTTCATCAGAGGAGATACAGGGATGGCAAATAAGCACATGAAAAGATACTCAGCATTATATTAGCACTAGAGAAATGACAACTAAAAGCACAATGAGTTACCAGAACACACCTATTAGAACAGCTAAAACAAATGCTATAAAATAAACAGATAATACCAAATGCTCCAAAGAATGTAGAATTAAATATCTCATACACATTGCAGGTGGAAATGAAAACCATGCAGCCACTCTGGAAAACTGGTTGTCAGTTTCCTATAAACTTAAAATTGTACTTGCAGTATGACTCAGAAATCCTATTCCTAGTTATTTATCTTAGAGATATTAAAAGGTAAGTAAAAATAGTAAAAAAAAAAATAATAGCTTGCTCCTTGGAAGGAAAGCTATGACAGACCTAGACAGCATATTAAAAAGCAGACACATCACTTTGCTAACAAGGGCTCATGTAGTCAAAGCTATGGTTTGTTCAGTCGTCATGTACAGATGTGAGGTTTGGACCACAAAAAAGGCTGAGCACTGAATAACTGACGCTTTCATTCTGTATTACTGGATAAGACTTTGAGAGTCCCTTGGACAGCAAGGAGATCAAACCAAGACCTAAAGGAAATCAATCATGAATGTTGATTGGAAGTACTGATGCTGAAGCTCCGATACTTTGGCCACCTGATGCAAAGAGCCAAGTTATCAGAAAAGACCCCAGTGGTGGCAAAGACTGAGGGCAAAAGGAGAAGAGGGCAGTAGAGAATGAGATGGTTAGATAGCATCATCAACTCAATGAACATGAATTTGGGCAAACTCCTGGAGATGGTGCAGGACAGAAGAGCCTGGTATGCTGTAGTTCACAGGGTTGCAAAGAGTCAGATAAGACTTTAACGACTGAAAAAACACAAAATCGTATGTTTATGACAGCCTTTACTATAATCACCTGAAACTGAATAGTCCAAATGTTCCTCAATCAATAAATCAATCAAACCAAATGCAGTACATTCATACAATGGAATGCTACTCAGGCATAAAAAGAAATGCATCATTAGAATGTGCAACAATGTGGATGAATGTCAAAGGCACTGTTTTCCGTGAAAGAAGGCAGTCTCAACAGTTACATACCGTATATGACTTTATATGACTTTCTGGAAAAGGTAAAACTATTGAGACAAAGATAAGATCAGAAGTTGCCAGGGCTGACTCATGAGGGGACAGTTTGACTACAAACAGACAACACAAAAAAATTTAGGAGACTTTCCTGGTGGTGCAGTGGATAGGAATCTGCCTGCCAATGCAGGGGACACAGGTTTAATCTCTGGCTCGGGAAGATTTCACATGTTGTGGAGCAACTAAGCCTGTGTATCACAGCTACTAAGCCTGAACTCTAGAGCCTGTGAGCCGAACTACTGAAGCCCATGCACCCCAGAGCCACATACCTTTGAGCCTGCTGTGCTGCAACTACTGAAGCCTGTGTACCTAGAGCCTGTGCTCCCCAAGAGGAGCCCCTGCAATGAGAAGCCCGCACACTGCAACAGAGAGTAGCCTCTACTCACCACAACTAGAGAAAGCCTGCACAGAAACAAAGACCCAGTGCAACCAGAAAAAATTAAAAATTAAAGAAAATATATTTAAAAAAAAAAACTGGGGAGAGAGGCTCACAGAACGGTTCTGTATCCTGAGAGTGGAATTACTTATACAGACCTCCCTATGTATTAGAATTAAAAACTGTGCATTAAATAAGTCAATTTCTCAGTACTTACTTTGAAAATATTAAGGTCCTAAAATTCTAAGGTTGGAAATATTACAATGCAGCATACCATTCTCACATCCAAATTCTCTATCAGTGAGGGAATTAATGAATACATTGTTTGTGGTTTTGGTATAAAATATATAAAATTTGGTAACTTCTCCCAATTCCTGTGACTCTTCTGTACCACTGTGTGCTCAAAGAAATGTGGTTAAAATCTATTTTCTAATTCTATGGGTCCAAGCCCTGAAATCACTTATATAATGTAATTTAGTATTCTTGCCTGGAGAATCCCATAGAGGAGCCTGGCAGGCTGTAGTCCATGGGGTCCCCACAAAGTTGGACATGACTGAAGCGACTTACCAAAGTATAGCATAGTATTAAATTTATCTAGATTTAGGAGAATTTTCACTTGAGTTCAGTTTTTTTAAAACATATTTTCAAAACAATTTATTTCTTTCCTGATGTTCAATTTGAACTCTTACAAAAAAAAACACCTTTTACATTCTCTTTTAAAAAGACTGATTTTGAAGACTGATTTTTATGTTATTAATTCAAGTGATTTGTTGGTTATTGACATTTTACTAGGAAAATGAATGATTTGTATATTCTATACAAATACATTGCTAATTAGTAGAGGGCTTAGGACACCAGCTCTTTGAGGGAGAACCAAGAAGACCCCAAAATTGCTGATTTCTTCATTTCTAAGAGGATTCTATTTGGAAAAGCACCTTTAATGCAGAGATGGCACATAAATTCAGGTAGCTTTTTACAAACTGTTTAGGACCTCTCCAAGAACATCCCCAAAGCACATTTCTTTTAGTTTTCTTACAAGTAACTGCTTCGGGAAAATCAAGGAATCATGATGCTTTCCCCAAAGGATATTTTCGTTACTCTATTATCATAGAGTTCTTATAGGTTTCACAATTTCGATAAATACATTGTTAACCTCTTCCTATGGTTTTCATCACGATACTTAAATACATGTTCCATACACGATATGGGACGCAGGTACAACCGTGGCTGATTCATATCAATGTATGGCCAAAAACCACCACAGTATTGTAAAGTAATTAGCCTCTAAGGAAAATAAATAAATTAAAAAAAAAAACAGATCTTACCTTTTAATAAAAGGCTAATTTGTTCTGACCAAAAGGTGAAATTTATCTTTGGATTCTTCAATTGTTAACTTACACATACACGCATGCTAGCCTCATTCATCTTCCAATATATCATTGTGTATAAATGAATACAGCCCAAGCTTTGAAACAAGAACAATATATTCACAAGTGTTTATATTATATAAGTTTAATTCTGTTTCTCATTTGTTTGTAAAAGAAAAAGTTAGCCCTTCTCACATAACTTGTGAAACTCTGCTTCTTACATGAACACTTTGCCCTCGTCACACAAACAGAAAGGTTATTCCGGGCAGTGTAAGGGCTTGAACCCTGACAGACTTCGGTCCAAATATTTGGTTCGATTACTTAACTCTGAATGTCTGTTTCCTCATCTTTCTAGTGGGGATAATAAGATTTGTCTTGCAGGGATGTTACAGGAAAAAAACTTGGCCCACCATTGGCAATGGCTTGTCCCCAATTAACAGTAACTGTGAGAAACATCAATGACTTCTGTGGCCGATATGTCTTTTTTTCTTTTCCCCAAAAGAGAACTTGGCCCTCTTAATAGATGTTGTTTGGTCTATTATAAAAGAAAAGTCTGTTCTTGCAATATGTATTTAAATACTTTAGGGATTTTCTTCCTTAAAAAACAAAAACAGAAAAATTGCCATATTGAAAAATATACCCTTAAAAATCTCAAGATAAACTACTTCAAAAGGATAAGACTTTAAATTAAAAACTGTCTTGGCTTTAAAATCTTCACACTAATATCTTTTTACAGAGTTCTTTAAACACTGAGTTTCTTTTCAACATAAACTATGCTTTTGTTATCAAGTATGCTTTTCCTTATTGTTTAACCATGATTTATAGAATCATATATATAATAAACGTATAGAATATATTTAGGTATTAATTTTAGATTTTAGTTTTGAATTTTCTATGAGTCTAAAAACTCTTTTGCCCTGCTTTGCTATTAGAGGACACTAACTCTGCACTTCTATTCTAAATTTAAATGTAAATATTTTTATCAATATATGCATATTAAAATTAGCCAATAATATCACATAGTGTGTTTTATTCTTCTCAAAGTTCTGTTTTCTCAAAATTAACTGGAAATTTGCTTTTGAGTGATCACTTTTTGAGAAATCACTAACAAAAAACCCTATATCTTCTAGTATTTTCTCAAAGAGAAAAAAGTAAAAAAAAATTCTTATTTAAGAGTCAATAAATTTATTATCATTTATTTGTTGTAGAAAAATTGTCTATGCATTTTTCATATTCTACCACAGGGTGGTGTATTGCTTTAAATATGGGACCTGTTTTCTAATACCATGCATTACTAACTAGATTCATTCTGTTATGTAGATAAACTATGAAGTAGGGTTTTAGTGAATGATAACAAAATTGGAGTTCTAAAATTTGAACACTATCGACTCCTTTGAATCGCTACTCAGGTATAATTTAGAAAAAATTAATATTCAGTGGTCCCCAACAGAAGAAAGCAAAAATATCTATTCTAATCCTGTGCAGATTTTATGACACAGGGTCTTGAAATGGTATTTAATTTTCATGTAATTGTGTATGCTTTTCCTTCAAAGGTAGCAGTCATAGCATAGTCTACTGTTTCGATGACTGATTGATTTACATGTTGTATATACGTATTGCATGGGCTTCCCTGGTGGCTCAGACGGTAAAGAAACTGCCTACAGTTGGGAGACGTGGGTTCAATCCCTGAGTCGGGAAGATCCCCTGGAGAAGGGAATGGCAACCTACCCCAGTATTCTTGCCTAGAGAATTCCATGGACAGAAGAGCCTGGCAAACTATAGTCCATGGGGTTGTAAAGAGTCTGACACAACTGAGCCACTAACACTTCACCTTACTTCATATATGAATTAATTGTGATAATGTAAATGCAAAAAGGCAAAATGGTTTTCTGAGGAGGCCTTACAAAGAGCTGAGAAGAGAAGAGAAGCAAAAGGGATAGGAGAAAAGGAAAGATATAACCATTTGAATGCAGAGTTCCAAAAATATCAAGGAGAGATAAGAAACCCATCCTAAGTGAACAATGCAAAGAAACAGAGGAAAAGAAGAGAATGGGAAAGACTAAAGATTTCTTCAAGAAAATTAGAGATAATAAGGGAACATTTCATGCAAAGATGAGCGTAGTATGGGACAGAAATGGTATGGCTCTAACAGAAGCAAAAGATATTAAGAAGAGGTGGCAAGAATACATAGAACTATACAAAAAAGATCTCACTGATCCAGGTAAATCCAATGGTATGATCACCCAACTAGAGCCAGACAGCTAGCAGTGTGAAGTCAAATGGGCCTTAAAAAGCATCACTATGAACTAAGCTAGTCGAGGTAATGGAATGCCAGATAAGCTATTTCAATTCCTAAGAGACGATTCTGTTAAAGTGTTGCACTCAATATGCCAGCAAATGTGGAAAACTCAGCAGTGGCCACAGGACTGGAAAAGGTCAGTTTTCATTCCAATCCCAAAGAAAGGCAATGCCAATGAACATTCAAACTATCACACAATTTCACTCATTTCATATGCTAGCAAAATAATGCTCAAAATTCTCCAAGACAGGCTTCAACAGTGCGTGAAACAAGAACTTCGAGATGTTGAAGATGGATGTAGAAAAGGCAGAGGAATCAGAGATCAAATTGCCAACACCTACTGGATCATATAAAAAGCAAGTGGATGCCAGAAAAGCATCTACTTCTGCTTCACTGACTATGCTAAAGCCTTTGAGCAGATCACAACAAACTGTGGGAAATTCTTCAAGAGATGGGAATACCAGACTACCTTACCTGCCTCCTGAGAAACCTGTATGCAGGTCAAGAAGCAACAATTAAAACTGGACATGGAACAATGTACTGGTTCCAAATTGGGAAAGCAGTATGTCAAGATTAAGCTGTCATCCTACTTATTTAACTTATATGCAGAGTACATCATAAGAAATGCCCGGCTGGATGAAGCACAAGCTGGAATCAAGATTGCCAGGGGAAATATTAACCTCAGATGATACCACCCTTATGGCAGAAAGCAACAAGGAACTGAGATAGCCTCTTCATGAAGGCAAAAAAAAAAAAAAGAGTGAAAAGGCTGGCTTAAACTCAATATTCAAAAAACTAAAATCGTGGCATCCAGTCCCATCACTTTATGGCAAATAGATGGGGAAACAAAGGAAACAGTGACAGAATTTATTTTCTTAGGCTCCAAAGTCACTGCAGATCGTGACAGCATCCATGAAATTAAGATGCTTGCTTTTTAGCAGAAAAGCTATGACAAACCTAGACAGCATATTAGAAAGCAGAGACATTACTTTTACAACAAAGGTCCATATGGTCAAAGCTATGGTTTTTCCACTAGTCATGTATTGATGTGAAAGATGGACTGTAAAGAAAGCTGAGCACCAAAGAATTGATGCTTTTGAACTGTGGTGTTGGAGAAGACTCTTGAGAGTCCCTTGGACTACAAGGAGATCAACTAATCATTTCTAAAGGAAATCCATCCTGAATGTTCATTGGAGGACTGATGCTGAAACTGAAGCTCCAGTACTTTGACCACGTGGTGTGAAGAGCCAACTCATTAGAAAAGAACCTGATGCTGGGTAAGATTGAAGGCAGGAGAAGGGGATCAAAGAGGATGAGATGGTTGAATGGCATCACTGACTCAATGAACATGAATTTGAATATGACCTGGGAGATGGTGAAGGACAGGGAAGCCTGGTGTGCTGTAGTCTGTGGGTTCTCAAAGAGTTGAACATGACTGGGTGACTGAATAACAACATGGTTTGTGTTCAAAATATTGAATTACGTTGTACTGATTTGAAAATATGGCTGTCCAACTGAATTGCTTTAGAATCATTATGCTGGAGCTGTGACTTTCTAAAACAAAGTTAATTTACTGACATCAAGTAATTCCTACCTGAAGTACAGTCAAAGCAGTCTCTTTTCAACAACTCAATGCTGCTTTTAACTCAGAAGAAGCACAGAAGCTGAATCTGAAAGTTGAGGCCCCTTGGGCAATCTTGATGGATTTGACAGTGATAAAACTGCATCTCTATGAAATCTCTCTGCCCGATCTCCCTCATTTTTTACTCAATAGTAATGGCAGGAGCTCTGATTGGGCAGCAATACAGATATAGTACAAACACAAATGACACATACATGAAAATGAGGAAAGCATGCTTAAATAATATCCAGTGGCTCACATCTCACATCAGGAGACCACTTGAAATGATGAATGTTGCTTGTGACTCACACCAGAATACTTCAGAACAGAACACCCTGTACCTATTAAGTAATCATTTCCCATTGTCTTTCCCACTGTCCTGAGAAAATCGCTGACTTGCTTTCTATGCATATGAGTTTGCATATTTTATGCATATTTTATACATAAGGCATCATACCATATGTGACCTTTCGTGTCTGGCTTCTTTTACTTAGCATAATGATTTGCAGGTTCATGCATGTTGCCGCATATATCAGAATGTCATTCTTTTTATGGCTGAATAATATTTCATCGTGCTTACATAAATAAACAATATGGTAACCAAATTGTTACCAAATAAGATGTGGTAACATTTTATTTATTCTTTCATCCACTGATGCACACTTGAATTGTTTCTACCTTTTGGGTACTGCAAACAATGGAATGGAATGGAATGTATGCTATGGAAACTGGCATACGAAAATTTGAGCCCCTGTTTTCAATTCTTTTAGGTATATTTCAAGTGAAATTACTGTGTCCTATGTATTTCTATATTTAGCCTTTTGAGGAACTGCCAAAATGTTCTGTGCAGCATTTTTCATTTCCCTACAGAATGAAACTGGACTCTCAATCTGACACCACACATGCAGGAAAAAAAATTCAAACTTGGTTAAGGACTTAAATTTAAAACCTAAAACCATAAAACTCCTAGAAAAAAAAATAGGGCAAAAATCCTTTTGACATTTTTGTTTCTCATTGTTTTGTTTTTTTTTTTTTTTTTTTGCAGATGCATGCTTTATCTTCTCTGGAATCAATATGTAAGAGTGGAATTGCTGGATCATAGGGAAGATAAACAACTAACAATTTTTTTTTTAACCAAGATGGTCTTGGCAACAATTTCTTAGATATGAGACTAAATGTATAGGAAACAAAAAGAAAAAAAAGAAAAGTTGGACTACATAAAACTAAAAATCTCTTCACAGCAAAGGCAATAAAGAAGAAAATGAAATCTATGAAATGGGAGAAAAAATTGCAAATCTTATTTGGTGAGGCAAATATTCAAAATACATGAAAAATGCATACAAATCAATAGCAAAAAAAGAAAAAAACTAAAAATCGACAAATGACATGAACAGACATTCTTCCAAAGAAGATGTACAAATGGTCAACATATATATGAAAAGGTGCTCAACCTCAATAATCAACAGGGAAGTATAAATCAAAACCACAGTGTGACACTACTTCAAACCGATTTCATTCCTTTGCAAATGGACATTCAGTTTTCCCTACATTTTATCATTCAGACAGAAACCTAATAACAATATAGATCAAATGGATACAACAGACACATATAGACCATGCCACCCAGCCACATCAGAATACACATTCTTCTCAAGTGCCCACAGAACATTCTCCAGGATAGATCATATATTAGGCCACAAAGCAATCAACAAGTTTCAGAAGACTGAAATCATGCCAAGCATATCAAATGGGAAAAGTTTTAAAGTCACAAATATGTGAAAATCAAGCACATTACTGAACAACCAGTGGGTCAAAAAAGATATGAAAAATTAAATCAGAAAGTATCTTGATATAAACAAAAATAAAAATACAATATACTAAAGCATATGGGATGCAGCCAAAGCTGCAAAGCCAAAGTTTTAAGCAAATTTATAGCAATAAATGCCTATGCAAAAAAAAAAAAAAAGAAAGAAAGAAAGTTCTCCACAACCCAACTTTACACTTCGAGGAATTGGAAAAAGAACAAACTAAACCCAGGATTAGCAGAAGGGAGGACATAATAGAGATTAGAACTGATATATATTAATAAATGAACTAGAGACAACAAAGGAAAATATCAATGAAACTAGTGTTGCTTTTTTTTGAAAAGATAAACATAATTGACACACCTATAGCTCCCTGAACAAGAAAAAAAAGAGTAGTCAAAATTATGAATGAAAAGGCAAGATTACAGTTGATACCAATACAAAGGTAACACAAGAAGCTACTAAGAATAACAGTACATCAACAAATTTGATAACCTTGGAAAGAGAGATAAATTTCTATAAATATACAATCAACCAAGACTGAATAAGAAGAAACAGAAAATCTGAATAGATCAATTATTACTAAGAGATAAAAGGAGTAATCAAAAAGTCTCCTAACAAAGAAAATTTCATAACCAGATGGCTTTACTGGCAAACTCTATCAAACATTTAAGGAAAAATTAATACTAGTTTTTTGGGAATACTTCCAAACTCACTTTATGAGAGTAACATTACTCTGATACCAAAGCAGACAAGGACATTAAGAGAAAAGAAAACCGTAGGTGAATCTTATATTCTTGGTGAACACAGATGCAACAACCCTCAACAAAATACTAGCAAATAAAAATTCAACATTAAAAGGACCATACATATAATCAAGTAAGATTTATTTGAAGGCTTAGAGGATGGTTCAGTATAAATCAAAATAAATGTGATACATAACATTAATAAGATAAAGGAGAAAAACCAAATGATCACTTAAATAGGTACAGAAAAATTATCTGACAAAATTCAACATCCTTTGATAATAAAAGCTCTCAACAAACTGGGTATAGAAGAAATTTACCATAAATCATGCCACATATGGCATAATAAAGGCCATATGTGACAAGCCTACAGTTAGCATCATACTTAATGGTTACATGCTGAAAGCTTTTCCTCTACACTCAAGAGCAAGACAAAGGTGCCCACTTTCACCACTTTTATTCTAGTTAGCACTGAAAGATCTTGCTAGAGCACTTAAGCAAGAAAAATAAATAAAAAGCATCTGAATCAGAAAGGAAGAAGTAAAGCTGTCTCTGTTTGCAGATGACATGATATTGTACATAGAAAATTCTTAAGACTTCATCTAAAGCTTCTAGATCTAATAAACAAATTCATGTATGTTGCGGGATACAAAATCAAACTCAGTTTCATTTCTATATACTAGCAGTGAATTATCTGAAAAGGAAATTAATAAAATAATCCAATTTACAAAAGCATCAAAAATAATAAAACACACGGAAATAAATTTAACTGACGAGGTAAAAGTTCTGTATGCTAAAAATTGTAAGACACTGATGAAAGAATTTGAATAAGATATAGATAAATGGAAAGATTATACCATGTACCCACCTCATTCAAGGCACAGCTGAGATCTGTGGCACTTTCTGAGATCTTCAGAAAGATCATAGCAGTCATTCTATGCTCAGCTTGTAGACTATTTTCTGTTTATGTCAATCATTAGGTCTTGTGTTCATGGATATGTCTGTGTATAAACTACCACTATTTTAAAAAGATGATCACTAATTTCTGGAGTTAAGGATATAAATGCACTAAGGTACTGATTTTCATCTTATACTCCCCTTCCTCTGTTTCTGAAAACTATATCTAACAGATTCCCAGTATTTGATGGCTTCATTTATTTCCTTCTGAACAGTTTTCATTAATTTTTTCTGTAAAAAGTGGTAGGATTTATGTCAGTGTTCCAATTACAGGTGGCACTGACTGACTTAATTTGTCAGTTCTGTTCTTGTTTATTCTTTTGTAACTCGAAAGTAAACAGAATACTACCTATCATGAACAATGTTGAAGAAAAACCTGAAGAATAACAGTGGGAAATCATTTTCTCTTTTTATCCACTATTCTCCTAGGAGTCTAGCCAGGACCGCATCTGCTTTTTTTCAAACATATATATATATATTTTTTAGTGTCTAGCATGGTGATGTGAGCATGCAGATATTTGATAAATGCTATATAATGATAACTGTGACTATCATTATTATAGCAATTATGAAGTCTACTCAAAAATGATTTGATGCTGTGACTTCATGGTAAGACATGTTTTATCCCTAGATTTCTCTTTATATAGAAGCCTTGAATGAACTACATTTGTTTTCAACATTCAGAAAATCATAGGAAAGAATCATAGAAGTAATTTAGCCAATATACCTTGTATTACACTGGAAGAATCTGAAAAACAGGGAGGTTTGACTTGTCCAATATAAAAAGTATAGTTAGTTTCAGATCTAGGGGACAAATAAACAGGTCTTCTGATCTTACAGCATTACTCCTACTATACAAAACAAGAAGTTACTTTTACCATTGTGAAATGGTAATTTATAGCTCTTATTTGAAACTGTGTTTCAGAGCTATACTTTGGAATTCACAATGGCAGACAAAGAATACTTAACTTACTGTATTCCTTCCCAATTTGGAGATTTTGATAGAGTTGGTGGACCCATCCCATTTTATCAACTATTTATTGAAAAGCAACAAAATCCAGAGCTGATAGAATATAACCTGATTATGCCTAGTTGGATAGTTAATTTCAACCTCAGCTGCAAAGAAAACCTGCAGAATTTAAGTGAACAGAACTTCAGTGTGTGTGTTAGTATTAGCTTTGAGGAATTAAAAAAAAAAATTAAAGACTTATCTCCCTGGTGAGATGGTCTGTGTTGAGAGCAAATCTCCTTAATAATGATCTAGGTATGGATTTCTGTTGGGCTTCAGAGAAAAGATGGGGATTTCATAATATACAATATCCTATGTATTCTGACATTTATGATGTTCATTGACTGAGGCAAGTTGATGTAGTATAAGATGAAAATGCTATACATCCCAAAGTAGGCTTGATGCAAAATGCAGCTACCATAGCAAACCTCAAAAGACATTTGTTCATTGGTTAATTTCGTGACCAAATGTTTTATTTCATAATTCTGGAAGTCAACCAATTTTCTGTTCTCTCACTACATTTCAATACTGAATAAATACAGTGCTGGAGTTGGCCCACTGAAAATGACCTGCTATCACTCATGCAGGCAAAGCCACGGATTCTGGGATCCTGACTTTATTTGGTCCTCCTTCTGGATTGTGGTAGGGAAAATAAACGTACCCAGTGACTTATATCTGTTTCTTCAGGTGACTTTCACCTTGGCTGACTTGATTTGTGCTGAGGGGACCACAGAGAGACTTTCTTCTGCTTCCCAGCAAGCAGAGGTCAAGCTATTTTCATGTTCTCTTCCTCATTTTCCTTCCTTCTGGGAGTGATCCTGTTCTTTCAGGCTTTTTATTACTGTCACTTTTTTTTTTGTAAATCCATCTTTACTTTGTGATTAACTGTAGGTTTCTTTTAAGTATGTCTACTTAATTATTTCATAAAAGAAGAACTCATGGAGATTCTTCTTGAGGCTCCTCATCCTGGTCAAGCTGACCACCTGCTATTGTCCAAAAGTATGAAACATCGATGTCTCACACTACAATGTTATTGCCATTTTGCCGTTTCGTGCATTCCACCACCACTTCATAAACCAGTTTATGGCAACCACTGGATTATACTTTTCCACTGCCTTTGTCAAGCACAGAGCTTAGTACATAGTAAGTACAAAACGCATGACAGATGAATAAACTGGATGGACTCTTAGAAGAAAAATTAGCTTGCTCGACCTTTAATTTCAAATACATTTTTTTAAGAAAACAGCTATGTGGCATATATCAAAGAAACACAGATTTAAAATCAGAGAAAAATGAATTGTAGCCCAGGCAAGAATCTTAACTTGCCTTTATTTCAATTTACTCTCCCGTAAAATAAAAGTGTACTAAATAATTTCTAATGTCAAAAGAATTCTTAGAGGTTGATTCCTTTCCTTTGTCATCATAAGAGACAATGAAGTGGTGTAGCAGTTTCTAATCAGTTAAACTATTATGTATTGAGTCTTTAATACACATTTGTCATAGTGTACAGGGAGGCCTGGCGTGCTGCGGTTCATGAGGTCGCAAAGAGCCGGACACGATTGAGTGACTGAACTGAACTGACAATGTTCAAAGCACCAACTTGACACATTAATGTTAAAAACAATGCTGCAACCATGACAAAACCTATTGGCATAGACCACAGGTTCATATGTCAATGTGTATAGGAAAAAGAAGCACCAACTCAGGGTGGTTTGGAGGAGTAGTGCCTTAAGAAAGGGATTTTACCATTTAAGGGATGAGGACCAGCAAAGGGTAATAGAATATTAGAACTGAAGGGGTCCTTGGAGTCACCTATCTCTTTTGATTAAGAACAAATTTAATTGGTGTTTCACAAACTGTAGCCACATCAAAGTATCTGTAGAGTCTTACTTGGAATTCAGGACTCTTAATCTGGAATTCTTTGGACCACAACATCTGATCTCCTATATAAAAGACTGATCTCCTATATTAAAGCCGGTAGTGACAAAGCACACACAAAACCCAAGGTAGGAAGAAAAGGGTAGTGGAGACAAAGTTCTGAGGAACAAATGTAGATACAAAACTCTAGCTAGATATTCAGACATATATTTCAAATGCTATATGAAGCAAACACCTGCTTTTATTGTGTCCTTTCTAGCATCACTGTGACAACAAAACTCCAATTTTCCTCAATGAATTCTATCTTCCTAACTCTTAGCAGTCAGAGCTTAAATGGAGTACCCTTGTTGCTGGTATGTGTATTTCTAAGTTTATTGTCCTAGAGTTTTACAAATTTCAAAGTGGATAAAGAGTAGTTTCCTATTTTAACATTGAAAGCTCTCAGATCTGACCTATTGAAGATTATCTTTCATTTTAGTTGCATATTGATGCTGATTTTCAGCTGAATATTTATTGAAGACTTTTTTCCACCTCTGACCTTGTGAATCTTTGCCTTACCTGCTAAGATCATCTCTACTGTATTTAAATCTCATCTGCAACTCTCTTGAATGCATAGTTTCCATCCCAGGCTTCTGCTACATCCTTACGGCCCACACTCCGTGGTAACAGTCTTCATCATTGTCAAGTGTGGTTCTTGAACACCAATCCTCTATTTTAGGGAAGAATGCTGGCTCTGCAGACAGACACTGAATCTGACTGTTGGGTGCACCACATCTTAGCTACATGACCTGGGAAACTACTGAACATCTTTAAGCATAATTTTCTTCATCTTCAAAATATATGATAATTTATATCTACCTCATACAACGATTCCTGGAGAATCCCAGGGACGGGGGAGCCTGGTGGGCTGCCACCTATGGGGTCGCACAGGGTCGGACAGGACTGGAGCGACTTAGCAGCAGCAGCAGCAGCATACAACTATTGTCGGTAAAGACGAGTATAGCCATCTTGTGTAATTAGCAGAGTTTGTGGTACTTGGTAAGCACTACAAATATTAGACATTATTGTTATCACTATTATTCTTATTCCAAAGTAGTCACTCTGAGTACTCTTTTCAATATATTTGTTTCACTTTTAAGTCATTAAATTAAAAAATTTAACATAACTCTTAAGTATGTTAGATAGACAGCTAGATGGATTGATGTCAGTGTGTCTTCTTCTACCACAAGATTTTATCATCAGGCTTAAGAATTGAGAGCTTCTACATCTTATTATCTCCAGGGAAGATCCCCTGGAGAAGGGAAAGGCTACCTACTCCAGTATTGTGACCTGGAGAATTCCATGGACTGTATAGTCCATGGGGTTGCAAAGAGTCGGACACAACTGAGCGACTTTCACTTCTGATAGCATATGACCTGGTACTCAGAAAGGAGAAAGAGAAGGAGATAAGGAAGAGACACCAAGAAATCACCTCATGTTTACACATATGTATATGCATCCTCATATAATCAAAATGTCCAGAAAGTATACAAATTCCTTCTTTCATTAAACTATAATGTGTCTAATACTTCTTTAATGAATGTTCCATTTGGTGCCTTTTTAAAAATTGTGTCAAAACAGAGATATTGCTTGGTTATATACTTTGTGTGAACACATTTTATTCATTCAACATAAAATTATTGACCACCAACTGTGGGGTAAGCTATATGCTAGATCCTGCACATGTGAATATAAATAAAATAAGACCTCTGCTTTCTTAAAGGTTACAAGTTAATTAAGCACAATGACTACTAGGTAGATAAATTGTGATATAACGAGTAAGCATGTGACTTAATAGGATTATAAGTTAGCATGAATGCAGAGGATGAGGTGACAAATCACTATGTGAAATTGAAGGGTTGCCCTAACATTAGCCCTTGGCTCTTTTACCCAGAATAGGATGTTTTTATTTAAAAACTTTGTAAAAATTAGTAGTAATTTTGATACCTCACATCTAAGCCCTTGAAGACCACTCAGGAGCACTCTTCCTGCCTTCCCTGTATAGGTGTCCATATTTTCTTTTCTAACTCAGTTGTTTAACTTTTGCCTCTATCATTTTTCTCCTCCCAAAAGCAGATGGTTAAGGGCATAAGCAGCAGTGAAGGCAGGAGTGGGGGCATCATAAACTACTGGGGTACAAGCAAAGATATCAGACATTACTCTTTCAGTGTAATGGCAGAAACTCAACTCAAACTTGATTAGGCAAGAAAGGTGACGGAATATCCTTCATGACCAAACTGTAATGGTTAGGATTGCGCCACTCATTGGAGACTACTGCACGAGGATTCTGTCACCATCTCTCAGGTCTGCTATTTCCATGTTCATCTCATTCTTTCAGACAGATTTCCTCCACCGTGTTGAAACAATGGCTACAGCTAGCTTCCAGGCTATTATGATATAGTAAGAGGCTCTTCTATTTGTTTTCACTAGACTTTGATTAGCCAGGTGAACCTACGAACCATGAAATATGATCAGAAGAGTAGGGTCTAAGATGACTGTGGCTCTTGTTTAAACATACAGTGATGGGAGAGAAGGAAAGAATGTATTTGAGATGAAGGGGAATGAGTGGTAGGGGCAAACAGAAGTAGTCATACGGGTATGCTGCTTTCCAGTAAATGTCTATGGAGTTCCTGCAATGTGCCCAGGACTGCACTGGTGCCACAGTCTAGGAGAATTATTCAAATAATCTACACATAAGCCCTCTCAAAAGGGTCAGAAGCAGTTGCCTTATTCCAGGTGAGTTCCACTCTCAGGCAGCTCTCTGAACCTGACCACAACTAGCCTTGTCAGCCTGGGATCACTTGGGGAAATTAAGCCTACTATATCTGTCCCCCAAATAGTCTCTAAATTTCACTTAGAAACTGGGGAGGGAAGATCAGATAATTGCCATGGAAAATCAAAGGCACTGAAGCTAAGCCAGGGAAGTTTGTGAAGATGTCTGCCATCTGCAGCAATGATGTGGGTGGCTCTCACATGCTCACTTGAGATGCTGCTGTGATTCTCATGCCTGCCTACGGGTCTGGTTGTCACCACATCAGAAAATAGTGACCTTAACATCTCTTCTGCTGTCCAAACCTCGTGTAACTTTCTCTCAAAGGGAAATTCTATCCAGGATGAAATAGGGAAGGGGAGTTTGGGGGATGCTGTTTCCCAGACCTTAGGAGGGTGTGGGTATAACGCTGAGTTGATAGCAGACAATCCACTTCAGCATCCTTACCCTGTTTCACATGCAGGCATGTGGGCCAACATTTATATGTGCTCCGTATTTCACATGTGTTTTCTCACTGAAGCCCTTAAACAGTCCCAGTGGCACTGTGAGATGGCGGCAGTAGGAGGGAGAGAGAGAGTTTTATTTCTATATTTTATAAGAAAACTAAAGCCAAGAGAAGGAAATGGCCAATGGTCCTATAGCTGAAGTAACAGTGGAGCTATGGTTAAATTCTAATCTCTGATAAGAAAATCTGATTTCTGAAGTGGAAATCTATTCTACTGATCTTCTTCAATATAATTGTTGGTTATGACTAAGGGAGCCAAAGCTAGTTTATTTTCTCTTGTAGTTTCACTGCAGATGGCACTTCTAATCTTGTAAAAGGGCCATTTGGGGAAATACGTTTAGGAGATGCATAAGGCCCAAAGTCTAAAAGATAGATGGATCCACCATCAAACGTCAGTAACTGTGAGAGAAGCTAAATAGACTGTGTACACCATGCATGGATGGGAATACTTCCTCAAAATTACCCAAGACAAAAAGAAGTAGTTTAAAATGGATTACTGATTGGACTAATCCTTTTTAAAATGGGAAATAGTAATCCTGCTGGGAAATTTTAAGAAAAACTTATGTCCTTGGGATGGTAACATGGTATGGAAGCATGTTGACATGAAGAAAGGCTCTACTGCAATGGAAATCAAGGCAGTTATAATGGAATGTGAGACAGAGAGACCTGGAGAGAAAAAGTTACCAGTGGTTAATCAGAACAACTTTTGAAAGGTAGAGAGAGAGAGAAAGAAAAGAAAACAAGAGGGCATGTAAGAGAGGTTGACTGTGTAGAAAAGATTCAAATAAAATATTCTGGTCCTCAGAAAGAAACAATCTGTAGAACAACAGTGTTCAAAGAAACCTTTGTCTCACCCGAGTCCTTCTGTAAGACTGCACACCCCCTATACACAACCTCTTGGCTAATTTCATTCTGAGTATATTGGGAATGGGGTCTCTTATATAGTGGAAACAACCTTTTGATTACTGGAAGGACATGTTCTAAAATAAATACATATATCTAAAATTTTCTCTGTAAATGTACTTCTGACACACATATAATAAAATTCACAAATTTCCCAAACCACACTATAGCAGTGCTGCATAGAAATCTTTGACACAGAAAGCTGAGAACCAAATACTTGGTCACTATGACAGCTTCCCTCGTGGCTCAGACAGTAAAAAATCCATCTGCAATGCAGAAGACCCAGGTTCAACCCCTGGGTTGGGAAGATCCCCTGGAGAAGGGAATGGCCACTCACTCCAGTATACTTGCCTGGAGAATCCCATGGACAGAGGAGCCTGGAGGTCTATAGTCCATGGGGTCTCAGAGAATCGAATATGACTGACAGACTACCACAAAACATAAGCCACTCCACCAAGACTCAGAAATCCCATGGGTGTCATCACGATACGGTCAGCAGCCTTACCTTCCTTGGTCCACAGAGAAAAATGTAGATGTATTTTAGTCCACGTGAAGATAAGAAAAACTGTCCAAGCTGTGCCACTGGGAGTTAATATGCTATCATTCCGATTCCCCAGCTTGTACGAAGAGGACATTACAAGGCTGTCACCACTTGGTATCTGAGATGATTTAAACACCTGATTTTTAAAATTTTAGTAAAACTACCCTCTAGGTACAAGAAACATAGTTTTGATTAATAATAAATCTTCTATATTAGGGGGATGGGTTCAAGAAATGAAAGGAGTTTTTAAAAAAAAAATCCGTGAGGCACAAGCAACACACTGTCTAGGATGAAATTATATTTTTAACCCTTTGACTCATACTGGTAAATACTAACATAAACATCATCAAATGTGAGGTAATTCAACACAGTAATTTGCTAATTCCAAAGACGTTTCATGTCAAATTTTGAGAAGAAGTAAGAATGGCATCACTTATGAAAAGCAAATAGGCTACCTGTATTGGTTTACAGTCACTCAGCTGAATCTACTCAGAGTTTTCAATGCATATGATCTCCAGCTATTCCTAGATCTCTCCAAAGTCTTTAAGCTTCTCACTCAGCTGGTTAAAAAAAAAGCTGGTAAAAAGACTCAGCATGCCAACCTGTCATCATTCTATCATCCCTGGCCACTGAAATTCAAAAGAAAAGCTCTTGCTAAGTGACACGGAAGGGAACACAAAATTGTAAGATTATGAGTAAATAAGCCCCCTGACCAGTAGGCAGGCAGCATGGATTCACTGGGAAACTCAGTGCACCCTCAAGGGTCTCTGCTACCTCCTTTTGGGGTGGCTGCTGCATTGCAGCTGGGAAAATACAAAATTTACATAAGTGGAAGGAATCTGGTGGTGTGGAGATTTGGTAAAACCATTCTTAATTTCTGGAAGCCTGTATGAACAATCAAGCCAAATCAAAATCCAATAGTATCGGGTGGAGTGAGCCCAGTCTCTGGATATTTGGCTGTACAAACTCAAAAGCCTCAAACCTTACAGCCAAGTGCGATGTGATTGGCAGCTCACAGAACTGTTTGGGATGGAAACAGCAGGCATGAGGATCAGAAGTAGTAGAACAGGCATGAGGTGAGGAGAACAGAAATCTGTAAATCCCTGGAGAAAGACTGTGGGGAGAGGGAAATGATATTTTGGCATTCAAGGAAGTTTCTGGGTTTAGCATATCAAATTGAATAAAAGATAATGTGCACTTGGCAAGAGAAATAAAACTTAATGACTCATTAGGTGAGAGAAATCTGAGTCCTCTGAAAGAAATTCTGTCTCAGGTTGCAGAGTTGAGTAGTTATGCATGTCCAGAAGAAACTTATTTAATTATAAATCAGAATGGGGATGAACCTGAATAGCAGCAAAAGAGTAAACAGATGCAATGATTAAATGGCTCCAGAATAGTTATTGTAATAGTACTCAGGCAAGGGTCATAAATTGCTAAAACGTGAACATATTTTCAAACTTGTGATATGTGGCCCTCCTGGGTTGAGCTCTATTTTCTCTATAGCGGTATTTTCACCCTGATTTCTGATAGCCATGTCTCACTGTGTGTGCTTTTGTTCTTCTTCCTGTCTTGATACCACCTGCCATACAGGCATCACCATTAAAGCGTTTTCATAGTGGCAGAAAAGTTCTCACCAGTAAATCATGCATCGTCAACTCCAAAATGAAGAGAGAAACACACACAAACATACATCCTCATTCCCATAAAAGTTCAGATTTTAACCTTGAACCTTTGACATGTGATGACAAAGAATATAAATACGTAGGAGAGTCCAGTGGAACCAGCAGTGCCTGATTATCACCTTCTAGACACCTTTGTTTACCCTGCAAACTGAAACATGTGGTCTACATACCTACACTGAAACAGCTTTGAAATGGAGAAGTTACGATGAGGTAAGGCTTTACATGGAACAAACCTGGGTCTAGAACACAAGTCCATGACACATAATGAACAAAGAAGTGAGGGAAAAAGAGAAAGGAAGGGAGAAAGTGAGGGAAGGAGTGAAAGCAGAAAGGAGAAAGAAAGAAAAAAGGAGAAAGAAAGAAAAAAGGAGAAACAAAGAAGGGGTGAGAATGGAATGAAAGAGGGAGAGAAGGTGGGGAAGAGGAATATGTTACTACTAATAACTGTAAAATATATTAGAGAATCCAATATTATGATTCAGATAATTATGAGTTAGAATAACAGGCTGATAATAATAAAGATTCCCAAGGTGTATATATACTTCATAAAGTGGGAAAGTGAGAAAGATGAACTCTGAGAAATGAGATGGAATTAAAGCAAGGCAATCTGCTCCATAATGAGTACCACAGAAAGCTTCTATGGAAGCAATGTTCTCATCACATAGTGGACACATAAAACCACTTTGACAATGATTTCATATGTATGCACACATGCCAAATAAGGGATAGACATGTTTTAAAATTTCATATGTGGACTTACCTGATGGTCCAATGGCTAAGACGCTGTACTCTCAATACAGGGGACCCAAAGTCTGATCCCTGGTTAGGGAACTAAATCCCACATGCCCCAACTAGGAGTTCACATGCCACAACTAAAGATCTCACATATCACAGCAAAGAGCAAACATCCCACATGCCGCAACTAAGACCCAGCACAGCAAAATAAATAAATAAAATACAAAAGAAAAATTTAATTTAAAAAATTAAAAATTCCAAATAAATTATTTTAAAGTTAACTGTTCAACTGTATATTTGTTTCTCATCATATGACGAAGATGATAGTCAAAGCCAAAAAGAAAAAAAAAAAAAGACAATAGGCTTACTTATGATTAGGTGCAATTCTCTGATGGCTGATAAGCTCTTGTTTCTTTTCTTCACAATATGCTAGATTGGGAAGCAATTAACAGAGAGTATTATTATTACTATAATAAGGATGACCTTATGTTTTCTGTTTTAAACGAAATTTTAGCTCTTAATTTTCAAGACAATGCTGCTTGGGCATTTTTTACAATGTACCATTGTGTAGCAAACTTAATATTGGAAACACTAACATGTTAATTATCATATGTGAAATCAATGGCCAGCCCAGGGTTGATGGCTTGGGGCTGGTGCACTGAGATGTCCCAGGGGGAGGGAATCGGGAGGGAGGAGGGAGGGGGGTTCTGGGGGGGGGAGCATATGTAAACCCATGGCGGTTTCATGTCATTGTATGGCAAAACCAACACAATAAAAAAATAAGTAAATAAAAACAAACAAACAAACAAACAAAACAAAAAAAATAGAAACACTATCACTGGTAAAGCACTCTTAAAAAATCAAGAGATACAAAGACCAAATTCCACTAGAAAAATGTGCAGAGAACATGAGTGGACAATTTACAGGTAGGATATGCAAATGGCCCTTAAACTTATGAAAAGATGTTCGTATTAAAATTTTGTCCATCAATTCCAACTTCTGGGATTTAACCTACAGATACATTCCTCAAAATGCAAAAACATATGCTGTAGGTTATTCTCTGCAGCATTATCTGTAAAATCAAAATAGTTAAAATGACTTAGATGTCCACACACGGGACAACAGTTGAATAAACCAGGGTACTTTCATACAATGGAGGACTAGTGAACAATCAACACTGGCCATCTCTGTTAACTGATTTGAGGGGTTTCAATGATATACGCATTTGATGAAAAAGAGCAAGGGACAAAAGTTTTCTGTTACATTCCACCTTTTGTGTCAGGAAAAATGGCCATCTGCATATATGTGTATTTCCTTCTTTTGATCTATTTTATAGACTAAATGTGTCCCCCACCCAAATTCATGTCAAACCCTAACCCCTAATGTGATGATATTCGGGGCTAGACATGTCACACAGAATATATACATACCTATAAAGTAGCAGATGGTGAAGCTAACAACACATGTAACAACTACTGCTCACCAGTTTTAAACTTTTTCAACATTTATATTGATCTCTAGGCATTCTCCCCTCTCCCATAATTCTGAAACGTTTACTACTACTTCTCTGTGTTCATTTACAAAAAATTCATTTCCTCATTATTGTTTTCTTCTCTTACTCCCTCTCTAAATGTCTACAGCTTTATTCACCAGAACTGTCTCTGACTGCTCATTGTAAATTTTGTTCACCATGGAATTACTTCAAACCCTGAATCCTTTAAATAGGTTAAAGATTCCCTTTAAATTTTTAGACACAGATGATCTGCAGTGTTTGTAGTTACAGCATGTGTTACTTGGGAATTCCCATCTGTACCCAGTGTGAAACTGGCACCATGCCACAGTTATTTTCCTGTTGCTTTCTTATAAGACAAAAAAGAGTAGAAGAGAACTAAGAATAGCAATCATATTTCCATACACATCAATGTGAGTGCATTCTTTCTCAATATCTTATCTAGTATTTTTTTTTTTTTTCTATTTATCGAGAGCCCAGCTCCCTAGACAGCTTCACTGGAAACTCGTCTACTATGTGGCTAGAAAGACTTGCAAAGGGATCAGCTTGTTTCACAATCATACCAAAAATGCAGTATAGAATATAAACCAAGAAACAATTTTGAACAGTATGGATCTCAGGTCTGTTTACATAGGAGGCATTTATTTGAGGAGACCTAACATCATCCATAAACAGAAAAATTCATCCATATAAACATAATCAAACAATGTTGTTGATTATCCTCATGGAAAAGACCAGAGGGCTAACTGTTATTCTTTCAAATTTTCCAATTCCAATTGACTGAAACAGTCAGTTCTCCTTACAGATCCTGGAGGTTGATAAAAAATTATATGAGCAAGTAAGTATTCAATTACATATTTTCCAATTTTAGGATTCTTAGTATTCTTCCTTTGTTATGAACTTACTGCTTTGCCCCCCTTCAAGATTCACATGTTGGAATGCTAACCACCAGTGTAATGATATTTAGAGATCCGGCCTTCTCGGGAGGTAAATGGGGTTGGATGAGATCATGAGGGCACAACCCAAAGATGGGATTAGTGACCTCACAAGAAGAGGACATACTGACAGCTCTCTCTCCCACTCTGTCTCTCTCAAGGGCGAGGGGCTGTGTGTGTGTGATGCTGGGACAGTGAGAAGGCAGATGTCTGAAAACCATGAAGATCTTCTTTACCAGAAAATGACGATGCTGACACCCTCATCTTGGACTTTGGGCCCAAAGCTTGTCTTCTCATGCTTTCAACAGGGTATTTTGCACCTGTTAAAAATTAAAGATTATTATTTAAAGATTAAAAATAGAAATATTTTTAATCTTGATGATGTCCAATTTGTCAGTGTTTCCTTTCATGAACTGAGCTTTTTTGTATCAAGTCAGAGAATTCATTGTCAGACTCTGTAACTTTGGGTTTGTCTCTTTTTTTCTTTCGGCTTTGTTTTTTCCTACCATATTTTGCAACTCTATTGTCCAGTGGATACATTCTTAAGATTGCTATGTCTTTGTGGATTGGTCTTTTTTTAATTATTTAATTTCTCTGTTTCTGGTACTACTTTCTGCTCTGAAGTATACTGATACTAGTACAGTCACTCCTGTTTTTCTTTTATTAATATATCTATGATACATTAATGTTTCTATGATACATGTAAAAAGATGGATCTTTTTACATCTTTTTTTTATCTGCTTATCTCACTATATTTGAAGTGATTTTATTGTTATCACCATATAGTTGGGTCATATTTTTTAATCCAATGTCAATCTCCACTGTTTAACTAGTATATTTCGACTATTTATATATTTTTTTATTACTAATATGACATGGCTTTAGCTTGCCATTTTGTTTTTGCTTGCTTCTTCTATTTTTTTATTTCTCTATTTTCTTCCCAAGTCCTTCTGTGGGCTACTTGAATACATTTTAGAATTCAATTTCGATATACCTATAGTATTTTGAGTATGCCTATTTGTACACATCTCCTGGTGGCTGTGTGTGTGTGTGCATAAAATCACACAGCTTACTGATTCCCTCATTTTACCAGTTCAAATGAAGTATAAAAAATTAGTTCCCTTTACTTTCCATTACCCTCATCTGCTTATAATTCTCTTAAATATTTTGTCTACATATATTTAGAATAGCTTTAAAATTTTTGCTTTAATCATCAAATATAATCTTGAAAACTCAAAGGCTATTGTATTTACTCATATTTTTTCTTAATATGTTCTTACTTCCTGATATACTAAGGTTCTTTCATATTTTGTTTCCTTTCTGTTTACAGAATTCCTTTAGCCATTCTTTTAGAGTAGGTCTCCTTGAACAAATTCTTAGTTTTCCTTCCTCTTGATAACCCCTTCATTCCTGAAAGACATACTTACTAGTTGTAGTGTTGAGATGACAACTCTTTTTCCTATAGCACCCCTAAATACTATGCTGCTTCCTTTTGCATGTCTGCACGGATTCTGATAAGAAATCTGTCATTCTAATTACTTTTTTCTCCTATACATGAGAGATTGTATCTCTATGATGGCTTTCAACATTGTCTTTAACTTTCAGTAGTTTAATTTTGATGTGCTTTGTCATTGATTTCTTTGGGACTTAGTCAGTGTGCCCTAAATATGTTGGCTTCTATATATTGCTAAATTTAGGAAGTTTTCAGCCATTATTCCTTTGAGTATTTTTTAAGCCAACATGCCCTTCTTTCTCTCCTTCTAGGACTCCAATGACTAGAATATTAATTCTTTTATTATAATTTTTTTGGTCCCTAAAGCTCTGTTCATTTATGTTTATTTAATCTCAGAAGGAGTAATTTCAAATGTAGCTATTCTTTTCTTTGCCTCCTCTGTTTTGCCATTGAGCCCACCCACTGGCCTTTCATTTTGGTTTTTGTATTTTTCAGTTCTAAAATTTCTATTGTTCCTTTTTTATATCATCTATTTCTTTGCTGAGACTATCCAATTTTTTATTTGCTTCAAGTATGTTTTTAGTTGCTCACTGAAGTAATTTTTATGGTGATTCTTTTAAGATTTTTGTCATATAATTCTAACACCTAAGCTACATTGTTAATTGTCTCTATTCACTCAGTAGGAGATTTTCAGTAAGCAGTATAAGTGATTTTTCTGTTGCAATCAGGACATTTTTATTTTCTGACCTGAGACTCTGGATATTACTTAAACCTTCTGCTTTAGCTAGCTTTCTCTGAAACTGCTCTGGCAGGGGAAGGGGGAGAACTGCATCATTATTGTTAGATGGTGGTAGAAACCTCCATTCCCCACTTGTCCTCCACTGATACAAGAAAGCAAGCTCCTCATTACTGCTGGGGGTGGGGTGCTTAGCTGTTTCGAAAGTCTTGACTTTTCCCTAGGGATCCTCTGATACCAGCCTAGGGAGTAGAAGGGATGCTTTACTACTTCTGGTGGGAGTGGAAATCCAGGCTCCCTACTTGGTCTCCATTGACCCAGAGGCTTAGAATGAGGTTTACCTGGCTTTCCCTAACCTCACCAAGTGGGGGTGCTGGGCTGCTTCATCACAACAGCATGAAGGCTAAGTCAAGGCTCCTCACTCAGCTTTTATGGCTTGAAGTTTAGGGTGACACTCGAGAGTTTTATGTGAGATTTGGCTTGAGTAAAGTGATTATTATCTAAATGTTTTCTGTCTTGGATTACAGAATTTTAATGCTTAAAAGAACTTTAAAAATCATATAGTCCAATCCTCTAATTTATATATGAGGCCCAGAGAAATAAAATGGGCCTCAGAAAATAAATACTGCCTACGATCATAATTTCTCTTAGCATTAGATACTGGGTTAAAACATAAGTGCTTGGGCTCCTACTTCAAGGTATTTTTCCCCTTTACTAGGTACTTTGTACAGCCACAATTAATTCAGGTGATGAAAGAATACCACAGTAAATATTTTAAAATCCCTTTTTTACTTTAGACAACTATGTACTTGTAAATTTAATGCTCCAAATATAAATATATTATAGCAAAGGCCTGGGGTTTCTGGAGCTGTAATTTCAATTAAAAAATTGGTATATTTACATGATCTAATGGTATGGTTCTCCTTTCTCCTGCAAATTTCTCCAACACTTGTCTTGACATTTGCTCCTAAAATACTTCACTGTTTGGAATAAGAGGAACATGACTGAGGTATTATCCACAAGACTAGGATAATAGAATTGGTAACTATCCAAAATTATTCAAAATGGAGACAAAGACGAAGAATACTAAATTCCAAAACATTTTTTTTGCAGGAGGATCTCTCGGTTAAAAGTGTCTCTTTGGTCCATGTCTACTTTTCAGTGTTGGAGATTAGAGAGAATGTGAATTTATATTATGGGTAATAAATGAGAATCTGTCTGTGCTTTCAAGAGTGACTCACTGACAGCCGATTGAAAGCTTGAGATTAAAAACCCCAACTTTTAGCTACAGAAAAGATATTCACCATACAAACCTTTTAAAGGTTAACCGTATACTTTCATTTCTTAAAAGTACTGAGTTGTCTATATTAAAGACCCAGTTAAAATTGGGTGCATGATAGAAAGAGTGGGGTGAGTAGAATCAGTAAGGTATAGCACTGTGTCCAAGACAACAGAGTACACTGGGTGTGCAACAGTAGAAAAATACGAAATGTTACAAGAATACAGTATGAAAATAGGAGTGTTCTATAGGAAGTTACGAATTATAACAATTAGTGATACATTCATTGTGAGGATAGAATTACCTAATTATTTAAGGCTCACTTTTCATTTTAACATGGAAGTCTTCATTTTAACCTTTTAATATAATACTTTTTGAATATATAATCACATAATAATTTGTTGTGATAATAAAATTTATTAAGCCTCTGCTATGAACTGGACCAAGTACTGAAATGGTTAAAACCTAAACATGTATATGTTTATGACATTATATGTCCTATGACATTGCATATATTTGCAAATGTACAAAATTATAATCAAGATTGTATGGTATGGGTTGTAAGAGCAATAAATATCATTCTAGTATAGAAGATGAATTTTAACTGACTTCTTTTGAACTTCTAAATTCAATCTCAGGCAACATGTTAAAATACTCCACAGTTAGAAAAAGCCCAGGAATCTTGTTTCTAAATTTAAAGCCTACCATAGACGGGGGATGATTTCCTTAAATTTGCACTTAAGAAATACAGGCACAGAGCCGACAAAAAAAACCTACTTAATGTTAATCTACTTTGATAAAGATTTATATTCCTCTATGAAACCATATGGTAAAGATTATATATTTTGATATAAAATGGGTAAATATGCCAGGATGGAAAGAAAGGATTATAGAGAGAACTTTGATCTATGGAGGTGCTAGAAACAATTAAAGATATGAAAGAAGTAAGTATCACCAGTCCCAGATGGAGTTCCTGTGAATTCGACTAAGTGTTCCAAGACTGTTTGACAATTCCTCTAGCAGATGGTTTTAATCTTGGGTTGAGAGCCCAGGAATTACCTGGATGCATGAAAAAGGCTACTTTGGAAGTGATGGCAGGAAAAGAATCAGGATCCTGACTCTGGTTCTTCATTTTAATTGGTCTTCCTGACATGGGTTTCTGTCAGCCAACAAGCACTCTGTGGTGATTATCTCTGTAGGATGCAAAAGAAAGAATGTGGGTCAAAAGGGTCATCTGTAGACTGTGGTAAGAAGGAAATCAAACATGAGTACACATTCCCTAAAGGTACCCAACAGTGAAGTTTTACATTAGAATCAGCAAATTAAAAAAAATGTAGATTAGCTTCTTTTAATAAAGAGACTTGGAGGTAGCATGTCATCCTTCTAAATGACAGAACACTGACATATCTCATCCTGATCTGGCCCACATATTCTAGACATCTTAGAATTTGAGAGACTACTGGGAAATTATTATCAGAAAAAAAAAAAAGTCTTGGCATAACCCCAAATAGAGAGTTATCTATTACTGCAGCCTGGAGTTTAGATGCAGTGTAAAAGTTCAAGAAAAAAGTAGCTTTTAGATTTAATGATGTTTAAGCAGGCAACAAGCAACAAATAGTCACATGTTTCTTTACTACTGGGTAATTTGAAAAGAAATATATGTCCAAAGATAAAGGAAATTATCAGTAGACTTTTTCATTCACACAATGCAAGTTTTTTTGCTAGCATCTTCCAAATCTCATTAGGCAAATCAAATATATTCTTGGCAGAATGCAAATGTATAAAAATCCAAAAAGGATTTTTTCCATGCGTACATGGAAATTTCACAAGTGTGAAATTTAACTGGCAAATTTCAAAACTGTTAAAATTGGTTTCCTTTATGTTTACAGGTAAAAGTAGAGTTACTAAAATCAATTATACAATCAGAATTATTCACCAAAAAACCCCCTCTCTCTCTGCTCTTCTCCTCCCTCTCCAGGCTCTCTCACTTTCCCCTTCTCATTCTCGTTTTTATTCCAGACACTTTCATTTAGAGTCCTAGAGAAAGAAATATTTCAGAGAGGAATTCCATGCTTTTTTTGGAGGAAAAATTCCCCCAGAGTTCAATAATGCTCTATAGAAACAGTTAGTGGTGGGAGGACTTCCTTGCTAAATTTAAAACAATATTATCAGGCATGCCAATTAAAACCCTTGTGGGATTGGGTGTGGTAGTGGAAGCAACTTCAGGTCACTACAAAATACAGAGAAAATGTTCAAAGCACATCTGTAAATGAAAAAATGAACCTGGGTCTCTTTTGCTCCCATTTTAATAGAAATGACAGTTCATTCTTCTATCTGTTCTGTTGTTGATATAATCTTAAAGTTCTGGCAACATATCTCAGCAAAACTGACCACATCCCTACCTTCTATTTCATGAAAGATGGGGACATGCTGATTGCTTCTCTGGATATGTTTCTGAGGAGACAGAGAGAGGGTTCATGAACCTCAGCATTATTATAGTTCTCAAGGCAGAACTGTTCCAAGAACAAGTTTGGATAGAGGGAGAGAAGAGTGATTTTCCATTTTAGAGCCTTATTCTCTAAGACTCCTTATGACTGACCACCCAGAATAATAAAGTACTGTTTCAGTATAAATGATGGCATTCAAATATTTATGAATCAGTATTATTTAATAATGGGTCTAAGTAAAATAATTTGATATTAAAGAGGAAAATTATTGCATTTCCATAATTATAAGCCATACTTGTTTTCACATTTTAACATTTCTATAGTTAGTATGCATTTTTTATAATTGACACGCACCTTTGCAGTGAGATTTTTTTTTAAAGGTTTTAGTCAATCAATGATGCTTTTTCATGTTATCCTAGGTTTGAAAAAGTGTATTATTTGCTACAAAATAACATTGTTTAACTTTCTATAGATTTTTATTACTGTTTCTCCTATCTATAATGAAAAAGACCAAGTGACAATCAAATGATAGCTATCACATGATTACATTTGGAAGACTGAACTCACACACACACACAAGAAGTTTGTCATCTTCTCCAAACATCAAAGACAACTACCACCCAACACTTCAGATTATGAAAGCAGGCCATGAGTCAGTGTGTTAGTCTGTTCAGGCTGTTATAACAGAATACCATAGACTGGGTGGCTCATAAACAAACAGAAAAAAATTTTTTTTTAATTTATTTATTTTAATTGGAGGCTAATTGCTTTACAATATTGTAGTGGTTTTCGCCATACACTGACATGAATCAGCCATGGGTGTACATGTGTTCCCCATCCTGAACCCCCCTCCCACCTTCCTCCCCATTCCATCCTTCAGGGTCATCCCAGTGCACCAGCCCTGAGCACCTTGTCTAATGCATCAAACCTGGACTGGTGATCTCAAACAGAAAAATTATTTCTCATACTTCTGGAGGCTAGAAAGTATGAGATCAAAGCACTGGCAGATTTGGTGTCTGGTGAGGGCCAGCATCCTGGTTTACAGACATTTGCCTTCTCTCTCTATCCTCAAATAGTGAAAGAGGACTACAGAGCTCTCTGAGGTTTCTTTAAGGGCACTAATCCCACTTACGAAGGCTCTGCCCTCATGATCTGATCACCTCCCCAAGGCTCCACTGTCAAATACCATCACATTGTGTGTGCTCAGCTGTGTCCAGTGGATTTGATCCCTGTGTTGAGAAGATCCCCTGGAGTAGGAAATGGCTACCCACTCCAGTATCCTTGCCTGGAAAATTCCATGGACAGAAGAGCCTGGTGGGCTATATAGTCCATAGGGTCACATTAGGTATCTGAATTTAACATGTGGATTTTGGAGGGATGAAATTATTCACCCCACAGCTGTCACTGAGAAGCCAAATTTCTGCTTGGAACCACACTTAGTCTGCTTAAGCAGCTGATTATCTTCAAATTGTGCTGGACTGTTCCATCCCAAAGTTTCCCTCTTACTCTGGTATAAAGGTGGTTGAAGAGAATATTTTAGATAGTATAAGACGGCCCTTACATAGCCCACTAGATGGCTTCACCACTGAAGCATCATTGAAACCAGAAAGGATAGGTGGGAAGAGGGAGGGTATGGGATTCATTTATTACTTTTCATAGACTGAAGTTCATCACTATGCCTGTGAAATTTCAGCCTTTATAATTTCCTCTCTGAGGGGCTCATATGCACAAAGTGAGTCAGTAGTATGCAGGAGCTTAAAGTTGAGTTGTCCTCCTGTCTGGAATTTTTCCACTAACCCATGTAATCCCACTACTGTCATGTTGGAGTAACCAAGTCTGTACTTAACAGATACATAAGTTTCCATATGACCTGACATTTGCCAGGTACAGAACCTAATTTGGACTAAGTGTAACAAATATCTTTTGATTAAAGTTTTATTTTGGATTTTGATATGCATGGTAGAAAATGGACAAATAAAGCATCCTCATTTCTAAAGACTGTGAGTTGAGATCCTGGACTCTTGGACACAAGATCTACAGGGTAAGGCATTGGTCAATGGTAGGAAGAAGATATTTAATCTCCCAAGAATCCTTGGAAAATTATTTATAAATTCACCCTTCACTCTAAAAAACCTAGTCAATATTTGTTGCTACTCAAAAGGAACTGTAGTTCCTGAAAGCACTGAACATCTTTTACTTACTGAATGCTTCTTCTTTTCTTGAGATCTATTACACTGTCCTTATGAATTGGGAAAGTCTCAAAAAGGTTGACTGAAATTTTGTTATAGGGGTGAATTTAGATCAGACTTTATGACAGCACTAATGTTTCAAGGAAGTATGGAATGAACTACCCTTAGAGAATTTTAGAGTTGGGAGGAGACTATCATTCAAACTACTGCAAATGGAGAAGGAGAAACCTCATAAAAACAATTACTTGAAAATAGCTGAACTGCATCCTCAACTATCTTAAATATATGTAGAGATCAAGAAGTATTGCAAGTAAATAGTTTCTTAAGGATACCAGAACTCTCCCTCTCACATGTAGGTTTTGGAATCAATTGTGTATAGAGAACACTCAGCCTGAAAGATTCTCACTTGGGAGTGGGGAAGAAAGTTGTGGGAAAGAATAGCTTGGGAGATCAGAAAAGATGCTTTCAGTTGGTCATTCCTTTCAAAAGTTCTGTGTCTATTTCTTAACTGAAATTATGTACATGTAAGTACAATACACCCAGACATGAGCACACACAAATAGAAATCTCAAATAAAAGACTTGTTATGAGTCTATTTACCATAGACTCATCGTAATCTTTATACATCTTGAAACTGAAAGCGTTAGTCAGTCAGTCGTGTCCAACTCTTTGTGACCCACAAGGCTCCTCTGTCCATGGAATTCTCGAGGCAAGAATACTGGAGTGGGTTGTCATTTCCTTCTCCAGGGGATCTTCCTGATTCAGGGAACCCAGGTCTTCCACATTGTGGGTGGATTCTTCACCACCAGGGGAGACCCTTTTAATATTTACCTCCTTTCCCTGTGTTTTAAGCTCAGATTCAGATAAAGCTCAGGTCTCTGAGCTTTTCCATAGGGATGCGGTTCCTCTGTCAGCTAAGCCTGAGGCACTGGACAATGACATCCTCCTGACTAAATGTCAGTAAGCTCATTCTCCTCAACTTGACTACAGATATTTAGTTAGGTAATAACCAGCTCCCAAACGTGTACTTAAGCTAGCTGTTTGACTTCTACAAAGATAAAATCTTGAAAAATATAAACAACTCTTTAGAACCTGGCCTGGTCTCAAATGAGGAAAGTGTACGTGGCTCTCAATACCATTTCTAGCATCTAACAGAAGAGACACATCAGTCCCGCCGTGTTTAAAGTATCTTGTCAGAAGTTCACACAGACAGTGGAAACTTTTCAAAATTGTACCTCATAAAATTGTAACCAGGCTGATAAATCTGTTTTTTCCCTCCAAGTGTGCCCTGGTTTTCATAACATAGACACTTTGTAAGTGTGTTAATGAATGGCAGCACCCCCATCTGAATCTCAGTCTTCATGACTTCTCTGCCAAGAAACTTGTTTTGTGAATTTTCAACTTTTGTTTTTCTACCACTGAAAGCTAATCATGAGATTTGGCTTGAAGGCAGTTTTGGCAATTTTTTTTCAAATACACTTACTCTGATAGTTGAAAATGACTTCAAGGAATGATTAATACCTTGTGGGGGTTGATGACATAAATCTGCTCCAGTGTGCTTGATGCAAGTTCTCTTGGTAGGAATGTTACAGCTATATTGCTGTGGAAACCTGGTGACACTGAGCAGACTACACCAGATATAAAATCTTCAAAAAGCCTAACTACTTAACCTGGACTTGAATTTATGTTTACTCGACTTGCTACTAACAAAACGCAGTGAACTTTTTTTCCTAGAAGTTGCATAATGTGTTGCAAAACTACCAAGGAGAAAATCCCTCTGCTAAGAGTTTCAAATGTGCCATTGAAAGGAGGATGAGTGACTTTCTGATGATTTTTATTACTTGGGTCCCTTAAGCAAGCTTTTGTCTTCTATATGAGAGAAAGGTGGTACAGTGAGGGCAAGGGGTGATGGGGTAAAGCAGGAATCAAAAAAACCTGTCCATAAGTGTGTGCCTGTCTATATAGGATACTGAAACAAAATGGTATTTTCTGGCCAAAATGTTTGTGAGGGCAATCTTTAACATGGTTGAAAGAATGATTTTATGAGAGCCTCAGATACATAAATCAACCAATAAAAAGTCAATTCAGTGCTCCCACCTAACAGACTAAATAAATTATGAGTTAGGAAACATTTATGATTATGCTGAAACTACTTGCTTATCACGGTAGTTAAGGAATGTTACCTCTAGAGCCAAGTCACAGGGTCAAAGCCCTATGGTCATGTTAACCTCTTCACATCTTAGTTTCCTCAACTATAAACTGATAGTATCTACTTTAATAGATTTATAATGAAGATTAAATGATTTAATTTTTATAAATAAGATGTGGAAGCGTAGCTAGCAAATGCTCAATAATACTTATTTTAGATTTATATGAGTGATTTTATCAATAGCAAATATGACCTGAGTAAATATACTCATGTGGTAAGTATTGAATTTATGCAGCTGATTTCATACTTGACTGTTCAAAGAACAATCTCACTATTCTACCATGGTATATACACAGATGTGGTTAAACTTTTAGCCAATGAGTTTCAAGAGCCCTAACAGGGTGGGTATTAGCAATTTTGTGATGGAAGAGTTTTAGTTGTAATCCAATCTGATTTTCCAGAGTAGGAAGCCAAGATCCATAGAAGTTAAGTGTCTTTCCCAAGGAAATAAATTATTGGCAGAGCTAAGCCTTTAATTCAGGTCTCCAATTTCATGTACATTTAGAAAACTGAAATAGTTCAAAAACTTATTGATAATGTTTTTCAGTCATTGTTATAAAGATAACTTAGATACTAATTAGTATGGGAATAATTACATAATAAACCTTCTGATTCCTATCAAAGACTTACCGTTAACTATGACTGATATTATTTAGCAGTCACAATGGAATGATTAACACTTGCATACTTATTTAAAATAGAAAAAAACTGGCATATTCATGCTGTAAATACTTCTAGTGTAAGCTGTAATACAGAGTATGTGAAGTGAAGTGAAAGTCGTGTTGACTCTTTGCGACCCCATGGACTATAGAGTCTATGGCATTCTCCAGGTCAGAATACTGGAGTGGGTAGCCATTTCCTTTTCCAAATATATACTATAGACAGGATATAAAAGTAGAACTCTGTATATTGAATAAGAGAAAAAAATACTTTCAGTTTTCATCATGCTGATGATATGTTTTCTCATCTGGTGCTTATAGTGATCTTGCAAGTAGTTGTTATTGAACTTATTTTATGAGTAAGTGAATTGAGGATCAAGGTTATTCAGGTGATTTTGTCCAGGATTGCATGATTGGTAAGTAGCCCAAATGAATTCAAAGCCAGGTCTCTGACACCAAACCCCATGGTATTCCCAATATACTGGATGAGTTTATTCCATATCTATTTATTCATTCTCTGCTTTCCCTTCTGAAAGTATAAAAGCATCTTGGAGAAGATTTCCTTGAATAGTTCATATCTTTTCTGAACAGTAAGGGAAGTTTAACTGGATGATTTCCTTAAGCAAAGGCTTCAAAATCTCAGCTACTCAAGGACTGAATAGTAGCAGTTTGAGGCTTCACAGGATGGGAATGACCTGGAAGATTAGAAATACATTCTTAACTCCCAGCCCAGACTTACTGAGTTGGAATCTGCATTGTAGCAAGCACCCAGGCGTGTTACAGACATACTGTACTTTAAAAGCATCAGTCTTAATCACCATACACTTAAGTGCTGCTCAAATACCCATAAGTGATGTTAATAATGGTGGCTGCAGAACTGGAGTTTTACAAACTAAACAGCATTTATTTCTTAACTGAAAGGTTAATTTGAGTTTATTTATCCCCTATTATAAATGTTTGTATTTATTTATAGGAGTAGCAACCTACTCCTATAAATAAATAGCAGCAATAGGAGTATATTTATTTTAGGAGTAGCAACCCACTCCTATAAATATAAATATTTATCCCCTTTAGAATTTATTTCCTCTTCATTTTACCTCAAACTCTGCACAGCAATTAAAAAGTGTCAGTTAAGGAAGTCAGAAGACTTCATATATCTTTGAAAACAATTGAAAGAATTATCAGATCATTGGTGCTTTTACAAGGATTTCAAAACATCTTCCAGAGAACTGAGAAGACAGGAATAATGGAGCATTGAATCACCATCAATCACCTTAATTGCTAACATTTACCACAATTGACAGGAAATTTCACACATATCACTCTTAATGTTTCAGATAATGTGGAAGAATATTAACATAATTGAGCAACCCAGAAACCGAGGTATATGATAGACTTTAAAGGCAAGGTATTTCAGTTAGGGGAATTTCTTTTAAAATTGCTGCTTGCATTAAGTACTTCACATGTCATATAGTTTCTTATGATATTTCTATGAGATAAACTTATTTTCCTTATATTTCAATAGAAAAATGAAGGTCAAAGAGATTGATAAAATTAATAATAGCCTGAATAGCTATTACGATGTTTTAATGGAATAGATGAATCCACCTCCAATGCAGGAGACTGCCTGAAATGAAGGAGACCTGGGTTTGATCCCTGAGTTGGGACAATACCCTGGGGAAGAAAATCGCAACCCACTCCAGAACTCTTGCCTGGGAAATCCCACGGACAGAGGAGCCTGGTGGACTGGCTACAGTCCACAGGGTTGCAAAGAATTGGACACGACTGATTGACTAAACCACCACCATCAATGGAACAGATCTGGCTATTTGCAGGCTGATTGATGCTCTTTTCTATTTCAACGAATTTAGTTCAGAGGAGTTTTTATAAATCACTCGCTTACAACATTTATTTTTTTAACACTCAATATATTTGAAGCCTTCCACATTACCCAGTAGAAACGAATAATTTTAACTATTATTCTAGTCACTTAGTTCACAATCTGATAATGCGTTTAAGTATTCTATATCCAGATGACTAAATATACTGGAGAAAGGTAGTGTTGCATTACAAGTATACAAGCACACCATATTTTTGATAAGTACTCTTCCAAACTATTTTGTGTGATAAACTTATATTTCCTTTCTGTTTTAGGTGTTACCAGTTAGTGACTTTCATTTATGTATCTGGTGATCTAAAATAAATAGACTGCCAGATATTGCCTCAGGAAAGATGGGTTTATCAGATACCAGAAGAGGTTTGCAATATGAGGTCTTGCAACTGTGGTGAGTCACATGCAAGCCAACTCATGGCAAGAGAAAGAGAACATACATATTGAAGGGAAGAGGAAGTTGGCGGTGCTATAGTAAAGAAAGAGTCCTTGGCTTTTCACTGGCTGAGTCCTTGCCAGGAAACAGAGGTCTCTTCTTCCTAGTGGCTCAGTTATTGTGGCAAGGCATGAGAGCCCCCTTTGCAGTCTCTCAACTCTACTTAATTGAAGTTTCTGTGTATTAATTTTTTACATTTTTTTCCCTTTTACATTTTGTGTCATTTCCTCTAGGAGTTTATCTGGATTAAAAGAAAATGAAGACAGAGTGAGAGTTGCCCAAATCACTCAGTTCAGTTCAACCTTTCAGTCATGTCCAACTATTTGTGACCCCATGGGCGGCACTACAGGCTTCCCAGTCCATCACCAACTCCTGGAGCTGCTCAAACTCACGTCCATCACGTCGGTGATGCCATACAACCATCTCATGCTCTGTCGCCCCTTCTCCTCCTGCCTTCAACTTTTCCCAGCATCAGGGTCTTTTCCAATGAGTCAGATCTTTGCATCAGATGGAAAAGTATTGGTGCTTCAGCTTCATCATCACTCCTTCCAATGAATACTCAGGATTGATTTCCTTTAGGATTGAGTAGTTTGATCTCCTTGCAGTCCAAGGGACTCTCAAGAGTCTTCTCCAACATCACAGTTCAAAAGTATCAGTTGTTCGGTGCTCAGCTTTCTTTATAGTCCAACTCTCACATGAATTCATGACTACTGGAAAAACCATACCCTTGACTATAAAGACCTTTCTTGGCAAAGGAATGTTTCTGCTTTTTAATATGTCATCTAGGTTGGTCAAAGCTTTTCTTCCAAGGAGCAAGTGTGTTAATTTCATGGCTGCAGTCACCATCTGCAGTGATTTTGGAGCCCAAGAAAATAAAGTCTGTCACTGTTTCCATTGTTTTCCCATCTATTTGCCATGAACTGATGGGACTGGATGCTGTGATCTTAGTTTCTTGAATGTTGAGTTTTTCACTCTCCTCTTTCACTTTCAAGAGGCCCTTTAGTTCCTCCTCACTTTCTGCCATAAGGGTGGTGTCATCTGCATATCTGAGGTTACTGATATTTCTTCCAGCAGTCTTGATTCCAGCTTGTGCTTCACCCAGCCCAGCATTTTGCATGATGTACTCTGCATGTAAATTAAATAGGCAGAGTGACAATATACAGCCTTGAGGTACTCTTTCCCAATTTGGAACCAGTCTGTTGTTCCACATCCAGTTCTAAGTGTTGCTTCCTGATCTGCATATAGATTTCTCAGGAGGCAGGTAAGGTGGTCTAGTATTCCCATCTCTCAGAATTTTTAACAGTTTCTTATAGTTAAAGACTTTAGCATAGTAATGAAGCAAATGTTTTTCTGGAATTCTCTTGCTTTTTCTGTGATCCAGTAGATGATGCCAATTTGATCTCTGGTACCTCTGCCTTTTCTAAACCCAGCTTGAACATGTGGAAGTTCATTGTTCATGTACTGTTGAGGCCTAGCTTGGAGAATTTTGAGCATACTTTGCTAGCATGTGAGATGAGCGCCTTGTTCGGTACTTGGAACGTTCTTTGGCACTGCCTTTAAAACTCATCTTTTCCAGTCCTGTGGCCACTGCTGAATTTCTGAATTTGCTTGCATATTGAATACAGCACTTTCACAGATCATTATTTAGGATTTGTAATAGCTCAGTTGAATTCCATCACCTCTACTAGCTTTGTTCTCAGTGATGCTTCCTAAGGCCCACTTGACTTCGCACTCCAGGATGTCTGGCTCTCTGTAAGTGATCACACCATCGTGGTTACTGGGTCATTAACATCTTCTTTATCAAGTTCTGTGTATTCTTGCTACCTCTTCTTAATATCTTCTGCTTCTGCTAGGTCCAGACTCTTTCTGTCCTTTAATGTGCCCACCTTTGCATGAAATACTCTCTTGATATCTCTAATTTTCTTGAAGAGACCTCTAGTCTTTCCCATTCTATTATTTTCATCTATTTCTTTGCGCTGATCACTGAGGAAGGCTTTCTTATCTCTCTTTGCTATTCTTTGGAGCTCTGCATTCAGATGGATATATCTTTCCTTTTCTCCTTTGCCTTTTACTTCTCTTCTTTTCTCAACTATTTTAAGACCTCCTCAGACAACCATTTTGCTATTTTTCATTTCTTTTTGTTGGGGATTGTTTGAATCACTGTCTCCTGTATAATGTTACAAAGTTCTCTCTCTAGTTCTTCAGGCACTCCTTCTATCAGGTCTAATCTCTTGAATCTATTTGTCACTTTTTCTGTATAATCATAAGGGATTTTATTTAGGTCATACCTGGATGGCCTAGTGGTTTTCCCTATTTACTTCAATATTTGTATGAATTTTGCAATAAGGAGTTAATGATCTGAGCCACAGTCAGCTCCCAGTCTTGTTTTTCCCAACTGTATAGAGCTTCTCCATCTTCAGCGGCAAAGAATATAATCAGTCTGATTTCAGTGTCGACCATCTGGTGATGTCCACGTGTAGAGTTGTCTCTTGTGTTGTTGGAAGAGAGTGTTTGCTATGAGCAGTGCATTCTCTTGGCAAAACTCTATTAGCCTTTGCCCTGCTTCATTCTGTACTCCAGTGCTAAACTTGCCATTTACTCTAAGTATTTCTTGACAGATCACTCAGGTTGTCTCCTACCTCACTCTATAATATACAGAGACTAAATGTTACTGGAACCAAACTTACACTGTTGACTAGGGCACAGTCATTTTCTGTTCAAACTGGGAATAAACTACCAGTGCAGGTGGGATTCCCATAGGAGTTTTGGAGGCAGATTATATTTCTCTAGTCTGTGGTTCTAAAGGGCTCATGCTGGTATTGTACAGAATTAATGGGAAAATGTACAAGAGAAGCAAGCCTGTTATGTATTTTTCATAAGAATGTTGAGCAATGAGTTACTACATGTGTTGTATTTAATATATGGCTTAAAAATAATAGTGGTTGGTAACTACAATATATATGTTTATACTTACCTTGGTTGGGATTTTTATGAATGCATATTTGAAAAGTCCTTGGTAATATATAATTTGGGTAACAAGTGGGAAATAATAAAAACATACACTTTAAAAATAACATTTATTTTCCTCTATCATTGGCAAGTTTCCTACATATGCAAAAGGGAAAATGGAATACTGTCCAAGCTTTCAGAGAGAAGTTCCTAAATAATTATGGCTGTATTTTACCATAGTATAGCACTTTCAATAAACTATGAGAAAATTTAATAGATTATGCAAATGTGACATTCTGTGACACAGGGATTTCAAACCTGGTATTCTGTGACAACCTAGAGAGGTGTGATGGGGTAGAAGGTGAGAGAGGTTCAATAGGGAAGGGACATATGTATACCTATGGCTGATTCATGTTGATATATGGCAGAAACTAACACAATACTGTAAAGCAATTATCTTCCAATTAAAACAAATAAATTTTAAAAAAACGGATTCAAAGTATGATATGAAACAAATTTAAGAAGGGTGGAATGAATAAAATTACTTATGGAGAGATAAGGAGAATAACCAGGAAACAGAAGGAGAAGAAGGAATATTCCAGTCTTCAGGAGAAGCCCTCTTTGAATGACATTTAAGCTGATACCTAAAGGCTGAGAAGGAGTGTTCCATTAAGAACAGGGTTTAGGGTATTGGATAGAAAGATGGGAGAATATACAAAGAAAAGACAAGGATCCTAGTTCTGAGTCTCGAGGATCTCTGACACTTGAAGTCTGGTTCAACAAATAAGTAGAAAAGTAATGAGAACAAAGAGAGGTATGAGGAAAATCTGGAGACTTGTTTAAGATTGTAGGCTCCCGCCATGAGATCATTTAAGGGAAGGACAAATTAATAGTGGGGGATAGGAATGAAGAATCCAGAGAAAGATGATTGACAAGTGTTAAATGAGAAGGCAGAGACACAACGTGTAGGCAACTTTTGTGATTAAAAGAAGCACATTTGGTGGGCATGAGAACTGGAGAAAGTAGCAAAGGGAGAAGACAGAACATTGAAAGATGATGGTGAAATAAGAGAGTTTATGAGTTACTTTCGAGTTTATTTTCAAAATTTAATCTTCTTCAGAACAAAATCGATTGTTTTGATTACTTTCGGGTCTTCTGAGATTCCATAGGAATTTTTAGTTCAGTTCAGTTGCTCAGTTGTGTTTGACTCTTTGTGACCCCATGGACTGCAGCACGCCAGGCCTCCCTGTCCATCACCAACTCCTGGAGTTAACTGAAACTCATGTCCATTGAGTTGGTGATGCCACCCAACCATCTATCTCATCCTCTGCCATCCTCTTTTCCTCCCGCCTTCAATCTTTCCCAGCATCAGGGTCTTTTCCAATGAGTCAGCTCTTCACATCAGGTGGCCAAAGTATTGGAGTTTCAGCTTCAACATCAGTACTTCCAATGAATATTCAGGACTGATCTCCTTTAGGATGGACTGGTTGGATCTCCTGGCAATCCAAGGGACTCTCAAGAGTCTTCTCCAATACCACAGTTCAAAAGCATCAGTTCTTCAGCACTCAGCTTTCTTTATAGTCCAACTCTCACAGCCATACATGACTACTGGAAAAACCATAGCCTTGGCTAGATTGACCTTTGTTGGTGAAGTAATGTCTCTGCTTTTTGATATGATGTCTAGGTTGGTCATAACTTTTCTTCCAAGGAGCAAGTGTCTTTTAATTTCATGGCTTCAGGCACCGAGAGGGTCTGTAATTATGGGCTATAAGATGGAAGTTAGAAGGAACCAAAATATCAACAACACATTCATTCAATAATCATTAAAGCAGATGAGCCTGATATCAAAGACGAGCATGGACAGATGTGCACACAAATAACCTATTTATTAAGCTTCTGGTAATATCTGTCTACATTGGTGAGCCTAGATGTTATTATGGAATGCAACTATAAAAAGAAATATACTTGCAAAATCCAAGCTGATCTTATTTATTCTTTGTGGTGAGTAGGCTTAATAGGAATTTTCTACAAAAATAAACTATCATCAAGCATAAATAGAACATAAGTTTTGAATTGGTGAATGATTCTTTGCTACAATTATTAAGCCTTTCATTCTCATATGCAGACTTAATTTAGTGATTAATTGAAATGTGTGAGGATAGCTTATGTTACCTTGGCAGCTTTGTAAGATTTACATGCTACTTCTAGACAACTATATCAAATGTGGACTTAATCAGAACTCCTTATCCTCTGCTTCCAAGAAAATTCTATAGGAAATTGGGTTTTCCCAGATCCTGGACTGGTTTGACAGAAGGAATTAGGCTTTTTATTTTTATGGCTTCAAAATTTCATTATATAAGGACTTTTGCTAAGTCAGCTGCCTAAGTGACATAGCTAAATCTAATGAGTTATATTCATCTTCCTCAAGACTAGATGGTAGGAATGAAGGGTAAGTTTGGATATCAGTACATTCCCATAGTCATTTAAACTGTACCAGAAGCAGATTATAAAGACCAAGATACTAGTTATTTCTCTCCTAAAACATTTAGTGCTTATTTATTAAACCAAGGAAAAGATTACAATCGTATATTTGGTAAAATTCGATGGACTAGATTACTTTGTGTCAAATTTCTCAACATTTAGTTCCAAGTCTGACATACAAGAAGTATCATTGAGTATAAGTATGATAAAAAACGCATTTTATTTAAATATGTTTGCTTCATATAGAGGTATTAAACTGGTTCTTTACTTTGGAAGTGGTCAGTGAACTAACACCATTCTTGGGCATCAAATGTACTTAAGGCAGGAGGATACTTTGGTTTGTCTTATGTTTCCTCATAATTAAATTCAGGTTGTGGACTTAATAATATCTGTGTGTGGAGATCAAGCAATCAGGCAAAACTCTGTTAGCCTTTGACTTGCTTCGCTTTGTACTTCTGCCTGTTCTCCAGGTGTCTCTTGACTTCCTACTTTTGCATTCCAGTCCCCTGTAATGAAAAGGGCATTTGTGTGTGTGTGTGTGTTAGCTCTAGAAGGTCTTTTAGGTCTTCATAGAACCATTTAACTTCTGCTTCTTCAGCATTACTGGTCAGGGCATATACGTGGATTACTGTGATATTGAATGGTTTGCCTTGGAAATGAAGAGATCATTTTGTTGTTTTTGAGACTGCATCCAAGTACTGCTTCGGTCTCTTTTGTTGACTATGATGGCTACTCCGTTTCTTCTAAGGGATTCTTGCCCACAGTAATAGATATAATGGTCATCTGAGTTAAATTCACTCAATTCATTCACCCATGACCAGAAGATGGTGGAGTAGAAGGACGTGAGCTCATCTTCTCCTGTGAGAACTCCAAAATTACAACTCAGGGCTGAACAAATGTCAACAGGAAAACGTTGGATTCCAGCAAAAAGATATCCCATGTCCAGGGGCAAAGGAGAAGCCCCAGAAAGATGGTAGGAGGGGTGAAATCATGTTTAGAACCAAACCCCATACTTGCCAGAGATGCTCAGAGGGCTCAAATAATTCTTGTGCACACCAGGACCCAGATATCCCAGAGACTGAGCCAGAACTGTGTTTGAATGTCTCCTGTGGAAGTATGAGTCAGCAGTGGCCTGCCACAGGGGCAGGGGCTCTGGGTGCAGTAGACCTGGGTATGGCTAATGGAGGAGGTCGCCATTAGCCCCACCATACAGCTCCCAGAACTTACATAGGACTGGGGAAACAGACGCTTGGAGAGCACAAACAAAACCTTGTGTGCACCTGGGCCCAGAAGAAAGGAGCAATGACCCCACAAGAAACTGACCCAGACTTGTCCATGAGTGTTCAGGAGTCTCTGGCAGAGGCATGGAGTGGCGGTGCCCTGCTGCAGGGTTGGGGGCACTGAGTGCAGCAGTGTGTGCATGGGACCTTCTGAAGGAGGTTGCCATTGTCTTCACGACCTCTACCATAGTTTGGCCTCAGGCCAAACAGCAGGGAGGAAACAGAGCCTCATCCATCAATAGAAAATTGGATTAAAGACTTATTGGGTCGCCCATTAGAACAAGACCCAGTTTCCCTCTCAGTCAGTCTCTCCCATCAGGAAGCTTCCATGAGCCTCTTATCCTTATCAATCAGAGGACAGACAGAATGAAAACCACAATCACAGAAAACTGGTCAAACTGATCACATGGACCACAGCCTTGTCTAACTCAGGGCAACTATGAATCATGCTATGTGGGGCCACCCAAGACAGACAGGTCATGATAGAGAGTTCTGACAAAATGTGGTCCGCTGGAAAAGGGAATGGCAAACCACTTCAGTATTCTTGCTTTGAGAACCCCACGAACAGTATGAAAAGGCAAAAAGATAGGACACTGAAAGATGAACTCCCCAGGTCAGTAGGTGCCCAATATGCTACTGGAAATCAGTGGAGAAATAACTCCAGAAAGAATGAAGAGACAGAGCAAAAGCAAAAACAACACCTAGTTGTGGCTGTGACTGGTAATGGAAGTAAAGTCCGAAGCTGTAAAGAGCAATACTGCATAGGAACCTGGAATGTTAGGTCCATCAATCAAGGCAAATTGGAAGTGGTCAAACTGGAGATGGCAAGAGTGAACATCAACATTTTAGGAATCAGCGAAATAAAATGGACTGGAATGGGTGAATTTAACTCAGATGACCATGATATCTACTACTGTGGGCAAGAAACCCTTAGAAGAAACTGAATAGCCATCATAGTCAAAAAGTCTTAAAACATAACAATTTGAAAACAACAAATCTATTAAAAGTTGGCAAAATATCAGACACTTTAGCAAAAAAAAGGCATATAAGTCTACCAAAACATGTTCCTTGTCATGTCATTAAAAAACTGCAAATTTCAATGACATTGATATACTAGTTAGAATGGCTAAAATCCAAAACACTGATAACACCAAATGCTAGTGAGGATGCTGAGCAACAGGAATACTCATTCACTGCTGGTGGGAACGCGTCATGGTACAACTACTTTGCAAGAGAGTTCAGCAGTTTCTTACAAAGCTAAACATAGCCTTGCCATATGATCCAACAATTGTGTTCTCAGGTATTTAGAAAGTTGAATTGAAAATATTTATCCACACAAACACTTGTACATGAATGTTTATAACAGTTTTATTCACTGTGACCCAAAACTGAAAGCGAAAAAGATATTCTACAACCAATGAAACAGACTGCAGTGCATTCATAAGTGGAACATTATTTATCAATAAAAAGACATGATATATCAAACTATGAAAAGATATATAGGAATTTCAATGGTACACTGCTGAATGAAAGAAGACAGTCTAAAAATGCTACATGCTATATGATTTGAATTAAATGACATTTTGGAAAAGTCAAAGTGACATAGAGTGCCTTTACTATCTTAAAAAAAAAGACAGGTTTTACATATCTTTTTAAATAAGTAGGAATCAGTAGACCACAGGGAGAGAGAATAGGGATAGAAAGGTATAACACAAGTAAGTTTTAGGGTGGTTAAATTAGCCTATGTAAAACTCTAATGGCAAATATGTTATTAAGCATTTTTCAAACTCCATAGCCTAACTCTAACCCATTTGCAACACAAAGAGAGATCTTAATGAAAACTATGGATTTCAGCTAATAATAGCATGTCAGTATTTGCTGTTAATTATAACCAATGGACTACACTAATGCAAGATGTCAGTGACGGGAAACTATGTGGGGGGAGTGTTGTGAGGAATTGGGGTTGGGTATGGAATTCTTTGTACTCTCTATTCAATTTTTCTGTAAATCTGAAACAGCACTTAAAAATGAAGTCTCTTTATTGTTTACAAAGTCTAATTACTTTCAGAATAATAAAATAGGATCTAATAACTACCACATATTTTTTATAATGCCAATTTGCAAGCAAAATTACAAGACATGAAAATAAGAGCATGGTATGACTCATACTGGAGAAAATATTAAAAGTCATTTTAATTGACTTTGAGTGGACATAATACTGAATTCAGTAGAGAAAATAACTTCAAAGAAAGGAATTATTAACATGTTCATAGAATCTAAAAATATATTCAAAATATTAAAAGACTGTGTTATCAATGAGTGAACAAAATGGAAAATCTTAAGAAATGGAAATATTAAAAAATAAGATAATGGAAAATTTAGAGCTGAAAAGTACAATAAATTAATGGAAAATTTACTCAGTGAGCTCAAGAAGATTTTAAATAACAGAAGGAAAAATCAGTGAATCTGAAAGTAGAATATAGAAAATTATTATAAGCAATAGGATAGAAAAAGGTTTAGAAAATGAGCAATGCTTCATAGATCTGTGGGACAATGAAGTCTTTCTAAAACATGTGTAATTGGTATTCCAGGAAGAGAGACTGAGAGAGAAAGGGGAATAAAAATTAGTTGAAAAAAATAATGGCCCTCAAATTCCCAAATCTGATTGAAAAAGAATACTAACAGATTCAAGAAGTTCAACAAATCCCAAGTAGGATAACAAGAAAAAAATACTCCTAGACGTATTATGGTGAAACAAACAATGGAGATAAGAAGATAGTGACATTACAGGTGCTGAAGGAAAAAAAATTGTCAATAAACAATGCTTCACAAAAAATACCAAAGCAACCTCTTCAAATTGAAAGAAAGTTACATTAAATGGTAACCCTAAACACAGAAAGAAGTGGAAAATCAACTAACTGATAAAGGCATGAATAAGCAAAAGGCTGTGTGTGGGGATGTATGTGTATATTTTCCCTTTTCTTCCCTTAATTTAAAAACATAACAATTGAAAGCAAAAATATTATCACTTAAGTGTTGAGTTTTTAAGATATACACATGAAATATATAGTACATAAATAACACAAAAGGAATAGGGAAGAAATTTAATTGTATAGAGACCAAGTTGCTATTTTGTATCATCTATGGGCTGGTAGTAAACGAATAAGATTGTATAATTGTGTTAAGTTAAAGATGAATGTTTTAACACCTGGAACAAACATACATACATACATATACACACACACTTATACATGAACACACACCTCAAAGCAACACAGTAGAGTTAGAATGCAACCTATAAATGTCTTTGTTTTGTAGACCATAAAAGAAAGCAGTAGAGGATAAAAGGACAAAAAACAAGAAAAGGGAAACAAAGAGTATTCTGACATATTCTAACATTTCTGACATAAACTCAATCTTATTGATGTTTCCATTAAATTTAAATGGAATGGTCTTTTTCCCACTTTTTGATTGGGTTGTTTGTTTTTCTGGTATTGAGTTTTATGAGTTGCTTGTATATTTTGGAAATTAATCCTTTGTCAGTTGTCTCATTTGCTATTATTTTCTGCCATTTTGAGGATTGTCTTTTCATCTTGCTTAGAGTTTCTTTTGCTGTGCAAAAGCTTTTAAGTTTAATCAGGTCCCACTTGTTTACTTTTGTTTTTATTTCCATTACCCTAGGAAGTAGGTCATAGAGGATCTTGCTTTGATTTATATCACTGAGTGTTCTGCCTATGTTTTCCTCTAAGAGTTTTATAGTTTCTGGTCTTACATTTAGGTCTTTAATCCATTTTATCTTTGTGTATGGTGTCAGGAAGTGTTCTAATTTCATTCTTTTACAGGTAGCTGTCCAGTTTTCCCAGCACCATTTATTGAAGAGGCCTGTCTTTGCCCCATTGTATATTCTTGCCTCCTTTGTAAAAAATAATGTACCCATAGGTGCATGGGTTTATTTCTGGGCTTTCTATCTTGTTTCATTGGTCTATATTTCTGTTTTTGTGTCAGTAGCATACTGTCTTGATGACTGTAGATGTCTTGATAATTTGAAGACCTAAACAGACATTTCTCCAAAGAAGACATACAGATGGCTAACAGACACATAAAAGGATGCTCAATATTACTCACTATCAGATAAATGCAAATCAAAACTACAATGAGATATCACCTTGTACCAGTCAGAATGGCCATCATCAAAAGGTCTACAAACAATAAATGCTGGAGAGGGTGTGGAGAAAAGGGAACACTCTTGCACTGTTGGTGGGAATGTAAATTGATACAGCCACTATGGAAGATGGTATGGAGATTTCTTTAAAAACCCAGCAATCCCACTCCTAGGCATATACCCTGAGGAAATCAAAACTGAAAAAGACATGTATCCCAATGTTCATTGTAGCGCTATTTACAGTAGCTAGAACATGGAAGCAACCTAGATGTCCATTGACAAATGAATGGATAAAGAAGTTGTAGTACATATACACAATGGAATACTACTCAGCCATAAAAAGGAACACCTCTGAGTCAGTTCTAATGAGGTGGATGAATTGAGAACCTATTATACAGAGTGAAAGTTAAGTAAAAAAGAGAGAGATAAATATCACATTCTAATGCACCTATATGGAATCTAGAAAAATGGTACTGAAGAATTTACTTACAGGGCTACAATGGAAAAACAGAAATAGAGAATAGACTTATGGACAATGGGGAGAGGGGAGGAGAGGGTGAGATGTATGGAAAGAGTAACATGGAAACTTATATTACCATATGTAAAATAGATGGCTAACGGAAATTTGCTGTATGGCTCAGGAAACTGAAACAGGGGCTCTGTATCAACACAGAGGGGTGGGATGGGGAGCGAGATATGAGGAAGGTTCAAAAGCGAGGGGATATATGTATACTTATGGCTGATTCATGTTGAGGTTTGACTGAAAACAACAAACTTCTGTAAAGCAATTATCTTTCAATTAAAAAAATATATAAATGGAATAAATATTTCCAAGAAAAGTAGAACGTTTCAGACTACTGAAAAAAACAGCTTGCAAGTATATATTTTCTACAAAATATGCCCTTAAAGTTCAAAGTGACAAATTGATAGGAAAATAATGGGAAATATGATTTCAAGCAAATAAGCATAGCTAGCTAGAGTGGCTGTATCACTATTAGACAAAAGGGGTTCTAAGGTTTAACTAATATGAAGGAATATTATTAGAATCATTGAGGGACATTTTATACTTATTAAATGTAAATATAGCTAGAAAGTATAACAATTAAAAATACATATGTGTTGGAACTTCCCTGGTGGTCCAGTGGCTAATACTACATGCTCCCATTTAGGGCACCCAGGGTCAATCTCTAGTCAAGGAACTAGCTCCCACATGCCATGACTATGAGTTCTCATGCTGCAACTGAGAGTTTCCATGCCACAATTACAGGTCCCACATGCCACAGTTAAAGATGCCACATGCTACAACTAAAGATCCCACCTGCTACAACTAAGACCCAGTGCAGCCTAAATTAATTAATAAATTAATATATTTAAAAAACACATGTGTGTCTAACAATAGAGATCCAAAAAGCCTGAAACATTTTGAAAGAAGTACACAATTACATTGAAAGAGTAAGTGAACAATTGACAATTATAGTTGGAGAGATCAGTATTTCTAATAGCCATAAAATATCACTTTGAAACAATACCAGAATACTCCTTCTTTCATGTGCATATATACCAAAAATATATCCTGGATGATTTCAATCTTTTAAAATTTATTGTTTTACTTTGTGGTCTAACATGTTATCTATCACAATGAATATTTATTTACAGATGTATATGCAATTGATGCAAACTATCAATTTGGTTCTTTCAGTTATGAAAGAATGGACATTACTAAATATCCTACAAAAATCAAATGGATTAAAGGAGAAGTTATAAGCAAATTTAAGTGAACAAATTTGACAACTTATATGAAATGGAAAAAAATTCTAAAACATACAGACGCACAAATAACAAACTTATTCAAATAGAAATAGAACACAGAAAAGCTCTATGACAATAAGAAGCTGAATTAGTCATTATAAATATTCTCACAAAGGAAAGTAAAAGCCTAGAACACTTAAATGTAGAATCCTATCAAACATAAAAAAGAACATCATTTCTATACAAAGTGCCAAGGTAATTCAACAGAATCCTTTTTGAGTAAAGGTGATGGAACAATTGTATCCCCATATGCAGATAAATAGTCTATCATTAGCTGGCATCACACACAAAGATTAACTTGAAAGGGATCATAGATCTAAGATAAAAGCTTAAGTAATTTCCAGAGGAAAACAAGGAAAAATATTTTTGAATTTGATTAGACAAATATTTCTCAAGACCAAAAAAGAATGCAATTAATAAAACAAAAATGATAAATTGGAATTAATTAAAATAAATGTTCTGTTCTTCAAAACACATTGAAGAAAATGAAAATACAAATACCATATTGGGATAAAATATTTAAAAACACTTATCTGGTGACAGATTTCTACAAGGATACATAAAGAAATCATATAACTAAATAAGAAACTAAAAATCCATTAAAAACCTGGGAAAATATTTTATAGATACTTACCCAAAGAAGGTACAAATACATGAAAAAGTGCTAAGCACCATGAGCTATTAGGAAATGCAAACCATTTCCAAGATGAGATATTTCTATATATCTATCCAAATGGCTTAGTTTTTTTTTAAAGCTTGACAAACCAAGTATTGGTAAGGATATGGAGCTCCTGGGATTTTTATAAATTGTTAATGAAAATTCAAAACTTGACAGCAACTATGCAAAACAACTCAATTCATATAAAATATACCTATCCTATAATCAAGCAATTCTACTTTTCAGTATACCCTTCCAAATTAGAACCTATCTTTACACAAAGACTTGCATTTAAATGTTTATAGGAGCATTACTCAAAATAATGACATAAGCCAAATGCTGATGAATGAGTAAAAATATAACCATACTATGAGATGTTATTCAATAATGGAAACAAACAAATGAGAAAAGACATTTACAAATATAAAATTGTGATTCTAGGTGGAAAAGAAAACTAGATACAGCGGACATTAACGACTGTACTTACATAATATGCCTAGAAAAGGTAAAGATATAGGGACAGAAACTAGATTAACTGCTGCCTGGAACTGGAGTCAGAGAGAATGTTTTATATATATATAAAGACTATATATATATATATATATATTATATATAATGTTTTATATATATATATATAAAGACTAGAGATCAGTTCAAGAAAATCAGAAATACGAAGGGAACATTTCACGCAAAGACAGGCACAATAAAAGACAGAAATGGTATGGACCTAACAGAAGCTGAAGATATTAAGAAGAAGAGGCAAGAATACAAAGAGAAACTATTTAGAAAAGGTTTTAATGACCTGGATGACCATGATGGTGTGATCACTCACTTAAAGCCAGACATCCTGGAGTGTGAAGTCAAGTGGGCCTTAGGAAGTATTGCTACAAAAAAGCTAGTAGAGGTGATGGAATTCCAACTGAGCTATTGCAAATCCTAAAAGATGATGCTATTAAAGTACTGCACTCAATATGCCAGCAAATAAAATAGCAATGGCCACAGGACTGGAAAAGGTCAGTTTTCATTCCAATCCCAAAGAAGGGCAATGTCAAAGAATGCTCAAACTACTGCACAATTGCGCTCACTTCACATGCTAGCAAGATTATGTTCAAAATCCTTCAAGCTAGGCTTCAGCAGTATGTGAACTGAGAAATTCCAGATATACAAATTGGATTTAGAAAAGGCAGAGGAACAAGATCAAATTGCCAACATCCATTGAATCATAGAAAAAGCAAGAGAATTTCAGGAAAAATGTCTACTTCTGCATCACTGACTATGCTAAAGCCTTTAACTGTGTGGATCACAAAAAACTGTGGAAAATTTCTTAAGAGATGAGTATCAGACCACCTTACATGTCTCCTGAGAAACCTCTATGCAGGTCAAAAAGCAACAGTTAGAACCAGGCACAGAACAACAGATTGGTTCAAAATTGGGAAAGGAGTACACCAAGGCTGTATATTGTCACCCTGCTTATTTAACTTATATGCAGAGTACATCATGTGAAATGCTGGGCTGGATGAAGCACAAGCTGGAATCAAGAATGCCACAAGAAATATCAGCAATGTCAGACATGCAGATGACACCACCCTATGGCAGAAAATGAGGAGAAACTAAAGAGCCTCTTGATGAAAATGAAAGAGGAGAGTGAAAAAGTTGGCTTAAAACTCAACATTCAAGAAATGAAGATCGTGGCTTCCGGGCCCATCATTTCATGGCAAATAGACGGGGAAACCATGTAAACAGTGACAGGCTTTATTTTCTTGGGCTCCAAAACCAATGTGGAAAGTGACTGCAGCCATGAAATTAAAAGACACTTGCTTCTTAGAAGAAAAGCTATGACAAACCTAGACAACATATTAAAAGCAGAGATATTACTTTGACACCAAAGGTCCATATAGTCAAATCTATGGTTTTTCCACTAGACACGTAAGGATATGAGAGTTGACCATAAAGAAGGCTGAGTGGCTGAGGTATTGATGCTTTCAAACTGTGGTGCTGGAAAAGACTCTTGAGAGTCTCTTGGACAACAACAGGATCAAATCAATCAATCCTAAAGGAAATCCATCCTGAATATTCACTGAAAGGAATGGTGCTGAACCTGAAGCTCCAATACTTTGGCTACCTGATGCAAAGACCCAACTCACTGGAAAACACCCTGCTGCTGGGAAAAATTGAGGGCAGGAGGTGAAGCGACAAGAGAATGAGATAGTTGGATGGCGTCATTGACTCAATGGACATGATTTGAGCAGAGATAATGAAGGACAGGGAACCCTGGTGTGCTGCAGTCCATGTGCTTGCAAAGATTCAGACATGACTGAATGACTAAACAATCTGATTTATGTGTGTGTGTGTGTGTGTGTGTGTGTGTATATATATATATATATATATATATCTTAGACTAGGAAATGGTAATCCACTCCACTATTCTTGCCTGGAAAATTCCATGGAGCGTGGGTGGCTATAATCTATGGGGTTGCCAAGAGTCAGACATGATGAGCAACTGAGCATATATAAATAAATATACATACTTAACTGCATGCATGTATGTTTAAGATACACAGACAGGAGAGACAGAAACAGAAACAGAGAGAGAGAGACAGAGAGAGATTTATTTTAAGAAGTTGATCCTCAAAATAGAGAGGCTGGCAAGTCTGAAACCTACAATGCAAGTTGGCAGACTGATGACCCAGGGAAGAACAGAAGTTGCAATTCAAGTCTGAATGCAGTCTGGAAGTAGAATTCATTCTTCCTCAGCTATTTTGTTTAAGGCCTTCAACTGATTAGTTGAGTCCCATATACAATATGGAGGAAAATGTGCTTTCACTGAAAGTTTACTGACTTACCCATTAATCACATTGAACAAAACATCTCAGTAACGTAAAGACTGGCATTTGACCAAATCTCTGGCACCCTCACCTAGTTGAGTTGCACATAAAATTAGCCAACACAGTATACCATTTACATACTACCACATGCATACATATCTATTTCTCTCCCTCTTTCTCAAAATTAACCTCATTAAAATTATAAGTTCCTTGAACCTACCCACTTTTTAAAATTTCCATAACCATTTCATTGAATTTTCCAAGCTGATACCTTTATCTTTTTCTGTGACTAACAAGCTACTTTCCAACTCTGGGTCACTTTCATTTTACATTTTTTTCTCCTCCCATTGTATGGCTAATACTGAATAAAACTGAACTTTAATAAAAATACATTGTTCTCTAATAAACTCTAAAGAATCTTTTGTTTATCTCTTATTAATAAAACTAATTCATTTTCTACATCAGCTGTTATATATTCATAAACCAACCCCCATATTAACCATTCCCTCATCCTTCTTTAAAATGTAGGATTTGCCATCATCTCTTGCTCAAATCAGCAAATATATACCAATTAATGCTTAGAATTCTGTTGACCCTTACATTCATGTTCTTATATTACCAGTCCTCAACTTCTAATTCTAGCCACATATTTCACTATAATAAGAATATGAGTCTTCATAAAATCTGGATCATCAGCTGTTCTTAAAATAATGCTCTTATCCTATAGTCACATATTTATTAGACACTTCCCAAATAAATGAATGAGTGAATGCATTCATTCCTGAATGCATTCTTCCTTCTCATCCTTTTAAAATCCAACCCTACCTTTAAGGACCAGTTCAAATGGTTTAGATTTTTATGTCTGAACTGATAAGATTGCTCCAATCTCAAGGAAAGCGCCATTTTTCTTGGTCTGTCTATATATTTTGTATCACTAGTTTGATACATACTATCTGCTACTTTCTATAAAAATTTTTATGCAGACTTATACTAGAAAGTAACCTTCTTGTTCTGTTCACATAAGAATTCCAAAGACAACTGTATTACTTTAAATTCCATTAGTATATTGTTTTTCACAATATTAAGAAACAACTGGTACATGGAGGAATAGATGGGTAGAAGGATGGAAGGATAAATAAGTAGGAAATAAATTATATCAGTAGATTTGTGACACTATCCCATGAATGGTCTCTGGCTAGAAAATTCTTATATTCTTCAAAATACTCTAAAACATTTTCAAAAAATAAAGTGTTATCTTTAGGTTCATGTTGTTATATTGCATGAAAGCAAATCAGAATTTAAAATACACACAACCATGATGAAAAATAAACTTTTTTAAAATAACCAATGAAAAGGAATAGAGTTTTTGGAAAAAAGAGCAAAAAATAATTGATCTAGTTGGTTTGCATGGTCATTCACTCAGTTGTGTCCAACTCTGCAACCCCATGGACTGTAGCCCACCAGGCTCCTCTGTCCATGGATTTTTCCAGGCAAGAATACTGGAGTGAGTTGCCATTTCCTCCTGCAGGGGATCTTCCCAACATAGTGATCAAATTCACATCTCTTGCACTGGCAGGTAGGTTCTTTACCATTAGCACCTTCCCATTCTTCAAATAATATTTAAAAGGAAAACGGGAAAAATAGTAGCTTTTTATAATGATACTACTGACTCAGCTCTCCAAATGAAAACAAATGCTACAACTATGACAAAACAAAGTCTAGCATAACAAAATTCTAAAGAAAACTGACCTTTAAAAGAAAACTGTTAAAGTAAGAGGAAAGTTAAAAAACCTTAACTAGTATCAAATACCTTCTTGTAGACTATGATAAATGTGTTTTCAAGATATGATTCACCAACATAAGACTAGTAGCAGAAATTAATAACTAGCACCTAATGTTCTGAAAAAAAAAATCCATACAATTGCACTGAAGACAAGTAAGTAAAAGGATTTTGCATTTATTATGTCAGCAAATCTGGAAGACCCAGGAGTGGCCACAGGACTGGAAAAGGTCAGTCCTCATCCCAATTCCCAGGAAGGGTAGTACCAAAGAATATGCTAACCATCAGACAATTGCACTCATCTCCCACGCTAAGATGCTTAAAAACTTGCATGCTAGGCTTCTGCATTATGTCAACCAAGAACTTCCAGATGTCTAAGCTGAGTTTAGAAAAGGAAGAGGAACCAGAGATCAAATTGCCAACATTCGTTGGATTATAGAGAAAGCAAGGGAATTTCAGAAAAAAACATTTATCTCTGTTCCATCCACTACACTAAAGTCTTTGACCCTGTGGATCATGACCAACTGTGGAAAGCTCTTAAAGAGACAGAAATACCAGGCCATCTTCCCTGTCTGCTGAAAAACCTGTATGTGGATCAAGAAGCAACAGGTTTAGAACCCTGTATAGAACAACCGTTTGGTTCAAGATGGAGAAAAGAGTATGACAGGAGGGTCTGTTGTCATCCTGTTTGTTTAACCTGTACACTGAGCACATAATGAGAAATGCTGAGCTGGATGAGTTACAATCTGGAATCAGGATACACATGAGAAACATCAATAACCTCAGATATGTGAATAATGCCACTGTAATGGCAGAAAGTAAATAGGAACTAAAGAGCCTCTTGATGAGGGTGAAGGAGTAGAGTGAAAGAGCCAGCTTAAGACTAAATATTAAAAAAAAGAAAAACTAAGATCATGGCATCCAGCCCCATTACTGCATGGCAAACAGAACGGGAAAAAGGTGGAAGTAGTGGCAGATTTCTCTTCTTGGGCTCCAAAATCACTTCAGACAGTGACTGCAGCCATGGAATCAGAAGATGATTGCTTCCTGGCAGGAAAGCAATGACAAACCTAGACAGTGTGTTTAAAAGCAGAGACATTACTGTGCCAACAAAGGTCTGTATAGTCAAGGCTACGGTCTTCCCAGTGGTCACATACAGTTGTGAGAGCTGGATCATCAAGAAGGCAGAACATCAAAGAATTGATGTTTTTGAACTGTGGTGCTAGAGAAGGCTCCAGAAAGTCCTCTGGACAGCAAGGAGACCAAATCAGTCAATCTTAGGGGATCAACCCTGAATATTCACTGGAAGGACTGATGCTGAAGCTAAAGCTCCAGTATTTTGGTCATCTGATGTGAACAGATGACTCATCAGAAAAGTCCCTGATGCTGGGAAAGACTGAGGGCAGAAGGAGAAGAGGGCATCAGAGGATGAGATGGCTGGACACTGATGCAATGGACATGAACTTGGACAAACTCCAGGAGATGGTGAGGGAAAGGGGGGCCTGGTGTGCTGCAGTTCAAGGGGTCACAAAGAGTTGGACATGACTGAACAACAACAATTAAAAGGGATTTACTATTTATGATTTCTTCCCCAACATCCCCCACCCTGACCACCACCCCAAAATAGTAGTAGAACATAATTTTTTAAAAACTTATTTTCTTTTAAGTTGAATCTTAAATGCATATAAAATTCTGTATCATATTTCTTGAGAATTGTGTGGGATTCTTCTAATAATATATTCCCAAATGAGATACTAGAAATCACTATTTTTGTATTTGCAATCAGGTAATAAATAAGGTGACAATGATGAACAGAGTCTTTTTCTTTTTTTCCCAGGTCCTGAAATTATAGCCCAGGTACAGTTCTAGTTCCCGACTGCTCCTTCATTATTTGGGATCTCTGCTTTTCTGAGATAACTAGTCTTTTGTGCCAGGATGCAGAATTATTCCATATAGTAATTTGACTCTCCTCTTTCAGCCAGGGATGATTTCTTAAGGTTGTGATTCAGTCAGATATTTTATTGAATCAGCCAAGTTAGACACAACAGGGAGGATTAGAGTAATATATATTCAATTATGATTTTTAAAGCTATCAAGTTATTTGCCTTTGAAGAATAATCTGTTACCAACCAAATAGAAGCTTTTGATTTTACTACAAACACAGTTTACAGAAATGAGTAATGAAGATTAAAAAATGGCCAAAGATTGTTGAATTGTTGACTAGTGTTTGATTTTGATGTTTAAATCCCAAGTATGGCTAATTCTAGGACTGAGTCAGGGAATATACAAAGAAGATAATGTTAGGTGATCTTAGACAGCCAAAGATCTTTCAGTGTAAGAAAACAATGAAGGCTAAACAATGTGGGTGGAGGATGAGAAGGTATGTCAAAGAGACATAAGAACCAACTCAATGAACTCCCAGTTGCCAAAGCTGATATGACTTAAACAGCAAACAACATTGCATTGGTGATAAATATCTGTGAGTGTATAGTAATACAAATAAGTAATTGAATAAATAAATAAATGAGAGAGAATAGACACATATCCTGTAGAGAAAAAAGCCAAATTATTTATGTAGATACTCCCACTCAAAGAAATGTTGGTTGCATGTAGCCTTCCTTCCAACGAGTAGAGTTGAAAAGGTGGAAAGAGGAATAACTTCACAATGAGGAAATGTGACACACACTGCTCAATTTAGTTAGCATATGTTAGGTTTATCTATGTGGGCTTCCTCCCCAAAATTCGTAATGCCTGTATAATCATAAAAGAGACATCAGATAAACAAATCCAGGGACAGTCTAGAAAATATCATTCCATTGCTCCTGAAAATTATTATGGTCATAAAAAGCAATGAAAGTCTGAGAAGCAGTAAGAGCCAAGAGGAGTCTAAGGAGACAAGAAAACTAAACATAATGTGGTATTCTGGATGGTATCCTGAACCAGAAAAAATGCACTGGCTAAAATCTAAGAAAACCTGAATGAAGAAAGGACTTCAATTAGTAATAATGCAACAATATTGTTTCATTAGTTGAGACAAATGTATCTCACTAATGTAAGACATTAACAATAAGGGAAACTGGGTGTATATAAACTACTATCTTTGCAACTTTTCTATAAACCTAAAAATATAATTTTTAAAAAGTTTCTTTAAAAAGAGCTAGATGTCATACCTAATTTTGAATACATCCTGAGTGGATGCTTATATCCTGTAGCACAGTCATCAAATATAATACATTTTGAAAGGGGATTCCACATACTTTTCGGATGCATCAGCTTTAACCACATGGTGAATAAGCATAGCGATGGCACAGACACCTCCAAAAGGTTGTCAACACCACAAAACATCTCCTCAAGAAATAGGCAGCTGGATGGTTCACAGGTCAGTAGCAACTTCAGATTTTAGGATAGTACAAGGTGGCTATTAGTTTAGCAATAAAAGTAAATCTCTTGGAAATCTTAACCTGAAACAATCTTCTGATCATCTTTAGACCAGCACGACTGCCTCCTCAGTAAATGGCCCACTTATTTATTTGCCCACTCCCTTGTCTTTCACAGGCTTGAATACAAATCCAGTTACCAATTCTATTAGCATGTCAGGATCAGCATCAGCGTTTCAACATTTATTTGTACGATCAAAGGCTCAAATTGGAAGAACTGCAGGTTCCATATGAAACTAATATCCCCTTGAAGGAGCTGCTGGAAAGATCTGATCCAATTATAACAGAAGTCAAATTCCCAGGCTTTTCACAGTAGCTAGACTGTCCTTCAAGTCAGAAGCCAAATACAACCATCTTGCCTTGGCAACACCGTCACTTGGACTGCCTGTCTTTCGCTTTGAGACAGCATGGACTATTGAACTGACCGAAGATCTGGGGACTACATTCATGAAATAGTTTTAGTAGCACTTATGGGTATTGGGACTGCAAAAAAGATTCTATACTTAACCGAAAAGCAGCGTACTTTCAGTTCAGTTCAGTCACTCAGTCGTGTCTGACTCTTTGCAACCCCACGAATCACAGCACGCCAGGCCTCCCTGTCCATCACTTTAAACCTGAACAATTCACATCCCAGCTGCTTTCTGTAATGTAGAGTAAGTCATGTAAACAAAAAGACAGTCTACATATTCACCATTATTATTCTGAATGCAACAGGGCAATGAAAAATGATTACTCACCACAGACCAACTGATCATTTGCAATGATTCTCAATGGTGGGAGTAACAAGAAAATGCCTTTCTGGGAAACAAACTGTGTGTTACTGAAAAAAATACGTATTTGACAGATCTATTGTTTTCACAGAATAAGAATTTCAAATTCCACAAAACAAGAATTTCAAATTTTGTCAAAATAGGGTGAGAAAGAACTAGGTATTAAAATAATTGAGAAACAGTGTTGAAAGATTCAGATATTGAGTTTAGACAGAGAAACAATGATTTCCAGTTTCAGTTTCTCCACTGACTGCAGGAAACTTTACTTTGTAGAAATACAGCCTGTTCCCTTTGGGTTCTCCTCTGTGATCAAAGATAATTGAGACTTTTCTGACTTAGGGTATAAATTATTTGCCTCACTTTGCTTACTTTTAGAGTACATATACTATATTACACCTATGAGATATTTTCTTAGCTTAATTTGAGAGAAACAGGAGGAAATAATTAGAGAATTGAGTTTTTGTTCATAGTAGAACTCAAGAGTTACCTGGATCCTAGGAGTTCTGGAAAGTGATTGACTCAGATATGTAGGGGATCATTCTGTCCTTTGAAAAATAATTATTTTTCATAATTAGAAGCTATAGAGACAAAGTAAAGGAATCCAGTGCCCTGACTGATATAGGAGGAATCTTGGTGTGTGTTATTTTTGTAGCAAATCCTTACTGGTCAAATCACACTGGTCCCAAAAAGTGGGATTTTTGAAGTTATAATGTCCCAGCAAGTACACTTAAGTTATTATATTCCTGCCATGTTTAATTTTGACCAAGACATATTTTTCTTATTCCCTTTCTCCACTTATCTTCCATTTTCTACCAATAACTTTAGGGAAAAAATGAATCTAGTTTCCCTGCACACTCTATACAGCAGCCCTCTTCCCTAGCCTAAATTAAAGAAAGGAAGGAGAGATGGAGAAAATATAGACGAGGAGAGATGGAGCTTTCTTTGACAAACGTGTTCTAACTCTAGGCTTCAAGTATAGCAGAAAAAGGCTGGGGCATGAATCAAAAGCCTTGAAGACTTATTCCAGGATGCCACCAACATTCTGGAATTTATAGTTTTTTAGGAATGTCTTCAGTTGGAAAACTCTATCATTATTCAATCTCTTTTTACTACTTTTCTAATTCTCCATTTTTTATTGAGGATCTGAAATATGGTTACTTTAAGAGAACATCTCTGATTTTCATTAGTTCCAGGCCACTAAGTTAATTTACTGATATTATTCTTCAGATTTAGAGATAATTACAGAAAAGCCTTTTTTTCCCCATGGATATAGTATTCACTCAGTTTCTCATCAATTCAGGAAGCATGCTTTGTCTACTATATATAAGCCACTATAGAATTTAAAAATAAATAAAATCCAGCCTCAATCCTTAAGTAGTTCTGACTTTGATGACAGAGTTATGGAAAAGAAGGTGGGGGGGGGAAAGTAAAGTAAACCACTGTGATAAGCAGTGGAGCATTAGTAAAGTTAAATGTCCTGCTCTCAAGAGGTCAAAAGGACAATTTCAAGATACCAGTGTGATGTCACTGAATATGGAACTTGGAAGAGATGTACATAAATGGCTCCAGCACATCCATAAATCAGAGAAGAGATATACATAATACTACATGTTCACAGTATAAGCAGTCAGAAGACAGATAGCTGATTCTTTGTGGTAGGTCAGGGAAAGACTGCAGAACAGGAATCCTGCAGTTGAGACTTAAAGGACAAGTAGGTATCAGTCAATAGGGCAAACTAGAGAAAAGTGTTTTAGGCAGAGGGAACAGAAGAGTGACTTTTAGAAAAGAGGAAGGATTTTCTTAAGAGACTATATATAGTAGGCTTTGAGAGTTCAGAGGAAAAAACTGAGGATGTTATGTAGGGAGTCATAGAACTATAAACTTCAGCCATTTGAGAATATAACAAATAGCTTGTGGACTGTAAAAAAACTAGACAACTGACTCAATTTGGCCCATGGGCCCTAGTTTGCTGAAGCTAGAAAAAGGTAGGGACTGCAAGCAAATGATTCTAAAGCCTCTTTTCTTCAAGAGTGGATATGGTTTTCCCATTCTCTTAAAGTATATGACAGAGCCAAAAGTCTACCTAACAGATTTCTGGAAATAGCATTTTGTTTAGCTTGATCCCACACTCCTTGATCCAGCAGAACTCAGGCATATTGGTGAGAAACATCAGGGGCATACAATTCTCAGTCATTTTATAACTAACATACACATCACTGTACATGGAGTACTGTGATACTCTTACTTAGAGAGGAAAATGGAGATCGGAAATTATTTAAATGGTGGTATAGTCATGTGCTTAAACAATCACCCTTATGTAAAGTGAAGAATACAGGAAAACTCAGGTCCTTTAATATGACTAGTTTTGTTTCAAAACAGTTAAGTGCTTGGTACAATGTGAAGCAAAGACATTGGCATTCATCTTTCCTGAATAAAGTATTAGAGGATAAATACTTACTTGTTATATCATTTTAAAAAATATAAAAGCTACAATCTCAAAGTACCCAACTGCCTTCCCTTATAAGTAAAGAGAGGCATATGGTGCCAGAAGGTAAAGTATTCAGAATTAGATGGATGCATGTCAAAAGGGACAGGAGTTAAGTCAAAAAAGTTCCTAATGGTCAAAAATAGAACAATCTGAGTAAAAAAATGTTATTACTGGATTATAACCACAGCATAAAACAAAAATCCATAAATTTATAATAATTGGATAAATACACAAATGAAAGAGAAGAGACAGTTCTCATTACAGAGGAATAGTTGAAATAAATGTACAGGAGATGAGGCAGGGTAATCACCAGTGGAACACCATTGCAAGCAAAATCTACCAATGGATGCTAAAATTAGTGGGTAAAAACTTGAGGAGAAAAAGGGTTATTTGCATAGTCTCAAAGTATCTCCCCCAAGATATTATAAATTACAAAGACAAAACCTGGCACACACGCACTTAATCAAGTGATCAAGGTTATATTACCAGTAGTAAAACATGTCAACATCTTGTGCCCCTACGCTTAGAAGATTACATCACTTCTATGCAATGCTTGCCAAAAGGTACAACCTCAATCTAATCATGAGAAAAAATATCAAACAAAACCAATCTGAGGGACATTCTACCTCACCAGTATTCTTCACATATGCCAAGGTCATAAGAAGACAAGGAAAGACTGATGAACTAACAGACTCAGGAAACATGAAAACTAAATGCAATGTGGTATTTTTGGACTGGATTCCAGGAGAAGGGTATTAGTTTTTTTTTTTAATTGGTCTATAATGCCTATAGTTGAATTTATGTACATTATTAGTATTAATTTCTAGATATTACCACTAGGGGAATCTGGGTGAAAGGTATACTAACCTCTCTATACTATTTTTGAAATTTTTCTGAAGTCTAAAATAATTTCAAAATAAAAAAGTTAAAAATGAGAGAGAGAGATGGTGAGTTAACATTTTTCATTTCTGATATACTTCCTGCTGACTTCTATTTGGGTTTTTCCCATTGATTTTCACTTCTAAGAAAGATCACAGCTTAATTATACAGGAGGATACATTGGAATTGAAATTTCTGATCATGAAAAACCCATTATTTAACCTGCTTAAGGCAGAGATTAGAGCATCTCATGGGCACAGTGTATTTCTAGGTCAGAGCTAATTTTATAAGATCCCAGGAATTCTCCAAGAGAGAGATATGATTATCCTCATTTAACATTCAGTGATATTGAGTCATTAAAATGGAAGCCCCTTGAGGAAAGAAATTTTTGTTTTCTTTGTATACTGCCATATCTTTAACCTCTAATATATTTCATGGCATGGTTATAAAATCAATAAATATTTTTAAATAAATAAATGAAACTTAAAGAGATTAAGCCAATTCTTCACATAGCTGGAAAATGGAAAACCATATTTTTACCATAGAAATGTCTGATTCTGAGAATAAACTCTTACCTACTCTACTAAACAATATAGGTCTTAAGATCTTAGAAGTCAGAATGGTTGCAATCCAGTTCTGTGTTCACTTATATCAATCACTCCATAAAAAAATATAAGAATCAGGAAATCCAAGGAGTCTATTGGTCTGACTGCAGCAACACTTGTTTTTTACTCATTTGCTCTATCAGTTAAAAAGTGGAGATATCTACAAAGAACCCAGCAATATCTCCCCAAACTAGCACTGTGCAGCAGGGTGCGACAAGAATACATTCCAAGAAATGGCAAACAATGCAGGACCCAAAGCAGCACGGCTTCTACTTTAAACAGTAGTAGGACACTGCTGATGGTTTTGGCTAAATTTGATTCACCTTCCCTGGAGCAGTTTTAGGGAATTTTTTCCAAGAATTTGGCTGAGTTTATTTGAATTTGTCTCAAAGGTTAAACTTGAATAATATTTTCATTTCTTCACCACAGAACGTGACAATTAATTTAAATCACATCTCGTATTTTAATATTGTAGCACCTTTGGGACTAGACTTTTTATTTCTGTGTTACTTTGGCAAAACTTCTGCTGCAAATTGAGGGCCTGGGTAATGCAGTGGAAAGAGCTCTGGACTGAAACTCAGAATAAAGAGTTCTATGGCTCGTTCCATTGCTAACTAGCTATGGTACCTCCAGCAAGTGATTCAAACATATATGAAACTCAGTTTCTGCACCTCTAAAATGGGAACAAGAATTTCTTGGGGTTTTTACACAAGATTGTCTAAAAAAATGATATGTATTTGGATATGTAAACCACTATGCCCATTTTTTTTAAGCGAGAATTCAGAAAAGTAGTATATTTGTAAAAGGAAGTAAATGCAAACTCTTTTTCTAAAGTATCTTCTCTAGTTTTAACTTGTGAATGATTTGCTTGCTATAGTTTTTCTTTTTTCCCCATTGAACTATTAAAAGTTTTTCTTTCTGCACTAAATTTTATCATCAGTATCTATAATTTTTGAAAAATTTATATAATCCCTCAGCCCATGAATTGTTCCTAAATTATTATTACTTAGGAACAGCAGGACAATGTCTCCAATTAGAACTTATTTTATTAAAGAATACATCCCCTGGAGAAGGAAATGACAACCCACTCCAGTATTCTTGCCTGGAGAATCCATGGACAAAGCAGCCTGGTGGACTACAGTTTATGGGGCCGCAAAGAGTCGACTGAGCAACTGACACACACATAGTCTTTTAAGATTGCATAAAAGGTTATATCTTTTTTTAAAAAGGCATATGATTAAAGATTAATCTCTGGATAATGATTAGGCTATTTTAAGCATCTTCCAAATTAATTGAAGAGTAACAATGCAAGCTGATTACCAGTATGCATTAACTACTACCAAAGAGAGAAAGAGGAAAAATAAAAACAAAAGCACAACTCTTATTATTCAAACTAGTCATTCATCTGAGTTGATTAGTTAATTCAACTTTTTAAACATATTCCATTGGTGAGTATCATGGAGATAAATGTAAATCAGATGTCTCAGGTTCAAATTCCACCACAGCATAAGCAGTGTGAACAATAAAGCAAATATAAATATAGTAAACTGGGTCAAGGAGACTACAGTGAAGGCTGCGGAATCCTTGCTGCCTCTGAGGAATGCACTCAAACTGAGCCTTTGATCCTTCAATACAAGTTGAGCACTGGATTGTCAGTGAAGTCTTAAATCTTAAATCAGTTAACAACTGATTTGGAACTTATAATACTGTATGTGTTAAAGAAAGGGTCCACAGTGTTACTGGTCTGGGACCTTTGGTTTTTTTTTTTTTTTTTTTTTTTTTTTTTTGGTTACTACTGATCCATTGCCTCAGATTATGAATCCATTATAGACAGAGAGTCATTTTAGACTTTACAGCTATCTAAGGTTATTAGAAAGTCATTTCAGGAACCTTAAAAAGCCATAATATTGGAATCTAGCATCACTAGCATAAGAAAAAGGTTCTCTGCTTTACGAAAAGACTCACCTTTGGAAAATAAATATACAGAGGGCTGTTCTGCCACATTTAAAATAAACTAAACTTATGAAATGCAACAATAACATACAAACGTTTTTACCTTGCACACCCTGCATACCTCTATTTCACCATACTTACAGACTCTTAGATTTTAATTATACAACACTGAAACAACAAATTAAAGATAAGTGAATAAAACTCACACTGGTAAATCCATATGATGTTCCTCTACCTATTACCAAAGTCTCTCAACTCTCATTTACTCAAATAATTAGTTTTGACCGAAAACTCATGCAAAGAGTTGACTCATTGGAAAAGAGCCTAATGCTGAGCAGGATTGGGGGCAGGAGGAGAAGGGAACGACAGAGGATGAGGTGGCTGGATGGCATCACCAACTCGAGGGACATGGGTTTGGGTGGACTCCGGGAGTTGGTGATGGACAGGGAGGCCTGGCGTGCTGTGGTTCATGGGGTCGCAAAGAGTCGGACACGACTGAGCGGCTGAACTGAACTGAAAATAAAAACTGGGCAGCTCTGTCTTCTGATGTAGTGTCTGGCACACCTTGCCAGTACCTGTCCATCCACTAGGTAGAAATTCAATGGCATTTTCCAAGTCAAGTGACTGCCATTTCCCAATTCTCATTTCTCACCTCGTTACTGCAAGAGCTACCAAGACTTCCAGTGTTGAAGGTATGGTGCCTCTTCCAAACGTTTCCTTTTTAATCTTTACCCATCCCTACCCTCCCACCATTCCAAGGACTCCACTATTATAGTTTTTCTCTCACCAGCTCCCCTTCCACTAACCAACCTCCCCTCCCTCCCTCCCCTTCTCCCACCAAATACTTTCGTTATCCAAGCTTTCTGAGAAATGAAAAGTGAAAAGTAGTTCCTCCTTTCAAAACCAGTTGGAAATTCCTGCCTTAATATTTGTCTGGAGCTTTGCTTTTATTTTCCAAATGATCTGGGTTTGGCAAAACCCTTTCGGTTAAGTATTAGACAGCAGCATAGCATTCCAAAAGACAGATGGAAAACTCAGGCAATCTAGGCTTTCATAAAGACTAAACATTGGACCCTTACTGTCCAGCCCAAAAAACCCTCCCCCAGATGGAGAACTGCATCACTTTTTAAATAACTGGTAGCGTAGAATACACATTGCTGTCGCGTTATTTTATCCTCTCTCCCTTTACATATGGGCTTCTCTGGTGGCTCAGATGGCAAAGAATGTGCCTGTAATGCAGGAGACTGGGGTTCTATTCCTGAGTTGGGAAGATCCCCTGGAGAAGGGAATGGCTACCCACTCTGGTATTTTTGCCTGGAGAACTCATGTCCATGGGGTCACAAAGAGTCAGAGAGTGGGACAGGACTGAGAGACTTTCTCAGTCCTTTACATAGAGATGACGAGCAGGAATCTACAGTCATATCTGGGCTCTCAGAGTAGGACTCGAACTCAGAGCAAAACCTCAAACATTTTTTTTAACCTTGTGGGTAGATGTCATTATGATCCTCATTTTACAGAGAAAACAACTGAGCCACAGCGTGGCTAACTAACTTGAAGACGATCTCATGATTTAAATTTTGCATCTGCTTTCAGAGTCTCTGCCCTTAATTAAACCCTGTACTAAACGCCTCTTCACTGCTCATTTTTTTCCAAACAAAATTCCCAGTTCTGAGAATGTGCTTCCACTTTGAATTTGAAACAAGCCATGAGCATTGGTCTGAGACTGGATTCCTCAATTGTTTTGCAGTACATACAGATTTCTCCAGTTCTGTTCTTAACATGGAGAGTCAGATTTTTATTTTCAATACAGTGACCATCTAAGTCGTTAATTCTTTCACAGGCAAGTACTTAAGAGGTAAGCTCTTATTAAAAGGTCCTTTGTTTTTAAATAATATTGGAAGCGAAAATTCAGACAGAAGTTACCAGAACTCTTCATAAATAAAAGCAAAAAAGTAGACACCAAGGGAAAAGAGGGGCCTCAGTTAACAACCCTCCCAGGTCACTTTACTGTGTTCTTTAAACTTCTTGTGTCAACCTCAGTCATCCTCTCTAGCCTGAGGCCAGGGCAGCTCCTGGGATTGCTGGGGCCTGTCTCATTATTCCTAGGAGCTCTCTGTCTCTGCTATGGTGGGGATCATGACCTAACAGGCATCATGCACCTTCAGTGGGGGTAGGTTTCATGGCCCTGAATTATCAGAGGAAGTCTTTCAGGGTGATACCTATCCCCTGGCAGCCTGGTTTCCTGTTCTATTTCCAGTAACATTCAGGATATGGAACCTGAACAACATTCAAGCCTATTAGGACTTCCCAACCAGTCACCACAACTAAAGATAACATTACATTTTAGGAGGAGGCTGCATCTCTTGCTCTTCTTGGTTGAGACTTCATCAACTCACATCTTTTTCATATTGCTCAACAAAAAGCAGGTCCCTGTGAAACATTCAAAGATGCACCTCTGAAATCTTAAAAAGGGCCTGAACATTTTTCTGTCCCTTGCAGGCCACTTCTGTCATCCTTGGAGTGACCAGGAAATTCACAATTCAGGGGGAAAAATTAAGCAAAAAGGAAGAATTTCTGGAATATAAGGTCCACCTTGATGTGGAAAACATAAATTATGTACCATCAAAATCAACTATTAAAAGTTTCGTGAATAAAGAAGAGCAGGTACCAATATCTACAGATGCTGATGACCTTACAGCATTGACAGCAGACTGCTCATGAAACTAACCAGAGACAGACGCCTTGCCTGTCCTCACCGAGAGGCTCTCTCCCACATCCTTAGCCATAAAGAAGGGTATGCTGTGGTCTCAGATACATATGTTCTATGTTTCACTACATGGCTTTCTGGTGAAGAGCTCCAACAAGCCCAGTTTATAACACTGTCCTGAATAGTACAGAGCATTACCCACCATCTCTAGCACACAGATCTCCCTCTGCACAACAGGAAGAAATGACTGCTTTGAGCTGCTCTCTTCTAGTGGGGGGTGCAACTTTCCTGAGATTCCTACCCTGTCAGTGCCAAACTAAAGGTACTGAGGCAGATAATCCTGCAGGCATTTGCCCTTGGCCTCCTCTGAATTGACGCGGCTCCTGGGCCAAGACGAGATCAAAGATACAGGTTCAGGCGTGGAATCTGTTGTGGGCTCTCTCACCTCCAAATGTGCTCATTCATTCTCCTCTTTACAAACACTGAACTACCTTCTTTCAAATCCCATTCCTATTCTTTTTCAGGAGCTGCTCTGCTCAACACCCTCCTTCTGCCTAATGCCAGTAAAACACATCAAGAACCCCTGATAACCTGACTGGTTTCCCAGGACCCTGAGCCCTTCATATTCACCATCATAGCTGTGACCTTTGTCTCTCTCACCAGAATCTTACTTCCAGTAGCCATAATCAACAGCCCAGGACTCTTTCCCAGATATACAATCTATATACAACTGAGAGACATGCATTTGAGAGACAACGGAATGACACAGTTTCATACTCTTACAATTCCTTCTCATCTCTCCTTTCCTCAGGGGCATATCATTATATTCTGGGCTTGCTATAATGGAAAAAAAAAAAATCTACCATCTACTATACCAGGTAGATGGCCCTCACCATTTTCTGCTTTGTGCCTGGGGTCATTACTGGGACCTATAAATGGAGGCAGAGAGGGTGTGGTAGACATAAGATGCAAACTTCTGGTGTAAATAATTAACTATACAGTATTTTGAAAAAGAAAGGTTTCTGTCACATTTGTTTAGTTACAAATTCTAATTATATAATAAAACCTTGTCTAATAAATTCCTTTGGGGAATATTTGGCTTTTACATATTACTATTATGAAAATGGCACTTTTAACACATTAAAAAGATTATAGTCACTTCTTCCTCTTAAGTCACATGAATAGCCTCTGTACATGTCTTTACCTGATGAGTTAGTTGATTTAGAAATTCTTTCCTTATAAAACATCCTAGGCAAACTCTTGTCGAAAGTATCAAAAACTCTCAGTCTATAGGATTCAATTGTATTCCTAAATCTTATTTCATCTCTGAGTACTGTGCCTTACACAACTGAACAGTTTGATGATGTCCTTGATATCAGCCTGTGACGTTTTCAGGAACAATAAGTCTTATTCCACTTTTACTACTTTAAGGAGATACAGTCCAATTGTTCTTTGTGTCCTCCTTACGATGCACAGAGAAATCTTAAAAAGTTCTATCAAGAGAACGTTTACTGAATATTTCCAATTCAAATGGAAATAGCTTTCACTTTTGATCTTGTAGAAAAACCTAGGCAAGTGATGAAGTACAATACTTTCTTTGTGTTGGATGAGGCTGCCTGACTGTTACAGAATATGTTTGAGCGTTTGAGCTAAGAGGCCAGAAGAGGCTTTCCAGCCACATGTTTAAAAGAACAGGCAGCAAAAAATGGCTTAAGTCAATTATAACCCTTCTTTCAGAACCATCTTGTGGGACGAATACTACTATTATCCAGATACTTCTATCTAACAGTCAGCCAACTCTCCTCTTAACTGGCTGTGTTTTTGAAATCTACTTACTCTTGAGACTGACCATAAAATCAACACACTGACAAAGCAACAGTTTTAAATTCCAAACATGCACAAAACCCAGAACCATAATTACCTCCACTCTAAGCCCAGTGGGAAAGTGAAGCATGTGGCCTAGTATGTTTTATTCAGTACAGGGAACCCTGTCAGTACTTCACAGATACCAAATAAATCCTCAAAATAATAATCCTCAGATTTGAGGGCCTGTGTCCACCTGGGCAGAAATGAAGACAAGGAGAAATCTGTTCCCAAATGGAGTGCACATCCTAGATCTGTTGTCCACTTTGTGGTAAGTGTTTCAGTTTCTGCCAAGGGCCACTCAGAGAGGAACATAAAGCCACTACCGTGTGCGAGCATGGTGTTCCAAAGAGTTGCTGGGTCATGCAAGCTGCAGGCGTGAGGAGCTGACTCTGAGTATAAACTGAGATAGACAGAGCTGACGTAAGTCACAATTGGTTAGGTGATAGAAATCTTGCAGATCCAAAGTCCAAAACTAAAGAGGCTAATGAACAAACACCAGCCCTTAATTTCCCACAACAATCTCAGAAAGAAGAAATGCTTGAAACTCTGGGTCAAACAGAAAAATTGATTTTTAAATATGTCATCATACTAGAGCCATTATTTTGAAAGTTCTGAAAACAAGTTAGGAGTTGTTGAGAGTAAAAATACCACCAACTCTATACAGCAGTGATCTGGCTCTCTTTATATGGGTGGATGTCAAGAATCACAAATAAGCCAGTGAGTTAACTACTCATAGTTACTTATAATAACTACTTATAACTTTAAAAAGTATTTCAACCTATCAATTTCCTACCATGCATTAAGCACTATGCTAAAAACATTGTGAACATTGTCGTGAACAAAAAGAAAAATGTGGACTTTATCTTCATGAGCTTCAAGACACACGTTACCAAACAAGATGCCAGGTTATTATTTAGTAGGATAATTTAACAAATGACTCCTCCAGGTCCTATACAGGCAACGTGTTGAAAGGTTGTCTTCTGGGCCCAATGTGCTTTCCTTGGTGTACCTTAAAGAAAAGTGGAACAAGTGTGTCTGCCACCCGGTTGCCTCTGCCATAAGAAAGCCCTGTTTAGGCATGTGGGGACTCGAGTCATGGAAGCAGTGGCCAAGTCTTCTTACCAACCTCTTAAATGAGAAGACAGCACCCAGTGGAACTCTGCTGGTAAAAAGCTCCAAGGTGAGAAACACACAGCAAGTCCTCTGTGGTTCTGGTGGCCCAACTACACATTTGTGGCCCCCAGAGCAGGCTTTGATTGCAGAATAAGAAGCTGAATCTTGGTTTTAGGAACTCTACCTGTACCATAGAATCAAAGGTACAGAAAGCAGCTCTCAACTGTTTCCTAGCAGCCTGCCCAGATAATAAGTTAATAAGCTGAGCACTGAGCTTCCGATTAGGAAACTACTTCCAGAAGTACAGTTTCAAATGGAGTCACTGTGATAGGTGCAGTTATTAGTGATCTCAGTTGAGCGACTGGAAGTTTGATTACCTCCGAGTCACAGGCTACTAAAAAATGATGATATTCAAATTTTCTTGATCATGCCGCACATAAAAAGGAAAAGACGCAGTCTTTCTCACTACAATGCAATGGGCACATATGATTCTGAATCACATTTTTTTTTTTCACAAGCCATCCATTTTAAAATGATGGAACAATTACAAACAATTAAAAAGTAGTGGCTCTTATTTTAAACTGAATCCTGAAATTTCAATCTGTTATTTTTATAACTACAACTGCCATAAATAAATGCAGCCTTTTGGTATGTCAATCTATATTCATGTTTGTATGTGTGTGCCAAGATGTACTCACGTGCGTGTGCATCAGTGGATTGAAAGTTGTTATATAGTGAGAAAAATTCCAGGGTAACTACTCTCAACATTAGACAACTGGAATAAGAATGTGCTACATAATAAACTAAGTGTTGCCATTTTCTACAATCACTCACAGAGGTTTTTGATTCACTGCAGTTTCTGTATTACTGAGAAAAATGGCAGTTAATTACCTCTAACACCTATGCAGGAACAGCTGGGGGAAAGAAAAGGACCATGAAATTAGCACTCTGTGACTGAGTTAAATATACCATTTAGCTCAACAGAATCAACTATCATAAGTCAAACTTGGGTTATAAAGAATTAATTTCTTTTTTATGCCAAAACGCCTTTGTTTTGATCCATAAATCCCTTAATGCACCCTGACTTTTATTGATTCTGTTCCTGAAAAGGGTCCACTGCCAAAAGCTGTACTGCAAGTAGGTCTTTCCAACAGAGTTTTATGAATAAACCAGAACACACAATAACTTCTTAATACTATGATTGTAGAAATGGTTTTACATTGTATTCTAGTAACTTGATGGGAAAGTGTGCTTATTTTTTAACCCCCTCTCATGGGGGAACATTCGGTATTTGAGAGGTTAAAAAAATGTCTCAAAATAGTAGTGTACAGAAAAAATGATCTTTGGTTGAAAATAATTGTGTTGTGTGTTAAATCTTAAACAACTATGAAGTATCAAAACATAACACAGGTTATAAATTACTTAATACAGCTTTCTACATTTATAGGAAACTCTGCTATAGAATCGGCAACTTTATTGCCGAGCTACACAGTCATGAGGCTCTCCATTTACTCATGCCACAGATATTTATGGAGCATATACCATGTACATGACAATATGATAGGTTCTGGGGATGCAGAGCTGTGATAAAGACTGACATGAATGATGTGCTTGCATAAATTTTAAATTTCCTTCCAGAGACTATTTCCAGTCACTGTCATCATCTGAGTTTTCTAGTAAACTGATTAAAATTGGAGAATAAGGCATACACATCCGTGTGTACTAAGTCACTTCAGTTGTGTCTGACTCTGTTGACCCTATGGACTGCAGCCTGCCAGGCTCCTCTGTCCATGGGATTCTCCAGGCAAGAATACCAGAATGGGTTGTCATGCCCTCATCCAGAGGCTCTTCCCAACCCAGGGATCGTCTTTCACATCTCCTGCCTTGGCAGGCAGGTTCTTTACCACCAGCACCATGTGGAAGCCAGGTACATCCATCCCTAAATGCAGGAAGGCACAGCAAATATCTAGAATTATTTCTGTTATCCTCTATGTATAACAAAATGACAGACTGTGCTTCCCTGGTAGCTCAGGGAAAAATATCTGCCTGCAGTGCAGGAGACCCACATTCAATCCGTGAGCTGGGAAGATCCCCTGGAAAAAGAAATGGCAATCCACTCCAGTATTCTTGCCTGGAAAATCCTATGGACAGAGGAGCCTGGCAGGCTATAGTTCACAGGGTCAGAAGAGCAGGACACAACATAGCGACTATACCACCATAAGAAGCTTAAACTGAGTATATTTTATTAAAGAATCACTGAAATGACATACTATTTGAAAACATTTTAATCAAGCCATTCCTGTGTGTGTGTATGGAAAACTTTAGTAAACTTACCAAGTTATGTAACCGTCATCACGATTCTGGTTAGAACAGTTCCACTGCCCCATTAAGATCACTGTGCCATTTACTCCTGTCCCTACCCACAGCCCCAGGCAACTACTAACCCACTTTCTGTCTTTCTGACTTTTCTAGACATTTTGTATAAATGCAATAGTACAATATGTGGTCTTTTTGTGTCTGGTCAACCCAGTCTTTTAAGACATAGCTATTTTAAGTCCTTACCAAATTAGATTATTTAACAATTCACTTATGTGGCTTATAACTTTGGGAACTCTCATTAGGCATAATTGGAAGGCTCAAGACTTCAAGTTTACATGTTAAGTAACAAAATGGTCTGAGAAGATCTTTTGTTTGGATGACCAATTCATAGAAACTAGAGATAAACACAGTTGTTGCTGTGTATATTTATAAAGTGATTTAGTGTCTCAGCAATTTGCTTAGTGATGACCAATGAGTTATGTATTTTACAACGAAATCCATTGTTGAATGCAGGCCCAGAATCTCATTAGATGACACGTTTGAGTATAATTTGAGAAGGAAAATCTGAAAATTTTGATTTATCTTTCATAAATTTAGTACATTTTCCATATCATTAACATGCTCATGGATATATTTCATCACAATTCAATATAGCTTTAGTGAGCACCTATCATATGTTAAGCACAATATTTTGTGCTAGAGATACAGATGAATAGGATGGTCAGAGAAAAAATAAAAGTAAATAGGTAAAAAGATGCAATTGCATATGGTTTTTAATTAGTTATTTTATTTTGCTATTTTTTGAGTACACATTAATGAAAGCAAGTAGAAGCAAAGACTTTATTCCCTATAATTTTTCTTGCACAAAAGTAATCAAAGCAGGAGGATTTTTATTGGTAAAATGCTGATATTAGGGATATTTTTAATCCTCCACTCTAAACAGACAAGTTAGCAACCAAAAATTCAAGGTGAAAGTGGCCTGATTAATAAAGGTATAGGTTTTAAAGAAATCCAGCAAAGTGTAGTAAAGACATCCTGAAGAGTAGCAAGTGAGACTAACAAAAGTAGATGATTTTTAACCATATAAAGGCACCTGGAGTAACAGGCAAATTTGGACTTGGACTATAGAATGAAGCAGGGAAAAGGCTAACAGAGTTTTGCCAAGAGAATGCACTGGTCATAGCAAACACCCTCTTTCAACAACACGAGAAGATTCTACACATGGACATTACCAGATGTTCAACACTAAAATCAGATTGATTATATTCTTTGCAGCCAAAGATGGAGCTCTATACAGTCAGAAAAAACAAGACCAGGAGCTGACTGTGGCTCAGATCATGAATTCCTTATTGCCAAATTCAGACTTCAATTGAAGAAAGTAAGGAAAACCACTAGACTACTCAAGTATGACCTAAATCCAATCCCTTACAGTGGAAGTGACAAATAGATTCAAGGGATTAGATTTGATAGACAGAGTGCCTGAAGAACTATGGATGGAGGTTCATGACTTTGTACAGGAGGCAGGGATCAAGATCATCCCCAAGAAAAAGAAATGCAAAGAAGCAAAATGGCTGTCGGAGGAGGCCTTACAAATAGCTGTGAAAAGAAGAGAAGTGAAAAGCAAAGGAGAAAAGGAAAGATATACCCATTTGAATGCAGAGTTCCAAAGAACAGCAAGGAGAGATAAGAAAGTCTTGCTCAGTGATCAGTGCAAAGAAACAGAAGAAAACAATAGAATGGGAAAGACTAGAATTCCCTTCAAGAAAGTTAGAGATACCAAGGGAATATTTCATGCAAAGATGAGCACAATAAAGGACAGAAATGATATGGACCTAACATAAGCAGAAGATATTAAGAGGTGGCGAGAATACACAGAACAACTATACAAAAAGGATCTTCATGACCCAGATAATCATGATGGTGTGATCACTCACTTAGAACCAGACATCCTGGAATGTGAAGTCAAGTGGGCCTTAGAAAGCATCACTACAAACAAACCTAGTGGAGGTGATGAAATTCCAGTTGAGCTTTTTCAAATCCTAAAAGATGATGCTGTGAAAGTGCTACACTCAGTATGCCAGCAAATTTGGAAAACTCAGCAGTGGCCACAGCAGTGGAAAAGGTCATTTTTCATTCCAATCCCAAAGAAAGACAATGCCAAAGAATGCTCAAACTACAAATGACTGCACTCATCTCATATGCTAGAAATGTAGTACTCAAAATTCTCCAAGCCAGGCTTCAGCAGTATGTGAACCATGAACTTCCAGATGTTCAAGCTTGATTTAGAAAAGGCAGTGGAACAAGAGATCAAATTGCCAACATCTGCTGGATCATTGAAAAAGCAAGAGAATTCCAGAAAAATATCTATTTCTGCTTACTGACTATGCCAAAGCCTTTGACTGTGTGGATCACAATAAACTGTGGAAAATTCTGAAAGAGATGGGAATACCAGACCACCTGACCTGCCTCTTGAAAAATCTGTACGCAGGTCAGGAGGCAAGAGTTAGAACTGGACATTGAACAACAGACTGGTTCCAAATCGGGAAAGGAGTATGTCAAGGCTATCTATTGTCACCCTGCTTATTTAACTCATATGCAAAGTACATCATGAGAAACACTGGGCTGGATGAAGCACAAGCTGGAATCAAGATTGCAGGGAGAAATATCAATAACCTCAGATATGCAGATGACACCACCCTTATGTCACAAATCAAAGAACTAAAGAGCCTCTTGATTAAAGTGAAAGTGGAGACTGAAAAAGTTGACTTAAAAGTCAAGATTCAGAAAACTAAGATCAGAGCATCTGGTCTCATCATTTCATGGCAAAAACACAGGGAAAGAGTGGAAACAGTGACAGAATTTTATTCAGGGGGTTGGGGGGGGCTCCAAAATCACTGCAGATGGTGACTGCAGCCATGAAATTAAAAGATGCTTACTTCTTAGAAGAATAGTTATGACCAACCTAGACAGCATATTCAAAGGCAGAGACATTACTTTGTAGACAAAGGTCCATCTCTAGCCAAAGCTATGGTTTTTCCAGTAGTCATATATGGATGTGAGAGTTGGACTATAAAGGAAGCTGAGCACCGAAGAATTGATGCTTTTGAACTGTGGTGTTGGAGAAGACCCTGAGAGTCCCTTGGATTGCAAGGAGATCCAACCAGTTCATCCTAAAGGAGATCAGTTCTAAATATTCATTTGAAGGACTGATGCTGAAGCTGAAACTCCAAAACTTTGGCCACCTGATGCGAAGAACTGACTCATTTGAAAAGACCCTGATGCTGGCAAAGATTGAAGGCAGGAGGGGAATAGGATGACAGAGAATGAGATGGTTGGAAGCTTCACTAACTCAATGGACATGAGTTTGAGCAAGCTCCAGGAGATGGCAAAGGACAGGGAAGCCTGGCATGCTGCAGTCCATGGGTTCACAAAGAATAGACACCACCGAGCAACTAAACTGAACTTTTCAGCACTGGACAAGGCAAATCAGCATAAATAAGGAATTAAGGGCCATTAAGATAAGAATTCTAAATTTAAAAAACTATAAGCGAGAACAAAACAGATTCTGCACACTTCACACTCTAAGACAGGTGTAGAGATTTTTTTTCAGTACAATTACTGCTTTTAAGGTAGTCAGGAGATATATTAAATTTGTGAACTGCACAAATTAATGATTCTAAACATATCCATAGCAGTGACTATAGCTAGTCAAAGAAAAAGGCAATTACAAATTTCATAGTATCATATAACTGCCCAAATAACCAGAAAAATAGTTTATGGCAAAAACTATAGGCAAGGGTAGGCAAAAACTCTACTACACTACTCAAGAGAGACAGCTTTTGTAATAGGCCAGACTGAGGTTCTCAGTCTTTTTTCTTTAAAAAACTCAAAAAAGCCTTCAGGCCCAAGAGGCATAGTCCCTAGGTTCTCCATGTAAGAGAGTGTCCTTAGCACTAATTGCCACTGGCCACTGGTAAAGCCAAGCTTGGTTAGGGCTGACCACTTACTGTCCTTCCCAGTTCTTATGGATCTTCATATCTTGCTTCAAAACCCTCAGATTCAAGTAGTTCTCATCTAAGCTGAGAAACTGAAGACCTGTTCTGGTTTATCTAGAAGGTTTATCTGGTTTATCTGGCCTTTATTTAGAAGGTCAGACTCACTCTGTGTCAATATAAATTTGTTCACAGAACCATATACCCTCCTGTTTGGGGGAGAGCTCTCTTTGTAGCAGCAGACTATTTCAGCTGATATTGTTTCATAAAGAAATGGAGTACCTTGTAACTTTGAAGAACCAGGTCAGGTTAATCTTCACATTGGTCAAATCCTTCATCTCGCCCTTGAACGTGGGGTGGAAAAATGTAGGTCAAGCCTCCTCATTCTCATCTAGAGAAACTGTAAGAAAAAATATTAGAGAGCCCATAAGGAGAATAAAAATGTGATTCAATCATATATTCAATTGTTCATTTATGTAGTCACGCATGGATGCAATGCAACAAATATTCAACTGAAAGTGGATTCTATAAATGAAGTCAAGTTAAATCCTTTATCCCCTAGGAATGGCTGAATTCTCTAAGCTGTTTCTCCAAAGAGTGACATGATGCAGCTGAGGATGCACAGAGCACATCCCAGGCTTCTGGAACTGCAGATATCTGGTAACCTTAAATGCAGAAATAACACTACACCAAAACGTGTTCAGAAACAGAAGCTCCTCTGGATAATAAAGACATTGAAAGTTCCATTTCTCAAGTCTAACCTTAAAAGGTAAATGCTAATTTGGAAGATTTGTGATATCACCCTGAAGGGAAAAAAAAAGAAACCAACCCTCATCAGTGGTTCTTCACAGCCTGCCTTCAGGCTGAATTGTGTGTGCCTAGCGCTTCAGTTGTGCCTGACTCTTTGCAACCCCGTGGACAATGGTCTACCAGGCTCCTCTATCCTTGGCACTTTTCAGGCAAGAATACTGGAGTGGGTTGCCATTTCCTTCTCCATTAGGCTGACTTACTCATCATTTTAAAGAGACTTTCCATAAGCTTTAATCCATATATAATATGCTTTATGGAAAAGTATTTTTTGCAAAATATTTTCTAGCCTCCATCCCAAAGATGTGGAAATATACAGATAAATCAGTCTGTAAAACCTTTCACAGTTATTCACAACTCATTCATGACATATTAGCCATTGCTGAAGTGCAGGTAGGCTTTGCCTCATTTTTCTTTAATATTTTCTCATTCTTTCACAATAATTCAGAAATAAATACATACTTATGGAATGTTAGAAAGTTGGGCAGAGGTTGTTTCCCAAAGAGTTACTTGTGTGATGTCTTTGTTTACTAATCTATAAACAGTGGATTAAAAATCACTATGTTTTTTAATATTCAGTTCAGTCGCTCAGTCATGTCCAACTTGTTGTGACCCCATGGACTGCAGCATGCCAGGCTATAAAGATAATATTAACATAGCCATATTACTAAAAAGTTTGAAAAGCAGAAAAGGAAAAATATTCTTAAAACATTGCCCCCAAATTGCAGCTACCATTGTTCTTGAGTATCATTCTCCATCTATTCATCTGCATATTTCTAAGTATCTGTAGTATGCACAAAATTTTCATCCTGATTTTTTTGGTTCCTGTTTTTTTTTTGTTAGTTCATAAGCATTTTTCCACATTGGTATATGATATTTAAAATCATCATTTTAATTGTTGATTAATATGCAGCTAGCTGATGTGTCGTAACTTTACCATTTGATTCTCAGACACTTTTGTGTTATCAAATTTTGGCAATTATAAATAATGCTTTTCTATCCATCTCAGTTATTTCTCTTTGACAGATAACCACAGATAGCATTGCCAAATATTAGAAATGGTGGTATATATTATGAAATGGGGTTCTGAAAAATTATGTCTCTTTTTAACACCATGAACAGTATGTGAAAGTATGAACTTTACTGATGCTGGTTATCATTTATATATTTTTGAAATAAACAGGTATAAAATGGCTGTTCAAGGATATCATTATTCATATTTCTCTAATAACTAGTTAGATGATATTTTTCCTAATTTTTTCTTTATTATTTTTCCCATTTTATGAATAGGCCAAAACCTTTTCCTTGTTTGCCAACATGATGCAATATAATTGACTATTATTTAAATTTCAGCTGTTATTTGATGGTTGTATGTTGTGTGACAATAATTAAGACTTTCTGAATTAGACTTCAAAATAATTAGTCTTCTTTTGTTTTATACCTTGGCATGATCTTTGAGGGACTCTTTCTTTTAAGACTTATAAAACATATCATTTAAAAAAAAGGTATTGGTTAAAAATCCCAGAGTAATGGCTGCAAAATATATATTGTGGTCCTCTACAAGTGAACTGGACTAGCAGCAGAAAACTCATTGAGCTCAGTCCACCACAATACTCATGTATCTAGACAATGAAACATGTCCATATGGACTAAATTTACATTCAAATAATTAACCAACACTTTCAATCTGCACCTCAGTTGGGTAAAGGTTCAGTCTGAAATACAACACTGATTATCTTAACATAAATGATAATGTCAGGGCTATCTCAGCCACAGAGTAAACTGAGTTCCCTAACCATATCTCATAGAAATTCATGTTACAAAAGGAATTGCAAAATTTCAATAGCATGCTATCACTTCTGATCAAATATTGAAGGGCAGCATAACTCCTTTCACATGTTTTACCTTGTCCAGTATTCTATTTCAAAAATGTGCATAATCCGTTACAAGCTAAGCAACCAGGTTATTAGATTTTGGCTTAAAGGAACTGTGGCCAACATATAGTCCTGTGAATTCAGAGAGGCCTCTTTTCCAAACCTGAAATGCTAAACACATCTAAAAAAGTATCGAGGCTAAATGAGCAGTTGGTAAAGCAATCAGCCTTTCACACTGGAACGAGCAACAAACATGTGCAACAACCCTAGCGTTCTCTGATTTACAGCTGTCTTGGAAAGGAGCTTAACAAGATGGCATACAGCTTCCAGGGCAGTTGCAGTCAATTTATTGTCTGAGTTGTTAAAGATGTTAATTAGATTAGGAATTTGCTGAGGCCCTTTTATTCTGTGCAGAAAGAAGACTGTTTCTCATGTTTCTCTTTGAAACTTAGTTTTGTGGCATAAAAACACAGGAAAGAAGAAATCCTACACTCAAGGAAATTGTAGGGTCCCATTGAATTCCATAATATTGTAAAAATTCCAATAATAACAGTTACAAAAGAGCCAAGAAAGTACCAGACCTGTTTTTAAAAATAATATACTCCAATGATGCGTGCATTGTTTGACGTATAGAAGACAAGAAGTGAACAGATCAAGGATGGTATATCTAGGAAGTCTGGGCTCAAGGAATAAAAATCATATCGCATAGCAAATCCAAGTATGCAGTGAGACAAAGAAAAGAATTTCTGGAAAAACAGCATGCAGTGCTTTTTATTCCAGAGCAATAAACATTACTCTGTATGTCATTTTAATGCCCTGGACAAATGTTTCAATACTGAGGTCTTGCAAAGGCAGTGAAGAGGTTATTAGATATTTTGCTTTTGACACAATTCCTCTGCAACAGTCCATTCCAGAAACATGTTTTGTCTTAAATTAAACAAAAGAAAACATGAAACAGTCCAATAAAGTACTTCTTCACCTCAAAAAAATGACATATATAGCAAACTCTCAGAAATGTAACTAGGAAGGTAAAAAAAGAAGAGTGTTAGGTTTAGGTAGCAAGTGAAATATTAGGATAATATTAGGATAATTTAGCAGAGTTCAGTAAAGACTAATTTATAAAAATTGGCAATTTTCATAAAATTATTTTATGTAAAGTGTGAAACAAATATACATACATAAATTTCACAATAGCACTCAAAAAACAAAAACGTAAGGCAATAACAAAGTTAAATATTTAAAACATATAAAATCTAGGCAAGCTCATTCCTAGGAAAAAGAGCTTGTTGCAAGCTCCAAGGAACCTAACTAGGTTGACTATTTACTCAAAAGTGACAGTGCTTCAAACAAAATCCTTTAATTCTAACTGTAACTGTACCTATTTTTGAGAAGGGTATTTAGATTTAGCAAACAAGCTTTTTGGCCAGTCCATGGGATACATTTTGGTCATTACTACATATCCCAGAAATCCCACTCTTGGACATATACTCAGAGAAAATGATAATTCAAAAAGATATATGCATCCCAGTGTTCCCTGTAGCACTATTTACAATAGCCAGGACATGGAAGCAACCTCAAAGTCCATCAGCAGAGGAATGGATAAAGACAGTGTGGGACACATATAACAGTGGGATATTATTCAGCCATCAAAAGGAACAAAACTGTGCCATTTGTAGAATCGTGGATGGACCTAGAGACTGTCATACAGGGTGAAGTAGGTAAAAAAAAAATCATATATTAATGCATATGTGTAGAATTTACAAAATGGCAGAGATGAACTGATTTGCAAAGCAGAAATAGAGACACAGACATAGAGAACAAATGTATGGCCACCGAGGCAGGGGAAGTGGGGGAAGAGGGAGAGGATAAATTAGGAGATTGGGATTGACATATGTATGCTACTATGTATAAAACAGATAACCAGTGAGAACCTACTGTACAGCACAGGGAACTCGACTCAGTGTTCTGTGGTTCCCTAACTGGGAATAAAATCCAAAACAGAGGGCATATATGTATTAATATAGCTGCTTCACCTTGCTGTACAGAAGAAACTAAGACCACACTGTAAATCAACTATACTTCAGTTAAAAAATCTTTTTTCAAAGTTTAGAGTGCCCATGGTGGATTCATGTCAATGTATGACAAAATCAATACAATAATGTAAAGAAAATAAATAAATAAATAAATTTTTTAAAAAAAGAAAGAAAGAAAAATAAATAAAAAGTTTAGAGTACACGACTTATACTATATAATCTTGGATTTTCCACCCTCCACTCCTACTTTTGCTACCTCCCTGGCAGATCATGGAAAGGAGCTAGGGTAAAGGTGAGAATCAAGTAGCTTTCAAAGTGGTCCTAAGCATGGAAAATCCTAAAGCTGATTTAAACTATGGATCTCAAGTATTTAGAATTAATTTAAACAGCTCCAAAATGGCACATATGGAGAGGATTACTTCTTAATGAAGCTAAAATATTTTTCCAGTAATTACATTACAGTGATGGTGTTAAGAACTGAATGAATGTTGAAGCTCCTGTTGACACACTAAACTCCAAGATGATTCTATTTGAATAGGGCTTCTAAGGAAGCAGAATTAAATGAGGTATTACGGTGGAGCCTTGATCCTATAGCATTAGTGTCTTTATAAGAAGCAACAGCAGATCTGTGTGTATGCATGTGTGTGCACATACATACATACATAACATGCACACACACACCTCCACTCCCCCACCAAGGGGAAGCCAGTGAGGACACAGCAAAAAAAAAAAAAAAAAAGCCCTCTTCAAGGGAAGAGAGTCCTCATCAAAATTGAATGTGCTGGCACACTGACCATGTATTTCCAACATCTATAACTGGGAGAAAATAAATTCCCATTGTTTAAGCCACTCAATCTGTGGTACTTTGCTATAGCAGCCCTAGTAGATACATACAGATGGTCTGTATTCAGGGGCATTGCCACAGTAAAGTTAAGGATTTTCCTCTATTTTTTTTAAAGATTGTGACACTTGTTTGGGGGAAATTTATAGTGAAAATAATAATATTTATACATCTAGTCACCTGGTACATTGGTATACCTCAAGAGAAGCTACAATTTTAGGTCTAAATTTATGCTACTAATCCCTCTTGTCATTATTTCTCTTTCTTTGTGGCATTCCTTTCTGCTTTTTTAATTTCCGAGATTTTTGACCTTGAGGACTGAGTAAATCTGTAAGTTTTTCAGATTTGCCTTGAGTTAATGTGCAATAAGGCAAGACAGTGAATAAATCTTTTCATACTTTCTAGTAATTCTAATACCTGAAAGTTTATCGTTATATCATTATATATCATCACATTATTCTCTATGACCACCATAAAATTACTATATATATATATATATACACACACACACATATATATGTGTATATACATACTCATATGGTGGAGAACTTATGAAATGGATTTTGGTGATGTTTCTTGCATGTGTACTAAGCCACTTCAGTCATGTCCGACTTTGAGACCCTATGGTCTATAGTCCACCAGGCTCCTCTATTCATGGGATTCTCCAGGCAAGAACACTCGAGCGGGTTGCCATGCCCTCCTCCAGGGTATCTTCCTAACCCAGGGATCGAACCCATGTTTCTCATGTCTCCTGCACTGCCAGGTGGGTGCTTTACTAGCTCTACCTGGGAAACCCTAATGTTTCTTATTTCAGTATAAATAATATAATCCACAATTTAAGACCCATACATATAGTTAATGTAACTGTCTTTGAAGCATTTTCTAGATATAAAAAATAGATTAAATAGTCATTTTTGCCTGAATATATGCATGGTTATTTTGAAACAACTGTCTGTTTAGGAAGTCATTTTCTTCTTCTTTATGCTTAAATTAGAAAAGTAGAAGCTTAAGGTATTCAGGATGCAGCAGGAACAAAATTAGGTCAGAGACTACATTTTAAAATATATAAAAAAATCAAGTAAATTTAGATACATATGATCTGAATATGAGTGGTACATTTATAAGAAGACTTGTCAGCAAGAGGATGGGCTGTTAGACAAAGTGAAGTAAGTCAGAAAGAGAAAAACAAACACCATATACTAACACATACATGTGGAAACTGTAACACAGGGGACAGACGTGTGGACATGGACTGGGGGTCAGGGTGGGAAGGAGAAGGTGGGATGAACTGAGGGAGCAGCACTGACATGCACTACCATACGCAAAACAGACAGCTAGCAGAAAGCTGCTGCATAACCCAGGGAACGCAGCAGGCTTTGTGAGGACCTAGAGGAGCGGGATGCAGGGAGAGGGAGAGACACTCAAGAGGCGGGGGACATATGCACAGTGAGAGCTGATTCAGGTGTTGTACAGCAGGAATCAACACTGCACTGCAAAGCAGTTGTCCTCCAAGTAAAAATAAATTAAAAAAAGAATATAACAATAGAGGATGACATGGTTGGATGGCATCACCGACTCAATGGACATGAGTTTGAGTACACTCTGGGAGCTGGTGAGGGACAGTGAAGCCTGGTGCGCTGCAGTCCACGGGGTTGCAGTCTGAGCGACTGAACTTAACTGAATAATAATATGACCCTAACCTATATGAGAAAAAAATCTAAGAATGATTGTATATATATGTATTACTGAATAACTCTGCTGTATACCTGAAACTAACACAACATTATAAATCAACTATACACCAATAAAATCAAAATTTTGCAAAAAGTACATGGGCTGGTAGAAAGATGTGATCATGCTTATTATTCTTTATAGATTTCTTGATGGAAGAAGAAAACGGTTCTCCTTGTATATTTGGGAAGGTGTAACTATCATTTAAAAAGACTACGTTACAAATATATCTGTACTGCTTATTACAATTAGGCACCACTGTACACTGTTTGGGTTGTAATGCCTTCAGCATTTCTCACTTACCCCAACTGGGTTTTGTGTTCCCCAAGGAAACCACAAATTTACAGTTCTCAGTTTCAGCCAAATACTTTGTTTTGCTCAGTTCTTCTTTTTCTTGTCTTAATTTCATTTCTATTCTCCTCTACAACTATGTCATTTCTCTTATCTTCTCAAATCCTCTTTTCATATTTGCCTACCTTAACTCTCAGCAGACATCTTGTCACTTACTTCATAAAAAACCTTAGAGGCTATGGGGCAATATTTCACAAACTTTGTTTCTATTCTTCACTATAAAGATAAATGAAATTAAAAAGTAGGAGACAAAATTAAACAAAATTTGGAAGCATTCATAATCACACACAATACTTCAGAATAACTCTCATTAAAGAAGGCAAATTGTGAAAAGACTGTCAAAAGGAAAACAAATTACATCAAGAAATATTGGGTTGGCCAAAAAATTTGTTCATAAAAATCCAGGTTACAAAACATGGATGGTTTTGAGAAACAATGCAAACAGGTTAGAAAGTAACAGTCCACTGTATGGGGAAACAGAGCATTCCAGATCACAAAAAGATCTAATTTGGGAGTGCTAGAGATGGCAAAACTGTTCAAGGAAAACCAGTGTACTGAGTTTGACAGTGTGAGTGCACACAGAGACACATACACACACACACACACACACACACACACACACACACACATGCTGTAAAAAATGTTAAATTTAAAGATTAAAAAATACTGCTAGCATCCAAAAGAGAAAAAAGAGTTACTCTCAAAGAAGTAAAACCAAACCAGTCTCACATTTCTGTTTTGTGACAATGAAAATCCCATAAGGCAATGAAAAAATATCGTTAAAGATTTGACAGTGGAGAGGATTATAACCCAATGATTTTATTGTATTACAAAGGCATCCTCAGATTTATAAGGTTTTGGGAGATGCATTAATGTAGTCCTTTTTCTTTCCAAAGCTTTTTATGTGGTCAGATGACTCAATCAAGAACAGAATCCAAGAACTGGGGAGTGACAGTAGAAATGGATTGACAGTGAAGCTTAAAATAAGCTAAATATCAGAAATAAAATGAAAGGGAGAAAATAAATACTTTCTGAATACCAACTTGTGCCAGAAACTTTCCTTTTTAAAAAAAAAAAAAAGTCCACAGAGATGTTATCTGGTTGCTTAAGCTAATACTATTAATATAAGCTTGACCTAATATTTACATCCAGATTTTTAGTTTCCAGAAGGCACAAAGGAAGTGCAATAATTATTTTTGAAAGAGAATTTGATCTGATTTCTAAAAACTGTCATCATACCACCAAAATAGAATGCAGGGAGAAAACAAATACTGATAGTAGACAGTTAGTAGGCATATATAGGATTTGAAATTCCAGTTTAGATAAATGAAAAAAAAAGCAATAAGCAAAAAGAAATGTAATTCCCAAAACACTTAAATTGTTTGCTCACAAAACAGAATTAAAATTACTGCTCCTTTTATAACTGAGGGTTCTGTATGTTTGCATTTAATGCTTGTATTACCATTGATACAGTCAAAATTACAGTAAATTCCTGACAGTTCAATGTAAAAGTAATAAAACAAGCAGTTTATGGTAATCTATATAGAAAATCTATATAGCAATTGATATAGAAAAACAGAGCACAAGAAAAAAAAGGAAGACATTAAACATATGGCAGTCTAAATGACATATTTGTTACTGTATTCACTGAAGACTAGTAACCTTACTTTACTTGATACCTCATTCAGAAGCATGCTCTGTTATCTGTTTGGTTGCTTTCTCTCAGCCTTCTTTACTAGCTCTGTCAATGACTCCTGTTTTTATATCTCATCACACAAACCTGCCAATTGAAACTTTGCAGGCCCCTCAAACTCAATGTGACAGCCAACATCTTCTACTGACACTTCTTCAAATCTAGATCCTCTTCCAATGTTCCTAATCTCATAAAGTCATTATTGTACACTAGTTGCTTAAATAATAACTTGGAAGTGATTCTGGACTTCTACTTTTTTTTCCAACCCACTCCCAACATCCCCTCAATTCCACCTACTCTGGTCCATTATACTTCCATTAAGTTAAGGAGTATCTATTCTACTCCAAATAGCCAAAACTATTTCTAGTTCAGGTCATGATCATCAGTCATCCAAGTTAGTCTAGAACCTTCCTAGCTGGTCTCCTTTTGCCTACTCTTATATCTCTCCAAACCATTTTCTATTAAATGGAATTTTTAAAAATGCCTATGCCAGAAAACCACCTTTCTGTCTAGAATTCTTTCTATGTTTTTCAATACAATCACGGATGCCTATGTCCTTCTGGAAAGTATCCCAGTTTATACCAGTTCCACAAAGGCATCCCTGACCTTACCAGCTTCTCTGCCTTCCTCTCAAGACTTATCTTGGGCTACTCCCTGTCTTGCCATCTATACTCCAGCAACAATTAACTGCCTTTTGCATTTTCTCCCCCATCCATCCTTTCCCCCTTCCTGCCTCATCTTTTAACGATTGAAAAACAAAAACAAAACACTTTGCCTCATTTTTCACTGGGTGACTCCTACTTACCCTCTTTATTTTAGAAAAAAAGTCACGTGTTTTAATTTTCCTGTTACTCTTTCTGAATCAAGAGTTCCTGCAATGCCTTTCACAACATTTATTACCTCCCCATCATAACATTTATAAGATTTTTGTGATTGGTTTTTGCCTATATTCCTCAGTGACTATGAAAGACATAAGGGCTGAGTCATTTTGTTCATCATATTATCCCCAGTTCTCAACAGTTAATAAATATTTCTAAAAGTCATAAAGATGTAAGTACATCCTTGAAAGTCAGAAAAGAATTAAAACAATACCAGTCATAACAACCTAGATCACCTTTCAAAGTTCTTTCTAGTTCATAAACGATTTTCTTTTCTCATTTGTTTTGAATGTTTCAAGTAAAAAGTTGGATAGAAATCCTGTGATGAAGAAGGGTATTTCTTTAAAGAGTGATATAGCCTATGCTTTGCATGCACCAAAATTGTTGTTCTCTCATATACATTTTACTCCAAGAGCTAAATGTCTTCAAAAGTAAATCTACTTTTGTAATAGAACTCTAAATCTTGAAAGGCTTGAAAAGAAACCTTCCTACCTTCCTTCTCAGCAAACACAGCAGCCTAGTGTTAACTATCACGGCTGCTCTACTTCTCTCATTTCGTCCTTTTCCCCTCATGCAGCTCTCAGGGTTCTTCCAATGACTTCCTCTCACCCCTTCTCCTTTTACACCCTCCAATCCCACACTCTGTTTCTGCTAACAATCACTGGCTGAAAGGACTCTGTAGAGATGTGAGCGCTTGTCCTAAGGACTCATCCAGTACATGGGTTGGGAGGCTAACTGTGGCCACCTAGTAGGCATAAAGCACTTTCCTCCTCTCTGTCTCAATTCCCTCTCTCCTTTCGTTCATATGTCAGGGTGATATTCCACCCTTCTGCTTCTGCATCTGTGGCTGGGGTGTTAATTGATGAGATAATTCTTGGATCAAATCCAAGAATGGCTTTAAAAAATTTAATGTATGTGGGCACCAAATAATGATCTCACACTGTGTATGACCCAGAGTACTCAAATGTGTCATGTTACTGAATTACCCTTAGGTAACCATTTCTGTGTCTGGGTGGCCACGGGTAGGGAAGGAAGGCAAAAGATGTCTCTGAGTATGTGGTAGGTGGAGGGAGACAAGGGAAGAACGAGAGGTGGTCTGCAGCATTGCACCCAACACATTTATAATTGTAACTGACTATCACTTACATAACTTAATATCTCTGTGTGGAAGCGTTTTAATATTTTTATATGTATATATTTTATTGCTCCTCAAACTACTAGAATTTCTACTAAAAGTCTAATATAGGTTTACTACCTGTGTGGCTTTTAAAACAAAAAGGATTGTAACGTTTCCAGTGTTTCCCTGCAATGTTCATTTAGAAAGGAATTTCATTTATAATTCATTACTACTTTGAATGGATTGCATGTATAAGATGAACCCTTTAGGGGAAAACACCGATACTGAAAAGTAGTTAGTGCAATTGAAAGGCTTCTATAACAATAATTGAAGATTTATCCACTTGCCAAATGGTTCTACAGGTCCAAGGGATTAGGGGAGATTTGAAGAAAGAATGAAAATATAATTTTTTAGATGAAAATTGTATATAGAATTCTCAAAATGTAGAGCCTTAAAATTTTATTGACATGATACTAGAAATCACTGAGTCCAATCCTTTACCTTTGCATTTGAATATACTCTTGAACATAAAAATAAATGTGCAAGTCTACCCAAGGAAACCTTTATGCCTACTACAGAGCTGGAATTCAAACCGAGGAATATTGACTCTTGTGTAATATACTTTAATTATTCATTAATTAAACAATCTAGTATTAAATGTTGACTCTGCAAAATATGGGCGTAATAATGAGGAATGGGATGTAGTGGCTGTCTGAAAAAGCTTTCTTCCCCTGATAACTAAGTTCCAATCAGTTCTGTCGTTTAGTCGTGTCCAACTCTTTGTGACCCCACGAACCACAGCATGCCAGGCCTCCCTGTCCATCACCAACTCCCAGAGTCTACCCAAACTCATGTTCAAAGAAGACGTACAAATGGCCCACAGGTATATGAAAAGGTGCTCAGTGTCACTGATTATTAGAGAAATATATACCAAAATCACGAGATATCTCTTCACACCTCTTAGGATGGCTGTTACCAAAAGGCAAGAAATACAAGTGTTGGTGAGGATATGGAAAAAGGGAACCCTTGTATACTATTGGTGGAAATGTAAATTGGTACAACCACTGTGAGAAATAGTACAAAGGTTCCCACCAAAATTAAAAACAGAATTAGCAAATGATGAAGGAATTCTACTTCAGGGTATATATCCAGAGGAAATGACAGCACTCTCTTAAAGCGCTATCTGTTCTCCCATGTTCATGAATCATCATTGACAATAGTCAAGCATTGGAAACTACTTGCTGCTGTGTACAACTCAATTTCAAAACCTAGATAAATCATCATTTTTCAGAAACAGAAGAAGCAGAGAATATATTTAAAAAATCTGTCCAAGTAAAAAACCAGTCATGTGGTTTCACAAGAGAATTCTATAAAACACTAAAAGATCAAATAATCTAATGCTACTAAACAATTTAAGAGTACAAGAAATATTTTCCAATTAATTGCATGAAGCAAGTATTATAGTCATCAAAACCTGATGATGAAAAAAGAACTCTATGCCAATATCACTTATGCATATCAATGCAGAAAATCTTAAATGTTAATCTACAGAGTCTAACAGCCCATCAAAAGATAGTACATCTGATGTATGGCAAAATACATCACTTGCAATATTGCAAAGCAATTATCGTTCAATTAAAAATAAAATGTTAAAAAAATCTCCTGCTATAATTGTGAATTTTTATATTTGTATTTTTTTTAAAATTTTACTTTGTTTTGATGTTATGATATTATGTGACTAAAAATTAATACTTTCTATATCTTTATGACTAAAAAAAAGAGAGAGATAGTATATCATAGCCAAATAGAATTTTAAAGTTGAAAGGTGGCTCAGTAGGAAAAGCATTAATAAAATTAATCATATAATCATCTCTATATATGAAGAAAGTAATATATTTCTTTATTCATTCATCTGCTGATGGACATTTTTGACATATCTGAAAAACATTAATTTATTTAGATTTTCAACCTGAGTTGTACAAAGCAATCTCTTAAGATGTGTTTAAATTAAATCTTTTGATGGTTATGTCTCCTGTGTGATTGCTAATTTTGTATATTGGGTTTTCATCTTTTTGTTTTTATTTGGTTTTGTTAATGGTTTTCCTATTTTGTTATTTTTCTGCTTCTATTGGCTTTTCACTTTCTAATTTGTACATTTTTGTTTTCATTGTTATTAAATAAGTACTTGTACTTTTCTCTGGTTTGTTTAGTCATTGTTTTTCTACATTTTTGAAGTGAGAGTTTAATTTATTCACTTTCTTTCATAATTTCTTATTGATACAATTATCTCAAGTAGTAACATTGTTTTCACTGACTGTTTTAGCTGTGTCCTCCAAATTCTAATGTCCAATTTTTATCACTTTTATTTCTCATTTTGACTTTGAAATAGCTCTTTAAGAATGCATAGTGTGTTTTTCTTTCTATATATAAGTGGAGAAATTTTTTTATATCTTGTTATTAATTTCTAGATTTATTTGCTGTTTACTGAAATAAAAACATACAACATAAGTGCTGTAAGTTTGTTTTATTAAAGGGACTCGCTGAGGACTGTAGCCCAGAAGACAGCCTCTCAGATGGCTCTGAGAAACTGCTTGGAAGAGGTAGGGGGAAAATTTTATGATTTCAGCTGGGGATATAAGCACTCAAGTGTACATCTCAGTAAAAGATAACTTCTAGCCATGAGGATCAGATATCCCAGCTAAAGTTAATTATTTTAGTGTTTTTCTATGTATGGGAAGATGCAAGAGACTAGGTTCACTACAATTCTTCCTAAAGTATAACTCTCTAAGGGTCTATTTTCCCAAAGCACAGAGTGCTTCAATCTATCCTTTGCGCTGAATTTCTTTCAGGGTGTACTGTAGGTCAGAGAGTACAACAGCCAATGGCATTATTTGTAGAACTGGATGGCAAATGATATTCCTTATTTTACATTGTTCTACTGTCGGAAAAGCCCTTTGTGTTATTTATACTTTTTCAAATTTGTGAGAATAAGATGCATTCTCATTAATGGGTTCAGTATGTGTATTCATCAGAATCATCATACTGACTTTGGGATTTAGGTCTTCAATAACTTTTTTTCTCCACTCCATCTACCTTTGAAGGAGTGACTTATGTTAAAATCCTTCTTTGTTAATGTATCTATCTCTCCAAATATCATCTGTTGTTTTTTCTTTACAAAATTTATTAGGCTATTATTTTATATATGTGTACATATCACACACACACACACATATATATACACATATATAAGTGTTAGGTATATAAGTATACCTATATACTTCCTCTTCATTTTGAATTGTGGCCAAGCATTAAAAAATGTCCTTAGCATCTTTTAATTCTATATCTCATCTACACAATCAGTTATTAATCTCATGAGCTCTATTTATTTCATTTAAATTTGCCTGATGTATTACTTTCCTCTCAGTTTCTTTCTGATTGCTTTTTATATGCATCTCTCACGTAAGCATAATATTAAATGCTGATTTTTGGACAATATAAGACCTCTTGTCTCTTAACAGATTTGTTAATCTGCATACATTTATCGACATGATTGATATTCTGGACTACATTCTGTCATATCCTATGTCATATTTGAATGTACATGTCTTGATACACACAGTTGTTTATCACACAGTCTATTTTAGTTACTTCTGTTTCTTCTCTTTTTCTTACTTCCTCTTCTCCTCCTCCTCTTTCTCTTTCCCCTTCTTTTCCTTCTCCTTCCCTTCCTCCTCTTCTTTCAAATAACCTCCTCCACAAAGTGGAAGCGAGAACTCAATCCTGAGTTCAGGTCTCAAAATAGGATTTCCAATTAGAAAAAGTCAACGATTCCGTACTGTAATAGAGCATATCTGTAGGCGGTGCGTAGACCACCAGAGACAGCTACTCTTACCATAGGCACTGAAATCCTGCTATTGAGTAAGCCTGTGTCCCTTGGTGTTGCACTAGTCTTAGATCTAGTCAATTAAAGGACTGCTTATTTAATTCCTTGAACATATTCCTGCAGCATCACGAAGGCTCCCCTCTGGAATTTAGGAAGCATGATTGATCTGTGGCTCACCTCTCTAGGCTCCTTAAAACATTTCAAATTACCAGTCCTTTGTACTCCCAACTGCCTCTTTCAGCCTGAGGAAAAGCAATGTGCAGGGAAGTAGTTAGAATGACTTTTACAAAGGACTCCAGTGCTATTGCTGAGAGGGAAGGGAGGTGAACATTAAAGCAACAAAACCAAAACAGTGATTTGTTACCATTTCAAAATGCTGCTGGATTTGCCATCACTGTGGCAGAGCAGTTTCAGAGGCAAACACAAGCTTCTTTAAGAACAATCTTTGTGTCTGAACAGAAAACATTTTGTCTTTTCAGGCAGGAAACCTAACGCAAGGCTTACCCAGAGACATATTTTTCATCATGTGGCCAGGACAATAAACATGGGGCTTTTGATCTGGGTGGCAATAGTGACAGAGCCAGAGTTCTAAAAGGAGAAAAATGGGAAACAAATCTGCTAGAGGTGAGTGTGTGTCCTCAGGTTATTTTTTCACGTCTAGAGTTCACCAAGCAAAGCCAGAGAGATTTCAAATAAACATGTCTAAAGGAGTCATAAAAATCCTAACCAGTGTGATAGTTTAAATCCCAATGTCAAAACACAGAAATGCATGGCCTATATCACACAAAACTTCTTTGGCCCCAGGTTTATAAATTAAACTTCTTTCAAACTCCTATTTTTACAAGTATAAATTTATAAATACCCTTCCTCCCTACTACCATCTTCCTATTATAAATAACAGCAAAATTATCCTCTGGTTCTGCAAGTGGAATAATTCTGTAATTGAAATGGAGACAAAAAGTATGCTAAAAGTGAACCTTTTAAATTTTCATTAGGACACAATTGCATGCCATTGTCATTGTACAAGTATTTTTTTTATTTTAAACTGTTATCCTAGAAACCACTGAAATTCATTATTTTACACGTTCCTCCATTTACAAATCAAAATGCCAAAGAGAAGCTCAGTTTATTTCAGCTCTGTTGGAAGAGATTGCTGTTATTAGGAAATGTGAGTGGGTTGAAGTGGGACTCCCTGTGGAGTTAACTTGGCAGAGTGGAGTTCCTGGCTCAACCTGATATTAAAAGTGAGTCATCAGTTTACCCACACAGCAGGGTCTTCACTTTGTACTTTTCAGTCTGAGCAACTCAGCAGCGGGTCCAAGGATTTAAATTTAATTCCTATAATTAATAATCAAATGAAAGAAATGCATCGCATTTATTTTGAGAATAATTTAATTATTCATAAATTCCTTACTTACTGACTGACAAATAATAACACAAATAAAATCTCTATCAAGACATTCAGTTTGTATATACAGTAGATTTATGTATGCTAAAGGCCAAAGGCATCTCTGTCCACATAAAAGTGATTTTTTCCCCCATTACATCCATTAACAGACATCTGAAGGGCAAAAATTTCAGGTACCTCTATCCTGTGTTTTAGAAGAAAAAAATTTTTTGAAGAAAAATTCAGTAATTTCTGTGCATTCATTAAAAGATACAAAATTATTGTATCTAATTATTACAAATTTGTATCTAATTATACAAAATTAGAGAATCTATTATAATACTCTAGCTTTAATAAAAGAATGCAAAAATGATTTAAAATTAATTCCTCATCTTAAGAATTAATGGATGAATGCAATTTAATTTTTCTCTCATTTCATGTACTAAGAAACACAAGATTTTATTCTTCATCTAAACTCAGTAAATCTCTAGTATATTTCTCAAGGCAGCCTCATGCTACTGGTGAGAGGACATAAATATATTCTGCTCCTAATTAGAGAGTATCTGTTCAAGATGAAATGAAGTACATTATTTAAAAACTAATAGTGACAATTCTGTTAGAGGCTGGTGCAACATAAGTAGTTGGTAGAATAAGCAAAATTGAGCACTTACAGTGCTCTCATACGTCAAGTATACCTACAACTCTCACATCCATTCACCTATATATTTAATACCTGTTTTCTTAGAATTAGCAAAATACTTCTTAAATGAGACCTTCAGCCTTGACTCTCACTATCTGTATGATGAACTCCAGCTACAGAAAGAATTTAATCCTGAGCAACCATTCTTATGTTTTGCTTCTTTGCATATACTGATTTAACCTTCCAGAAATACTTTCTCCATCTCTTCTAATTGTTACACTGAAAAGTATCCTCTTTTCAAATCTTAAGTACCCACTAATTTGTTACTGTAGTCTTTTCTACGCCATAAACATTTACTGAGCATGGCCCTGCCCATCAGAACAAGATCCAGTTTTCCCCACAGTCAATCTCTCCTATGAGGAAGTTTCCACAAGCCGCTTAGACTTATTCATCAGAGGGCAGACAGAATGAAAACTACAATCATAGAAAACTAACCAAACTGATCACATGGATCACAGCCTTGTCTTACTCAATGAAACTATGAGCCTTGCCCTGTAGGCCACTGAAGACGGATGCGTCATGGTGGAAAGTTGTGATAAAACATGGTCCATTGGAGAAGGGAATGGTACATCACTTCAGTATTTTTGCCTTCTCAACCCCATGAACAGTGTGAAAAGGCAAAAAGATATGATACTGAAAGATGCATTCCCAGGTGGGTAGGTGCCCGATATGCTACCAGAGAAGAGTGGAGAAAGAACTCCAGAAAGAAGGAAGAGACAGAGCCAAACTGAAAACAAGCCCAGTTGTGGATGTGACTGCTGATGGAAGTAAAGTCCAACACTGTAAAGAATAATATTGCGTAGGAACCTGGAATGTTAGGCCGATGAATCAACAATAATTGGAAGCGGTCAAATAGGAGATGGCAAGCGTGAACATCAGCTTGTTATGAATCAGTGAACTAAAAAGGACTGTATAGAGCTTCTGCATACAATCCATTTTAATTTAACTCAGATAACCATTACATCTACTACTGTGGGCAATAATCCCTAAGAAGATATGGAGTAACCCTCACAGTCAACAAAAGAGTCCAAAAAGCAGTACTTGGATGAAATCTGAAAAATGACAGACTGATCTCTGTTCATTTCCAAGGCAAACCATTCAATATCATGGTAATCCAAGTCTGTGCCCCAACCACTAATGCCGAAGAAGCTGAAGTTGAATAGTTCTATGATGACCTACAAGACCTTCTAGAACTAATACCAAAAAAAGATATCATTTTCATCATAGGGGATTGTAATACAAAAGTAGGAAGTCAAGAGTTACCTGAAGTAATTGGCAAGTTTGGCTTTGGACTACAAAATGAAGCAGAACAAAGACTAACAGTTTTGCCAAGAGAACACACTGGTCATAGGAAACACCTTCTCCCAAAAATCAAGACATGACTGCACATGGACATCACCAGATGGTCAATACTGAAATCAGACTGACTATATTCTTTGCAGCCAAAAATGGAGAAGCTCTATACATTCAGCAAAAATAAGACCAGGAGCTGACTGTGGCTCAGATCATGAACTCCTTCTTGCCAAATTCAGACTCAAATTGAAGAAATTAGGGAAACCTCTAGACCATTCAGATGTGACCTAAATTAAAATCCCTTATGATTATACAGTGGATATAACAAATAGATCTAAGGGATTATATCTGATAAACAGAGCGCCTGAAGAACTATGGATGGAGCTTCATGAAACTGTATAGGAGGCAGGGATCAAGACCATCCCCAAGAAAAGAAATGAAAAAAGGCAAAATGGTTGTATGAGGAGGCCTTACAAATACCTGAGAAAAGACAAGAAGCTAAAGGCAAAGGAGAAAAGGAAAGATATTCCCATCTGAATGCAGAGTTCCAAAGAATAGCAAGGAGAGATAAGAAAGACTTCCTCAATAATCAATGCAAAGAAAGAAAAGAAAACAATAGAATGGGAAAGACTACATATCTCTTTTAGAAAATTGGTGATATCAAGGGGACATTTCATGCAAGGATGGGCACAATTAAGGACAGAAACGGTATGGACCTAACAGTAGCAGAAGATATTAAGAAAAGGTAGCAAAAATACACAGAAAAATTGTACAAAAAAGATCTTCATGACCCAGATAATAACAATGGTATGATTACTCACCTAGAGCCAGATATCCTGGAATGTGAAGTCAAGCGGGCCTTAGGAAGCATCACTATGAACAAAACTAGTGGAGCTGATGGAATTCCAGTTGAGCTATTTCAAATCCTAAAAGATGATGCTGTGAAAGTGCTGCACTCAATATGCCAGCAAATTTGGAAAACTCATTAGTGGCCACAGCAGTGGGAAACATCAGTTTTCATTCCAATCCCAAAGAAAGGCAATGCTAAAGAACGTTCAAACTACCACACAATTGCACTCATCTCATACGCTAGCAAAGTGATGCCCAAAATTCTCCAAGCCAGGCTTCAAGAGTACGTAAACTGAGAACCTTTAGATGTTCAAGTTGGATTTAGAAAAGGCAGAGTAACCAGAGATCAAATTTCCAACATCAGCTGGATCATAGAAAAAGCAAAAGAGTTCCAGAAAAACATCTACTTCTGCATAATTGACTACACCAAAGCCTTTAACTGTATGGATTACAACAAACTATGGAAAAATTTTAAAGAGATGAGCATACCAGACTACCTTACCTGCCTCCTGAGAAATCTGTATGCAGGTCAAGAAGCAATAGTTAGAACTGGACATGGAATAACAGACTGGTTCCAAATTTGGAAACAAGTACGTCAAGGCTGTATATTGTCACCCTGCTTATTTAACTTATATACACAGTACATCATTCCAAACACTGAGCTGGATGAAGCACAAGCTAGAATCAAGATTGCTATGAGAAATATCAATAACTTCAGATATGCAGATGACACCACCCATATGATAGAAAGTGAAGAGGAACTGAAGAACCTCTTCATGAAAGTCAAAGAGGAGAGTGAAAAAGCTGGTTTAAAACTCAGCATTCAAAAAACTCAGATCATGGCATCTGGTCCCATCACTTCATGGCAAATTGATGGAAAAACAATGGAAACAGTGACAGACTTTATTTTCTTGGGCTCCAAAATCACTGCAGATGGTTTGCTCCTTGGAAGAAAAGCTGCTAAGTCGCTTCAGTCATGTCCGACTCTGTGCGACCCCACAGATGGCAGGCCACCAGGCTCCTCTGTCCCTGGGATTCTCCAGGCAAGAATACTGGAGTGGGTTGCCATTTCCCTCTCCAATACATGAAACTGAAAAGTGAAAAGTGAAGTCGCTCAGTCATGTCCAACTCTTAGTGACCCCATGGACTGCAGCCTACCTCCATCCATGGGATTCTCCAGGCAAGAATACTGGAGTTGGTTGCCATTTCCTTCTCCAGAGTCAGACATGACTGAGCTATTAACCACAAACACACACACCTGATCTATAAAAGGTGAATACTTTGGCCACCTGATGCGAAGAGTCGACTCATTAGAAAAGACCCTGATGCTGGGAAAGACTGAAGGCAGGAGGAGAAGGGGACAACGGAGGATTAGATGGTTGGATGGCATCACTGACTCAATGGACATGAATTTGAGCAAGCTCTGGGAGATGGTGAAGGACACAGAAGTCTAGCAATCTGCAGTCCATGGGGTCACCAAGAGTCACAAACATCTGTACATCTGCCCTGCCCAAGTTGAAGAGAGATGAGTTTGAATTCTCCTAAGGTGACATCAAGAATGCATTTTAAACTGTATTTAAAAACACATTAAACCTGAAAGCCTAAAGGATTTAAATTCTGATATATTGAGGCTTTTACACTTATATTGCTCAAGTTTCAGAATATTTTCCCTTGAACAAATATATATGATATTTTAAAAATATATTAGGTGTAGAAAATGCCTAAAAATTGTTAAATGTTAATACCTAGCTTGGTATACTGAGAATTTACATCACTTACAAACCTAAGGTTCAATGGACAAGTTAATATCTAGAATTTTATATAACTTGAAAGTCATTGCTTCAATAACAAAAGGAATTAGAAAACATATTCTGAATATTTTGACTTTCAGTTTTTACAACTTACATAGGTATTTAAGCAGCATCAAAAAGTAAGAATTTTTATTAATTTTTTTCTAGTTTAATTAAGCCACACCAGAATTTATAGGCAAAAAGTCAGATTTCTGATTGAATTTCTAGTCCCATGTGACAGTGTATTTCAGGAAACAACACAGTACTCTATAGAGCTCCTGGCATGACTTCAGTAAAGGTCAAATAAGTTAAGTGCTCCAGCAGTGAGCCCAACATTTAGTAGCCTTGAAAGGACTTATAGATAAATGCACTTATCACAAGTGTATGACTTGATACATTTAATAAATGGTACACACCCATATAACATTTTCAGGAGCCCAAAGTTGTTATATGCTCCCTTCCTGTTTGGACTTACTGCTCAAAGAATATCCACTACATACAATTCTACCTAGACCAAATAGTTTTGCTTTATAATTTTTTTAGTTTTAGGTAAATAGAATCATATGGTATGTGGTCTTTGTGCCTCATTTGTTGCCTCACTTTGTGCTTCACTCTTATTTGTGAGATTCAGCATATTTTCCATGTGTGTGCATGCTCAGTCACTCAGTTGTTCCACTCTTAGCAACTCTATAGACTGTACCCCACCAGGCTGCTCTGTCCATGGGATTTCCCAGACAAGAATACTGTAGTGGGTTGCCATTTCCTCCCCCAGGGAAATCCTCCTGACCCAAGGATTAAATATCTGTCTCCGGTATTGCAGGCAGATGTCTTAATAGGATGCTAATCCCCCTGTTTTACATTTTAAAACTTAGATTTCCAAATCTATTTTCAAATGGCTCCTATAGGCATGAAGAACAGACTAAGCTATCTGGTCCACAGTTCACAATTTAACACATATTGCTTCTGATTCTACAAGATGGCCCATTTTCTTGAAGTAGGGTTCAGCCACAAATTAACCTGGTTGAGGTTGATTGTTACCAACAGTTTTAAGCTTCTGTATTTTCTTTATTAGGAGCTACTCTATGGTCCAGTGGTTAAGACTCTACACTTCCATTGTTGGGAGTGCAGGTTTCATCCATGGTAGGGGAACCAAGATCCCACTTACTGTGAGGTATGGCCCAAAAAGAATGGTGGGTTCTGTTTCTATAAATTTAAATATCTGTCAGAGCTTTCTGTGATGTGACACCAATTTATCTAATATTTGGCCAAGACAGAGAGAACTGGCCAAAAAAAAAAAATTAGGGTTACCAAAAAGCAAACATGGGGAGGAGGGATAAATTAGGAGCTTGGGATAACATACACACACTACTACCTGTAAAATAGATAACCAACAAGGACCCATTGTGTAGCTCATGGAACTCTACTCAATATTCTGTAATAACATATGGGAAGAGAGTCTGAAAAAGAGTGAATGTATGTATATATAAACTGAACCAGTATGCCATACACCTGAAACTAATACAACATTGTAAACCAACTATAATATTACAAAAAAAGAAAATCCTCATAGTCTTAAGTAAATTAGATTTTGTTACAATTGATTTTAAGTTATTGTGATCCCTAAATTCAATCCCCTAAAATGTGCCAGGGAGTGGCCTAATTTTATATCCTGCATCCTGGTTTCTATTTCCATTCCAGTGCTCCCATTTCCAAGTAGCTACTTAGAGCTCTGTTTCTATTTTCAACACCACACATACATTTCTCATATTCATACATATATTTCAGCTACTTGCTGCCTGCTTTAATTATGAAAGAAAACATGTACAACTCTTATCCTTCTAGTTTCATCTACTGTGCCCTAAAACCTTGTCTCCCTACCCACTAGCAATCCCACATACTCTCATTTATAAAATTACATATTACCCCTACATCATCTCCTCCATGAATCAAAGGAGAATGTTTGGAATTTTTCACTTTAGGCAAAATGGTTTGGTTTCTATGTTAGAGATGAAAAATTTCACACTTGGCCTAATTTTACATATAAGCAGACCCTGATGCTAACCAACAATGATAACAATAATATTATTACTAATGATAAATTAGCTTTGAATTGAGTTTGCAAAATTTCCTGAAAATAGCTATGGGAATAAGCAATTTTAATTTATTGATAGCTCTCTGGTTATGCTGTGGTGGAATTTGTTCAAGCTTATTTTTTGGAGCTATCTAGACATCCTGATGAACTATGGACGAACGTTCGTGACATTGTACAGGAGAAAGGGATCAAGACCATTCCCATGGAAAAGAAATGCAAAAAAGCAAAATGGTTGTCTGAGGAGGCCTTACAAATAGCTGTGAAAAGAAGAGAAGCAAAAAGCAACGGAGAAAAGGAAAGATATTCCCATTTGAATGCACAGTTCGAAAGAATAGCAAAGAGAGATAAGAAAGCCTTCATCAGCAATCAATACAAAGAAACAGAGGAAAACAAAAGAATGGGAATGACTAGAGATCTCTTCAAGAAGATTAGAGATACCAAGGGAACATTTCATGCAAAGATGGGCTAGATAAAGGACAGAAATGGTATGGACCTAACATAAGCAGAAGATATTAAGAAGAGGTGGCAAGAATACACAGAACTGTACAAAAAAGATCTTCATGACCCAGATAATCATGATGGTGTGATCACTCACCTAGAGCCAGACATCCTGGAGTGTGAAGTCAAGTGGGCCTGAGGAAGCATCACTATGAACAAAGCTAGTGGAAGTGATGGAATTCCAGTTGAGCTATTTCAAATCCTGAAAGATGATGCTATACGAGTGATACACTCACTATGCCAGAAAATTTGGAAAACTGCAGTGGTCACAGGACTGGAAAACATCAGTTTTCATTCCTGTCCCAAAGAAAGGCAATGCCAAAGAATGCTCAAACTACTGCACAGTTGCACTCATCTCACATGCTAGTAAAGTAATGCTCAAAATTCTCCAAGCCAGGCTTCAACAGTACGTGAACTATGAACTTCCAGATGTTCAAGCTGGTTTTAGAAAAGGCAGAGGAACCAGAAATAAAATTGCCAACATCCACTGGATTATTGAAAAAGCAAGAGAGTTCTAGAAAAACATCTATTTCTGCTTTATTGACTATACCAAAGCCTTTGACTGTGTGGATCACAATAAACTGTGGAAAATTCTGAAAGAGATGGGAATACCAGACCAACTGACCTGCCTCTTGAGAAACCTGTATGCAGGTCAGGAAGCAACAGTTAGAACTGGACATGGAACAACAGACTGGTTCCAAATAAGAAAAGGAGTACGTCAAGGCTGTAAATTGTCACCTTGCTTATTTAACTTATATGCAAAGGACATCATAAGAAATGCTGGGCTGGAAGAAGCACAAGCTGGAATCAAGATTGTTGGGAGAAATATCAATAACCTCAGATATGCAGATGACACCACCCTTATGGCAGAAAGTGAAGAGGAACTAAAAAGCCTCTTGATAAAAGTGAACAAGGAGAGTGAAAATGTTGGCTTAAAGAGAAAATGTTGAGCTTAAAGCTCAACATTCAGAAAACTAAGATCATGGCATCTAGTCCCATCACTTCATGGGAAATAGATGAGGAAACAGTCGAAACAGTATCAGACTTTATTTTTCCGGGCTCCAAAATCACTGCAGATGGTGACTTCAGCCATGAAATTAAAAGATGCTTACTCCTTGGAAGGAAAGTTATGACCAACCTAGATAGCATATTAAAAAGCAGAGACATTACTTTGTCAACAAAGGTCCATCTAGCCAAGGCTATGGTTTTTCCAGTAGTCATGTATGGATGTGACAGCTGGACTATAAAGAAAGCTGAGCGCCAAACAATTGATGTTTTTGAACTGTGGTGTTGGATAAGACCCTTGAGAGTCCCTTGGATTGCCAGAAGATCCAACCAGTCCATTCTAAAGGAAATCAGTCTTGGGTGTTCATTGGAAGGACTGACAATGAAGCTGAAACTCCAAAACTTTGGCCACCTCATGCGAAGAGTTGACTCACTGGAAAAGACCCTGGTGCTGGGAAGGATTGGGAGCAGGAGGAGAAGGGGATGACAGAGAGTGAGATGGATAGATGGCATCACCGATTCTATGGACATGAGTTTGGGTAAACTCCAGGAGTTGGTGATGGACAGGGAGACTTGGCGTGCTGTCCATGGGGCCACATAGAGTCAGACATGACAGAGTGACTGAACTGAACTCAGACACAGAGGTAAAAAATAAATCATATAAATAAATCCTTGTATTATCAAAAATATTGATGAATAAAGTAAAAAATAAATTCAATTTTAAACAGGAAAACACAATTTTCAAACATTTTAAGTCTAGTTTTTTCTTGCTATAGGCCAATATTTTAATATTCATTTAATTGCTTACAAAAGATACAACTTATATTCAGCTTACTTTGTTATGTATGTTCATAATATACTCGATCAATTAATAACAAACTGAAAGTCAAAATTCTAATTCATTTATTCTTGTCATATTAAAAAAGTTATTATGTCAGACTGGGCTATATGAAGTGTAAGACAGAATTTCAAATTGAAGGTTTTCTGTGCTAAGTATACTATTATTTTAAAGCGATTTCAAATTCAAATGTGAACAGATGACATTTGTTTTGAGAAGCTGACAATTCCAAATCAGCTAAGTGAAAAACAGAAATATTCTCATCTGAGAATAACTAGAAGATTTTGAATGGTGGTGAATTTAGTTGTGTCCTACACTTGTGACCCATAGACCATAGCACACCAGGCTCCTCTGTCCATGGGATTTTCCAGGCAAGAATACTGGAGTGGTTTGCCATTTACTGCTTCAGGGGATCTTCTCAACCCAGAGGGACTGAACCCAGTCTCCTGGACTACAGGCAGATTTTTGACTGACTGAGCTACTGGGGAAACTTCTGAGTATTTCTGGTGTTTTCTGATCTAAACATACTCTTATCCCTAAATGAAAGCTGAGTGAGCTTAGGTGTGATTTACTACTGTTTTGAGTCAGGAATGTGCAGCTTCCAAAATCCCCAAGTGAAAGTGAAAAGTGAGTGTCTGTCACTCAGCAGTGTCCAACTCTTTGCAACCCCATGGAATGTAGTCCGCTAGGCTCTTCTGTCTGTGGAATTCTCCAGGCAAGAAGACTGTAGTGGGTAGCTATCCCATTCTCCAGGGGATCTCCCCAACCCAGGGATAGAACCCAGACTTCCTGCACTGCATCATCAGAGATGCCATTTTTTTTTTCAGTCTACAGATATTGATGAATGATGCACACTGACTGATCATTATATAGGGTCAGCATCTAACATACTGGATTCAATAGCACAGGATCAAAAGGAAGCACCAATATTCCCTGCTCTTCATCTTAAATTTGATGAGAATCTAGAATACCTCTCAAATTCTGGCTACATTTTTTTTTTAATTCTGGCTACATTTTTGTAGTATATATTTATTATCAAAGTAAAGGCTGAATGATGGCTTAAAACTCAGAATGTTCTAATGAAACCACAAAAAACTAGCTGCATGAAAGTGCACAGATAATGTCCAATTGATCTTTGGAATCTAAAGTAGCCATGAAATGTTGGACATCATGCCAAGAAGTGGTATATTGCCATTATAGAGACACTAATGCAGAAATAGAAATCTTTGCTCTGGGAGGTGGGAAGGGGAAATGTATGTCATCTCAAAACCCACTCTACTTCAGGGAATGCCATAATCATTCCCACATGCAAGGTACATGCATGCAAAATAAAAATACTAAAGCACTAAAGGGCTCTAGGTAAAGAAGTCCCAAGTGCTAGGTGGTTCCAGCAGAAGAGCTGAGAACCTGGAGATTCTGGGTGCTCTTTGAATTCTCTCTCAGAACAATTAAAAGTTTAAGTATCTACTTTCCCCTCACGTTCTCCAAACAAACAAACAAAAAAGAGTTTTACTACCAAGGTTCCAACTGCTATCAGATGCTAGTAATTGTTATGATAAATGTATCACAAGATAAATCCTTTCATTCATTTTAAAAACTTTAAAAATTAAAAGTTTATTCATAATTTTTATTCATATCATTATATCATATTTTATCATAATTTTAGCTTATTTTATATGCCATGCCACTCATGTTGACTGTTTTATCCCTGCTTTCTCTGTGCTGCTCTTATATGACCTGCTGGCAGAGGTAATGAGTGGAAATCCATTAGCTGCCTGTGTGGAAGATGGCTGTTGCTTTGTTTGTATTAGGCTAGTGTAAAAGTAATCGTGGTTTTGCATTTGTTGAACTTTGGTGTCTGATACTGGGATACTTAATTAAATGTGGTTATGTTATACCTTATATTAATGTGCATTTCTCACTTTATATTTTTTTGCTAATGCATTATTACTTGCTGTTTATTTGATATTTATTTTAGACTATAGAAATGATGTTAGATAAAAAGCAAATTTGAGCAATTTTTAAATTAGAATTCAAAATGGATCTTGGAGCAGCAGAGACAACTTGCAACATCAACAACACATTTGGCCCATGAACTGCTGAAGAACACACAGTGCAGTGGTGATTCACAAAGGTTTACAAAGGAGCCTTTAAGATGAGGAGCGTAGTGGCCAGCCATCGGAAGTTGACAACAGCCAACTGAGATGATCATTGAAGCTGATCCCCTCACAACTATGAGATGCTGTTGAAGAACTCAACATCAACAATTTTTTAGTTGTTTGGAATTTGAAGCAAATTGGAAAGGCAAAAACCTTGATTAAGTGTGTGCCTCATGCAGCAGCAGCAGCTAAGTCACTTCAGTCATGTCCAACTCTGTGCGACCCCATAGACAGCAGCCCACCAGGCTCCTCCATCCCTGGGATTCTCTAGGCAAGAAAACTGGAGTGGGTTACCATTTGCCTCTCCAATGCGCGCGTGCATGCCAAGTCATTTAAGTCGTGTCTGACTGTGTGACTCCATGGACAACAGCCCACCAGGCTCCTCCGTCCACAAATCAAAAAAATTGTCATTCTGAAGTGTCTTCTCTCATCATACTCAGCAAAAAGGAATCATTTCTTGATTGGATTGTGACATGTGACAAAAAATAGATTTTTACCCAACAATCAGAGATGACCAGCTCAGTGGTTGCACCTAGAAGAAGCTCCAAAGCACTTTCCAAAGTCAAACTTGTATCAGAAAAGGTTACGGTCACTATTTGGTGGTCTACTCTCCAGTTGATCCACTACAGCTTTCTGAATCCTGGCAAAACCATTACATCGGAGAAGCATGCTTAGCAAATCGATGAGATGCACTGGAAACTGTAAAGACTGCAGCCGGAATTGGTCAACAGAAAGAACCCAATTTATCTCCAGGACAAGGCCCGACTGCACATCACACAACCAATGCTTCAAAATTTAAAAGAAATTGAGCTATGCCTTATCTGCCATATTCACCTGACCTCTCATGAACCAACTATCACTTCAAGCATCTCAACAACTTTTTGCAGGGAAAAAGCTTCCATAACCAGCAGGAGGCAGAAAATGCTTTCTAAGAGTTCATCAAATCCCGAGGCATGAACTTTTATGTTGCAGGAAGAAACAAACTTATTTATTGTTGGTAAAACTGTGTTGACTGTAATGGTTCGTATTTTGATTAATGAAGATGTTTTTGTGCCTAGGTATAATGATTTAAAATTCAGAGTTCAAAACTGCAATTACTTTTGTACCAACCTGATAAGATGCCTACCCTCACCTGACTGACTTCTTGACAGGGAAATGTTAAAACCCACTGTTTTAATGCAGTCAAAATACATTTTGAAATAATTTTGACTTCGAATGTTTATATGCTGCAGTTTTCTTTTAACACTTAAGGTGAGCATATTAGAAGCATAAACACATCTGCACAGTTATATGAGGAAACAAAGTGTAACTTCTGATAAAACAGCAGCAAAAGTAGGTTCAAAATAGAAGTATGATGTCTACATATTTTCTAACATTGTCTTTTAGATGAAGTCACACAAATATAAACTTCACACTCTACTGCAAGTTTTATGGTTAATTTTGATATGATTTCTGGTTAAAGCAAACAATTTTCAGATCTTGGTTTCCCTCTCACATTTTTATAAAGAGAAGCACTACCTTAAATACTGTAACAGATTTCCAATTTGTTGTTCTGAAAGATCATTCCTACTACCACTGGCTATGCTCATTATTTGTCTTTTTCAGAAATATCTTCCTGAAAATAATATATAAAAAAATAAAACAAAAGGCAAAGAAAATAATCCAATCCAATATGGTGGAAGTTTAATAGCCCTGTGAAGTCCTGTCACTGATAATAGAATACAGTTTTACTGCAATGTAAACATAAACCCACATTTAAGAAAAGTTTTTCTGGTTAGCAGGATGTGTGTTATTTAAGCTGGTGGCTAGAGGGAGCCCTTTTTTCTCAGAAGCAATTATCTAAAAGAGAAATTGAATTCTACAATTAAATTATTGAACTGACTTTTTAAAACATAACAGCAACATTACTGAAGTATAATGGATAGCTGGCATTTGATTTAAAATGTGTGTTCCTGTTTTTGTTTTCCTTTTGCATAAGAAAAATGGACAAAGGCAAATCAAGCCAAGTTTAATGTTGGGCAAGGAGCCAAGTTCTGATGCACTCAATAGCTCAGATTTACTGTTTAGTAGTTGCTAGTCAGTTTATGTGAGCCTGAAGACTGGCTACGAAGAGCACATAGTTTCATTTTGGAGAAAGGGGGAAGTGGAAGGAGATGAGCCATTCCATTCAGAAGGACAAGAAATGCGTTTGCATGTCTGGAGAATACATGTATTTTTAGAGAGACTTGCCAGGCAAATCCTGCCTCTGGCTGGAGAGGCAAGCCCCTCAGACCCAGGGCTGTCACCTGCCACCCTCTCCCTTCCTGGCTTTCCCTCCAAGGCTGGGTGGGAAACTCCAAGGCACATGTGAAAGAGAAACAGTTACAGAAAGGGATGAGGAGGGAAAAAAGCTTATCCTCTCACCAATTAGTTTGCTTACTTTCGCCTTTTCTGTCTCAGACCACCGGGTGCCTGGAATTAATATACGGACGGCCAAATCCACTTCAACTCAGCCACAGTTCTGGCAAACTGAGCTTCTGCTGTGTGGTTTGGTGTGTCTTTGGCCTCCTCCGTCTGCTGGTCAGGTAGTTAGTTCTCTCTAACCATGAAATTTGTGGGCTAGATTCCTAAGCCTTCTCCTTACTCTTTCCATAGCATAGAAATTGGAGCATTAATATTTATCTAAAAATCAGAATTCTGAGTGTTGGAGGAAAAATTCATGGAGCTTAAGATGCCCTACCTCTGAATATATATGCTTGGGAGACTGATTTCTTGGGACCTTTGCCAGAGGACAGTTCGACTTAATTATAAAAAGCCATTGGTGTCATTGAGCCCATCCCTGGTATGAACTTTTAACTGTGAGTCTAGAGGCCCTGACCACACACTAGGCCTTCTATAAACCTGAGGAAGGCTGCAAGGGTGTGGTCTGTACTTTGCAGGCTCCAGTGTCCGGGTTAGAAAAACAGGCGGCAGCTTTCTTAGAACGTTACAGTCATTTTAAAACTTACTCTTGCCTAACGTGAAAGGCAAATATTTTATTATTTTTTATGCTGCACATTTCAAATATTAACCAAGACACTAACATGTAGAAAAGGTACACTTTATTTGTAGCAAAAGGAGAGTAAGTTTAATTTCAGCTTCTAATTTTTATTCAGGGATCTCAAAAAGTACCGCTAGTAGCAAACTAATGAAGCATCTCACTGATTTTCAAAATGTGGCTCTTGGATAACTGGAACCCATGAAGGTGTTCCAGGTGGTCTGGGACAAGCCCAGAACACAAGTTACACACATGCAACAACGTATTTTTATAAATGTATTTTCCACTGCAGATCTGAGTCTGTGCTGGAGAGCATAAAAATGAATGCTTAAAAAAAAAAAAAATCTAACCACAATAATGATTACAGAGCCAAGCAAAAACACCACAAAATGGTACTGAGAGCTTCTGGATATCAAAGAAAGTAATACACTTGAGTAGGTGGTCCACAGGGCCTTATGCCCTGCCTAAGTGGTCTGTGGAAGCTGCTGCACAGTGGCGCAACCACTATAATCTCCCTAAAGTCTCTTGCAGGTGACTGTTTATCTCAGATAAAGAGCTGCATTTCTTTCCAGCATGGGGAGTTTTTCTATAGTTTTACTACATGCTTTTATGACAGATTAATAATTCTTTGTACATGATCCTCAAAATTTATCTCAAAAGTCTTCTAAACTTAGAATGCAGAAGTGAAATGTTTTGAGTGAGGGGATCCACAGATATATGTAGACTTCAATATAATTTGCAACCCTATATTTATCAGGTACATACATAGTCATATTAATTTTGAAAGCTATCTTGGTGCTCCATGGTAATGTTCTACTTACAGTAGCTATTGTTTTCTAGTAGACATTTTTGGAGGATTGGCGTTCTATCAGATCAAAGGCAAGTCTGTATCAAATACTCCATATTTGGATAGATGTAGAGTTGGGGAGGGGAGGAGTAGAGAAAGGTGTGGGATACCTACTATTTTACAAACCCAATGTTAGTAGCTTTTCAAGAATTATCTCATTCATATCTCTTAATATATCTTTAGAATAGCTATTATTATTTTCATTAAATAGATTTAGAAACAGAAGCTCTGAGAGTTTCTGAATGATCTGTCAAAAACCACACATCTGTAGAGGTGCAGGGCAAACCTGGAACCCTACTATAATGTAATCAAGGGGATTTCTATTATATCTTTTTTTAACCTGCCATCCTAAGCTTTTCCAGAGATTTTGAGTGGACTCTTTTCAATAATAGTATTATACAAACAGTAGAGACTATGCGCTAACCAGCAATACTATAGAATTTGATTGTCAGACTTATTTCTAATCCTCTCTCTCTCTATTAGGAGAAGGCAATGGCACCCCACTCCAGTATTCTTGCCTGGAAAATCGCTTGGGTGGAGGGGCCTAGTAGGCTGCAGTCCACGGGGTCGCTAAGAGTCGGACACGACTGAGCGACTTCACTTTCACTTTTCACTTTTATGCATTGGAGAAGGAAATGGCAACCCACTCCAGTGTTCTTGCCTGGAGAATCCCAGGGACAGGGGAGCCTGGTGGGCCACCATCTATGGGGTTGCACAGGATCAGACACGACTGATGCGACTCAGCAGCAGCAGCTCTCTTTATTAAAATTCACGGAGCGCACATGTAACTGAAAGTCTGATCCACAAGGCATCTTTTACTTCACTGGTAATGACCTGTGTAATAGATTCAGGGTTAACTTGTCATTTGGGGTTCCTTAAGAGTTTGGGGAGTTGGTTAGAAAAGGGAGTCCTCTCTGGGTCTCTTGTCCCCTGCAATTCTTGCTAACTGTGCCAAGAATGCAAGGCTCTGGCCACTCTTTATGTGAGTAATGTCTCAGGGTTGTGTTATGCGATTGAGAGATAAAACTTTGAAAGATGAAGTAGTGTCTCTCCATTAAACAAAAGACAGTCTTTCCTACTGCTTCCTATAAAAGTGGATTCCTAAAACTTAAAATTTCTCATCGAAAATAAAGTTCACTACATATGAGCATCCATCCTGACCATATACTACTGTCCTCAAGAGATCTGGGGGAAGAGCATCTGTGGCAGGAAGAATTGTGTTGCCAATGAGATTCTACTCTTGGGGCTTCCCTGGCAGTCCAGGTGGTTAGGACACCACACATTCAATACAAGGGGTGAGAGTTCAATCCCTGGTTGGGGAAATAAGATCCCATATGCCAGTGATACCGAAAAAAGTAAAGAAAAAAAAAAAAAACAGAAAGAGAGAGATTCTACTCCTAATCCCTGGGACTGTGACTATGATGAGATACCATACTGAACATGTTACCTTACACACACACAGAGGAATTCGGTGAGATAATTAAGGTTATAAATAGTTGACTTTAAAACAGGAAGGTTATACTGAACTATCAATGTGAACGCAATGTATTCCTATCAGTCCTTATAAGCAGAGGCAGAAGAGGTGATCATAAAGATACAACAAAAAGAGAATTAAAGAGATTCACAGAGAGATATATACATCTGCTGTGCAGATATATTCAGCTTGAAAATGGATGGTCTCACAAGCCAATGAGTACAAGTGACCTCAGGAAACAGAGAAACCCTGGGGAACTGCCAGCAAAGAAACAGGGGTCTCGCTCCTAGAATCCCATGGATTTGAAGTGAATTCTGACGTCAAGCACCTAAATGTGCCTATGATCAGATTCTCCCTCCCCCCATAACTTCCACAGATATCTTGATTCTGCTCTTGCGAGACCTTAAGCAGACTACACCAGTAAGGCTGAATTTTGCCCTACACAACTATGAGGCAATGTGTGAGTATTATTTTAAGCTGCTGAGTTTGTGGTGATTTAAATAAAAGCCAAGACTCACCAGTGTCTAGAATTAGCAGATATGAGTGATAATGCCCCTGTTGAGCTGATAGAGGCTACAAAGCATATTGAAGAGTATCAGAGTGAAAAAGACCTGGATTACAATCAGCCCTTAATAGTTGTGCGATCTTAGAGGATTTAACTGATCTAGCTAAGCTTCTTTAAAAAAAAAAAAAAACAAAAGCTTTTAATTTTAATTAGGTCCCATTTGTTTATTCGTGTTTTTATTTCCAATATTCTGGGAGGTGGGTCATGGAGTATCCCGCTTTGGATTATAGCAGAGAGTGTTTTGCCTATGTTATCCTCTAGGAGTTTTATAGTTTCTGGTCTTATGCTTAGATCTTTAATCCATTTTGAGTTTATCTTTGTGTATGGTGTTAGAAAGTGATCTAGTTTCATTCTTTTACAAGTGGCTGTCCAGTTTTCCCAGCACCACTTGTTAAAGAGGTTGTCTTTTCTCCATTGTATATTCTTGCCTCCTTTGTCAAAGATAAGGTGTCCATAGATGCGTGGATTTATCTCTGGGCTTTCTATTCTGTTCCATTGATCTATGTTTCTGTCTTGAATGCAAACTAGTACAGCCACTATGGAAAACAGTGTGGAGGTTCCTTAAAAAGCTGCAAATAGACCTGCCATATGACCCGGCAATCCCACTGCTGGGCATATACACCGAGGAAACCAGAATTGAAAGAGCCACGTGCACCCCAATGTTCATCGCTGCATTGTTTACAATAGCCAGGACATGGAAGCAACCTAGATGCCCATCAACTGACGAATGGATAAGAAAGCTGTGGTATATATACACAATGGAATATTACTCAGCATTAAAAAAAAATTCATTTGAAGCAATTCTACTCAGATGGACGAAACTGGAGCCCATTATCCAGAGTGAAGTAAGCCAGAAGCAAAAACAACAATACAGTATATTAACACATATATATGGAATTTAGAAAGACAGTAATGAGAACCCAACATGGGAGACAACAAAAGGAACTCAGATGTATAGAATAGACTTGTGGACTTTGTGGATGAGGGTAAGGGTGGGATGAGATGGGCGAAGGGCATTGAAGCATGTTAATTGTCATGTGTCTAATCAATCGCCAGCCCAGGATTGATGCTCGGGACTGGTGCAGCGAGATTTCCCGGGGGGGAGGGAGGAGGGAGGGGGGACCCGGAGGGGAAGCATATGTAAACCCATGGTGATATCATAACAATGTATGGCTAAAACAATAAAAAAAAAAAAAAAAAAAAAAACAACTGATATTTTAAATTAACTGTGAACAGTAAATAAAACTATAAATACATAATGTTTGCACAGTATCTGACAGATTGTAAGGTATCCCCTCCATCACTTCTTGTACCTTGTCCATATACCTCCAAGATGATAGTTTAGTGGCCAAGGCATAAAGAATCAGCTAACTTTCTGAACTAAAAATAAGAGATTCCTCAAGAAAATAACTTGTCTCTCAGATGTATGATCCAGTGTTTACATTAACAATTTTTCAGAGAAAATGCATGCACAAATACATTGCTCTGATAGCTATTCTGATAAAACCACAAATGAAGACTGCTGGTCTATTCTTACCTAATTTTCACAGGAAGACTTTTTAGTGCTACAGTTGCACAGATGATTTTCAGGTATTCTTATTCTTCTCACTTTCTTTACGTCCTTTCAGTGTCCTGCTCACATACTCTTGTTGCCAATGAGAAGTCACAGCAGGCAGAGGCAGCCTTTTCCTCTTGCTCTTTTCAGAACTTCTGTGTTAACTGCAAATACTCCCTCAGAGTTGTCAGACAAAACGCATGACCACTAGTTGCAGTAGCTTTGGGCTAATTGAGGCATAAGCGAAATCACTGAGGAGACATCTGGAATAAGCATTTATTAGAAGATACCAAGCACTTTCCAGGTGGCTCATTGGTAAAAAATCTGCCTGCCAATACCGGAGACACAGGAAATATGGGTTCGATCCCTGGGTCAGAAAGATCCCCTGACGAAGGGAATGGCAACCAGTCCAGTATTCTTGCCTGGAGAATCCCATGGACAGGGCAGCCTGGTGGGCTACAGTCCATGGGGTCACAGAGTGGGACAAAACAAAACTGAACAGACAAACACACATGCAGAAGACACTGACCAGATAATGTCTGGCTTTGTCACACCTTCAGTCAACAAAAATTTATGCAATAAGAAAGAAGCTTAGAGTTGAGCTGATAGCATAATTTTATAGCTGAGGAAACCATAATGCACCAAGACTAAGGATACGGTATTAGCAGCCACAACGAGACCAGAATCAAGTTTTCTAGGTTTCCTAAGCTATGATGTTTTCCTTTCTCTAAACATATGGACAGACAGTGGCTCTCAGTTTTTATAAATGCGACAGGCAAAGGCATGGGGGATACAGAAATTAGTGGTATTTTTCAGTGCTCTTGCTATGCTCCTATTGCTCTTTTATATATGCTTCTGTTCCTTACCTATCTAAAAGACTAGTTACAACAAATACAAATATATTCATGGTAACAGACTCAAGGTTTCTTTTCTCTGTTAGAATCCTGGAATAATTGGCCTAGCAAGTGGTTGCAGGGAAAATAAAGGAAAGAAAGGTCCTTGAAAACTGAGGTCCCTGACAGGTCACAGTTTGTAGAACATTGCCCAGAGGCCATCTTGCTTTCCTTTTGTGCCTCGAATAAGTAAGGAAAACATTCAAGATTTTTCTTGGAAAAAAAAGCTGACAAGATTTTTCTCCATTTGCCCAACCATCCCTAGTGGCAAAGAAACTCTTTAAGAATGTTTTATTTGAAGAATCCAGGCACTTGAATAGTATATAACTGAACTTGAATTATTTGGTGGAACTAAATGTGTCATGAAAGGGGTAAAAAAAAATATAAGAAATTCTGTTCGTGGAGACCCTTTCTGAATGTTGAAATAGCCCAGGATGTAATGCATATTTCTCACATCATTAACTTACACAAAAACATGCTGTTGTCAACTACTTTTCAAATTAAATAGGCTGGATGACTCTAAAAAATGTTTGGTTTGACCCACCCCATGAAACAGTCAGGTTCGCATCTGAAGTTGTAAACATAAATCATGCTTGATTTAGTAATCTGCAATGACTGAAAACATTTTTGTATAAATGGAGAACAAGTAGTAAAAAACATAATAAAAGGAAATAAAAATGAAGAAACCCAAAGCATGGAAAGCTGGTTCCTGCAGTAGTTTTGCAAGTTTGGGAAATTAAGACCTATCAACATCCTTTATTCATTTCTTCTACAAAATTCCCAACATCTTCATTGGCCTTACCTACATCTGTAACTCATATTATTTTAAATTCATATTAATATGTATGTTCCCTGAATCTTTCAGAGACTAAGAGACTAATAAAATAAAATAACAACAACAACAAAAAAAAACCCAGTCAGCTCAATATCACTTCCCAGAGAACTTAGACATATGGATAGTCAAGGGCAAAACAATGAAGTCTCAATTTTTAAAACATCTGCCAACTTTCTTATAACCTCAATGAAAGATTATCCTTTTCAGTGTTCTTGGTAAAAAATTAAGTTTTAAGATGCTAATATTTTTGATTATTCTAATTCAAATCCACATATATAACCAAACTTTTCTGGACATCAATGGAATTTTAAAATATATAAAAATTTCCCATATGATCTTTAGATAATCAATTGTTTTCTAAGCTGGGCTACTTTTATGTCTTACACTTTCCCTCACAGGACATAATTTCCTATATTTCTGACACGTGTTTTGTCCTTTAGAACATTTTATTGACATTGATATGTAACTGAGTTTATCAGTTAAAGAAAAAGGACTTCAAAACTTCTCACATTTGACACCTTTTAAAAAGTTACAGGAGTGTAGGGGAGCTACACCCTCTGCCTCAGTATATTGTATATGTTGCTGGTTAGAGAGGACTATGATGTGGTTGTTGATCAAGAAAAATGCCCACATACATTTTGATGTTTTCTGAGACAGTAGATAAGCTTATCACAAATAATTCATGAGCGTTAATTTCCCAAATGATTATTGTTCACAGAGTGAATGAATTAATAAACAGTAGGGAATATATTCTTTCATGACAGTAATGAATAATTGATTCATAACTTTTTTTACATATTGAGAGACCTACTATATGTCTGATGATGGAAGAATATATATTACTGTCTTTTCTTTGATTTTTCACCAACTTTCTCCTTATTCCATTTTCATAATTTTATATAAAGAATAAATAATTTAATTAAACTGAATTCCATAATTATGTTGGCACTTATTGCCCAAACTTGATTATTCACATATATACAAGTCCCTTATTTTTCTATTATTTATTATTATAAATCATTATCCACTGTTATTTCATATCATTAGCCAAGGACAGGATAATTAGAGAAAGGAAAATAACATTTACTTTCTGGTTAATGGGAATAAGATATTTGGTACTTTAGTATATAAATTTTTATTTATTTTTAATTTTGAGGAAAATTGCTTCACAATGTTGTTTTGGTTTCTGCCATACAACAACATGAATCAGTCATAATTGATTTGAGCCTCTCTCTTGAGCCTCCCTTCTCTGCCTGCATCCACCCCTCTAGGCCATCACAGAAAAAGTGATAAAAGATTCAAGCATAGATTTATCTGACTATGAACTAAGTAATTTTTAAATAATTCTTAATAGCTTAAGTGAAAGATATAGAAAGTCTGAAGTAAAATTTCATAGTCAATATGCTCCATCAGTTTATCAAATAAAAGCAATATTAGAAACAATTTGATATAAATGTGACTTAAATATAATTTAAGAATTAAAGCACATATCTCAATTTCCCCTTTGGTCTATTTTATCATTTTTGATACACAGAAAACAACACATAGGAAAACTAAACAACACCTCTCTCCCTGACATGCACCCACAAAGTTGGGCGTACAGGAGAAGTGATAGATTGGGCAGAATTGGAAGAGCCAATGTCCTGGAGGGAAGGGAACTTCCAGGAGATGAACAGACTTTCTGCTTTCTTTTGTCCTTGGAGGATCTACTGACCCATGGTGCTTGGAAAGATGACAAATTCTGGAAGAGATTCACTAGTAAAATAAAAAGAAAAGCATCATGTTTTGGAAATGCTACAAACTGAGAGGAAAAATATATTTTGTGTCTCTCAAGGTAGTCAGTACCTATGGGATCAAGATCTGAGAGAGAAAGAGTCAAAGTATGAGCAGAACAGTCAATGAAAAGACTTCCCCATAACATGGTAATAATTAGTCAAACTCCTCAGCTACCCGGATGAAAGGCTGAGAAGACTAACAGAAGTTTTAAAATACAGAATGAAGTTTCAAGCAATCCCATGATGCTGGGGAGATTCATGTTGAGGTTTGACAGAAAACAGCAAAATTCTGTAAAGAAATTATGCTTCAATAAAAATAAATAAATAAATTAAAAGCCTAAAACAAACAAACAGACAAACAGAAGGTCAATATCCCATAATAAAGTTGACCACTAGATATCCCAAACTCTTAGTTAGGATGTATAACTGGTAGGGGCTGGAACAGAGGTAGATCATACCTTATAAAGTCTACAAATAAACTCCACAATAACTAGTTAAAACAGAAAATACTGAACTTTCTTTGAAGATGGGAATACTGATTCTCACTTTCTGTAATGTTTCACAAAAAATCAGTTCAGTTCAGTCGCTCAGTCGTGTCTGACTCATTGTGACACCATGAACCACAGAACGCCAGGCCTCCCTGTCCATCATCATTCCAGGAGTTTATACAAACTCATGTCCATTAAGCTGGTGATGCCATCCAACCACCTCATTCTCTGTTGTCCCCTTCTCCTCCCGCCCTCAATCTTTCACAGCATCAGGGTCTTTTCAAATGAGTCAGCTCTTCACATTAGGTGGCCAAAGTACTGGAGTTTCAGCTTCAACATCAGTCCTTCCAATGAACACCCAGGACTGATCTTAAGGATGGACTGGTTGGATCTCCTTGCACTCCAAGGGACTCCAAGACTCTTTTCAACACCACAGTTCAAAAGCATCAATTCTTCTGTGCTCAGCTTTCTTTATAGTCCAATTCTCACATCCATACACGACTACCAGAAAAACCACAGAATTGACTAGACGGACCTTTGTTGACAAAGTAATGTCTCTGCTTTTTATTTTATTTCCCCCACCCAGGGTTTTTCTTTTATTTTTTTATTGTAACAAATTCAAGAAAGACTTTTTTCTTTAGAATATTGTGTTGGTTTTGCCATACATTGACATGAATCCGCCATAGGTGTACATGTGTTCCCCTTCCAGAACCACCCTCCCACCTCCCTCCTGATTCCATCCCTCTTGGTCATCTTGGTGCACCAGCCCTGAGCACCCTGTATCATGTATCAAACCTGGGCTGCCGATTGATTTCACATATGATAATTTACATGGTTCAATGCTGTTCTCCCATATCATCCCACCCTTGCCCTCTCCCATAGAGTCCAAAAGACTTTTCTATACATCTGCGTCTCTTTTGCTGTCTCGCATACGGGGTTATCATTACCATCTTTCTAAATTCCATATATATGGCAAAACCAACATGATAAAGTAAAGAAAATAAATAAATAAATAAAGGGTGTTTCCTGTGACCAATGCATTCTCTCGGCAAAACTCTATTAGCCTTTGTCCTGCTTCATTCTGTAGCCCAAGGTCAAATTTGCCTGTTACCCCAGGTGTTTCTTGACTTCCTACTTTTGCATTCCAGTCCTCTATAATGAAAAGGATATTTTGGGGGGGGGTGTTAATTCTAAAAAGGTTTTGTAGGTCTTCATAGAACCGTTCAACTTTAGCTTCTTCAGCATTACTGGTAGGGGCATTCACTTGGATTACCATGGAGCTGAAAAATGCTTTATAAAATAAAGGCTCAAGTATTTAGTAATGCAATCAGGAAGATGTTAACTAAAAGCAACATGAGATACCACCATGCATCCATTAAAATGGTGTACAATGGGTGCTTGTGTTTATTGATACAAACAGTATCAATAAGTATTGAAAAGTCTTTGATAGTATTTATCAAAGCCATTCAAATGGGAACTTTACAATCCTGCAGCTCTACTCCTTTGTATATATCTAACAGATAGGTATCCATTTGTCACCAAAGAAAATGCAAAGGTTCATAACACTTGCACTTCTTTTAATACTCCCAAACTGCAAACAGTTCCTATCTCTATCAAATGAATAAGGAAATCATGGAACATTAATTTAACAAAGTACGTTATAGAAATAAGAAAAAATGTTGCTACATGCAAAAATTATATAGGTCATCTAAAAGAATCAAAACCAACACAATAAAGAAAATTTTAAAAATTAAAAAAATAAATAAAAGAATCAGCTATACATATTGTATAAATTGCATTACTTAATTTCTGTAAAGTTCAAAGACAGATAAAAGTAATCTATTGTAAACATATGCTTCTAGAATGTAGTACTATATTCTTTCTTTATTGGAGTGCTGATAAAGTGGCTGTGCTGAGTATACAAAAATTCATTTTGCTGAGCACTTATTACTTATATTTTTATATAATTATGTTATAGTTCTATAAAAAGTTTATACTTTATGCATACTTTATTTTTCAAGTTATCTTTGCTGTGCTTAGTCAGTCAGTTGTATCTGACCCTTTGTGACCCAACTGACTGTAGACTGCCATGTTCCTCGGTCCATGGGACTTCCTAGGCAAGAATACCGGAGTGGGTTGCCATGACCTTTTTCAGGGTGTCTTTCCAACCCAGGAATCAAACCCAGGACTCCCACTTTGCAGGCAGATTCTTTACTCTCTGAGCCACCAGGGAAGCTCAACTTTATTTTTCAAGTTATCTTTACAGCCTCACAAACTTATCAGTCAAGTTCCAATAGTAATTTTAAAGTTTCAGAATTCAAGTATTGACAAGTCAGTATCTTAGGTTATGAAGAGGAAGAACAAAATATTGTTATGTGCTGAATGGGGCTTCCCAGGTGGCTCAGCGGTAAGAAGACTCCAGTGCAGGAGACACTGGAGATGCAACCTCAACCCCTGGGTTGGGAAGATCCCCTGGAGGAGGAAACGGCAACCCAGTACAGTGTTCTTGCCTGAAAAAACCCATGGACAGAGGAGCATGGAGGGCTACAGTCAATGGGGTTGCAAAGAGTTGGACACAACTGAGCGACTGAGCATGCTCATGCACTCAGCGAGAAAAAGTTTAAAATTTTTTCCACTTCACGGTAAACATTTTTCAAGAAAAATATCAAGGAAGATACTACTATAACCTGAGTTAAATAATATTAGCCCATAGATCTAGTTAAGTTAGTTTTGTCACTTAATACTGATTATTAAAATCACCTTTTGGACAAACTCTAGTATCACCAATTTTGTGTCAAAACATTTGAAGTTAAAGTATGATTATATTTTTACTTTATGACAAGTCACTTGCTGACCATATGAATACTCAGGCTCATCAATATTTGTTTGATGATCAAACAAGAGATGGATTTGACATCTTTTTGTAAATGATACCCTTCATTATTATTTTTAAATTAATTTTTAAAATTTAAATACATTTTGGAAATATTTCAGGTAGAAATTTCCTTCAAAATAAATTCAGTGTTTTTAAGAAATGAAGAGAGCACTACAATTTCGGGTGAAGCCAGCAAGGGTTGTTTTCTCTGGATGGAATTGGGATTTAACTGAAATTCTCCTCAATATTTTTCTATATTAGCATTAAAAGGCACTCAAATATTAGCCTCAAAGGTTTATATTCAATTTTCACTGAGATCACTGAAATGGTATTTTTAAATTACTTTCCAATACTATTAACAATGACATCAAATTTTTTTTTCAACCTATATATGTGTGTGTGTGTGTGTGTGTATACATTACTCAGAAAATTCAATAGTACTACATAAACTATAAGGAAAAAAATAGCACCCTTTTCCCCCACTGTGTATTAACTGATCCTGCTTTCAACGTTTTTAGCTAGCATTTATTTTCATATTTCTAGGTCAAATAATACTGTTAGGTATTTTTTCCTTTTAGCTATAACCTGACTTCCTGGTATGGAAAACCATTTGGCACACTTTTTCTCCAATCAGACAGACACAATTGAGGAAATGAGCCCATGCACATGGCTGTGTTCTGTGTTTTGAGAGGCAATGTGCTGTAACGGTCATCACATGGGTCTGGAGCCACTGAGCCCCGCATGGGACTCATGGCCCTACCATTTATAAGCCACATGGCTTTGGTCAAATGACTCTTTAAGCCTTTCGCACTTCCATTTGTTTATGTGTAAAAAGTGTTAGTCGCTCAGTTGTGTCTGACTCTTTTCAACTCCATCGACTGTAGCCCAGCAGGCTCCCCTGTCCATGGGATTCTCTGAGCAAGAATACTGGAGTGGGCAGCCATTCCCTTATCCAGAAGATCTTCCCAATCCAGGGATTGAATCCAGGTCTCCTGCACTGCAGGCAGATTCTTTACCATCTGAGCCACCAGGGAAGCCCAATTTTATTGAATATGATATCAAAATTTGTAATCTAATTCAAGCTCAGCAAGAAATCCCAGAGTTTAAATACTGTGTTGTTCCTTCTACAGCATTATCACTTGCTCTGTTTCTTTCAGCTTTCCCCCATACAGATGTTGAGATCAGAGGCTTTGGGTGCATCATTGCCACTTGCTTGTATGTGAGGGTTTTGGAGTTTGTAGGGAAACCTTGCCACCTTGTTTTGTCATACATGTACATAGATTTGGGGGGTTTTAATTTAGTGGTTCTGTATTTATGTGGGGAGTTAGAAAGATACAGAATCTCTTCTACCACCTCCACTGCCATGTCATCTGCCCAGTATCCCTAGATATATACCCTAACTGAAATAATGACATAAGTTCCTACTTAATAAATATATAAAAATTAACAAAAAGGAGCACAAACAAAAGTAAATCTGTTACTGGGGAAACTGAACACTGAAATTAGGCCTTACATAATAAAAATGGATGTTTTCATAATGAAGACTTACATACTCATTACAAGCAGTATACAACATAATTCTTCTTTAGCCACTTATTTCATAATGATTTACATAATCCTCACATATGGACAGAATCTATCTTCTGTCCAACTGTAAGTTCACATAGGGCAGTGGTTTGCAAACTGCTTTTCACTATCTTATTGACCCTGTGGCACTAAACAAAAGCAGTACTAATGGTGATGAGTAAATGTTTGTTGACTGAATAAATGAATGAACATGGAGATTCATTAAAATTATTTTCTTCTGATAATAAATCTTATATATCAATGGAAAAAATATCTATAAATCTTGGTGTTATCTTCTGTAACAGTTCAAAAGCACTTCATTTAAATATTTGTTTTATTCCTATTTTCTCTGAGTGAAGAGATTCCTAAACAGCTGGGTAGGTATTATGTTACAGATAAGAACTGATAGAACAGAAATTGGAGTACTCTATTTTCTTCCTGGAGACACTTACAAAATAAGACTGAGTCTGGAATTAGATCGTGGAAGTGGGCTCCATTCCAGTTTCTCCTGTGTCAGATCATCAAACTGTGGCTTTATTATTCTAAGTGAAACCTCTCCCTATCAAATGCATACATAACACCATATGTATCTAAAATGTTATGCCTATTGACTGAGATAAATTAATTTTGTGTTGTTTTAGATTAATCACTTTCACCTGATTAACAGAAAGGTCACTGCTTGTGACACCATTAACTGAAAAAAAAAAAAACTGATCAGCCTATTTTTTGTCATAGTCATTGTGCAGATAAAAAATAGATACATAAAGGAAGCACCTGGGCTCCTAGAGAAAGAAAGAAGATGCTTTGTGTAAGAGGAATATAGTATCTAAATGAACTCATATATCATGATGGAAGAATTTCAAGGAAAACACTATTTATAGCTCACATTTTGATTAACCTTCTTCTGGTGAGATTATTAATGCCCAAAACCAGACACAGAATACACCAGAAGAAAATTTTTACAGGGGTCAGATAACAGAAAAATGCAATAAAAAGTCCACTGCATTTGAGTAGAGTGCTACAGTAATTGAGAGGTGGCTTGATATAGATCTGTGCAACCTGCGCTTTCCACTTTTCCACTTCTTTAACTATAGAAGTCAACATCTCCCTGAATGTTCCAGTGCTGCATAAAAAATTAAATTAATTTTAATTCTCAAATGGCATTACTACAGTTTGTTTTATCATGCTTACTCTCTAAATATCTAATTCTATCATCCCTAAGTCCAACATGAACCTAGATAGCAGTAGGAGGTTGAGGCTCCTGTGCATTTTCCCTTGATTTTTATCATTTTACTTAACAGATGTTCTATACCTATGTAGCACAAAGCTGATTGATTGTGAAATTTAAGAAGACATATTATTTTTAGCTTTAAAAACATTTATCATTCTACACATAAAGATTGTGTTTATTTGGCCTACTTTTGACCACTAAAAGAAAATTTATTTTAAAGGAGAATAGTCATTTTTTAAAATCTTGATTAAAGTTTAGAATTTACAACACAGCTATAATATTCTCTATTTTAAAGTAAGTTACTAAACTGAATAATTTATAGTAGTAAAATATTACACAAATGAAATGATCCATGGCTCATCATGGTTTTTTTTTTAAAAAAAAAAACACAATATTAAAATGATTTTTTAGGGGGTGGCCCTAAGATGGCAGAGTTATAGGGAGGATAGAACACTTTCTCTCCCACAAATTCATCGAAAGAACATTTGAACACTGAGCAAATTCCACAAACTAACTTCTGAATGCTGACAGAGGACACCAGGCACCTGGAAAGGCAGCCCATTGTCTTCAAAAGGAGGTAGCACAAAATATAGAAGATAAAAAGAGAGACAAAAGAGTTAGGGACAGAGATCCATCCCTGGGAGGGAGTCACAAAAGAGGAGAAGTTTCCAAACACTAGGAAACCCTCTCACCAGCAGGTCTATGGGGAGTTTAAGAATCTCAGAGAGCACCATAACAGAGAGGAAAAATAATAAATAAATAAACCCCACAGATTACATGCCTAACAGCAATTCCCAGGGGAGAAGTAGCCCAGAGGCCCCTATCCACCACAGGCAATCGGGCTGAACAGGGAGGTGCAGGCGGCATTGCTTAGGGTAAGGACCAGACTGAATGCTCTGAGAGCAATCTGAGGGAGCTAACGGGAGACAGCAACCCAAACTGTGGGACAGTCAGAGAAAGAGAAAAAAAGAGAGAGAGAACTTTCCCATGAAAAGCCTTAACCTAAGGCACTGCCGGGCCACTCACAGAACAAAAGACTGAGCGAATACCAGAGGAGAGCTAGCCAGCAGTGGACTGGCCCATCCCCTGCTGGGGGCAGGGAGCCAGGCAGGCGGCAGCCAGAGCCGGAAAGGGGCAAACTGAGCCCCAGAGACGGCACCCTCCACCAAACCATGAGCAGGCTCCCGGTTGCTAACCAAGCCTTCCTGGGATCCTGGACAGATGACACCTGCCGGGAGGGTTGCAGCCAGAGATCAGCTCCCCAGAAGAGACACAGAGCACACCTGAGACGGCACACCTGGGAAACCGAGCTCCTGGGACGGGGAAGGTGATAAGACACACCGCACCCAGGGAGAGCACGCTCGCCAGGCACCTGGTCACCTGAGCTGCTCGGACCTGGGAAGGGCGCAAAATGCAGGCCCGACCGAGTCTGCGCCTTGGTGGAGTACCCAAGAACCTGAACCCGAGCGGTTTAGACCTGGGAAGTGCACACAACCCAGGGCCTGCTTTCGACAGTTCCCCTGCAGAGCAACCTGGAGCCTAAGCTGCGTAGACTGGGAAAGCACACATGCCGAGAGCCAGGGGCAAACCCAGTGTGGCCCAGGCACTGTGAGCACTCCCCACACGTGCCAATGACATTTGTTTTCAGTGCTCTCGACAGCACAATGAACAAGTGAGCCTAAATAAGTGACCACCTTCACCCCTGGTGTCAGGGCGGAAATTAGACACTGAAGAGACTTGCAAACAAAAGCCAAAACAGAGGGAACCATGTTGGAAGTGGCAGGTGCAACAGATTAAAACCCTGTAGCTAGCACCGACTACATTGGAAGGGGCCTATAGACCTTGAGACATATAAGCTGGAACAAGGAACTATCTGAAACTGAACTTGTACCCATACAGCCCACAACAGCTCCAGAGAAACTGCTAGATATATTTTTATGATTATCATTTTAAATTTTTTTATTTTTTATTTTTAAACCCTCTATTACTCCTTTAATTTTCATTTTTATAACTTACTATTACCTTGCAAAAAAAAGGACCCTATTTTTAAAGCAAATTTCATATATATTTTTTTATCATCTTTGTGATTTTTTTTTTAATATTGTATTTTTGAGAGTCTAACCTCTACTCTAGATTTTTAATCTTTGCTTTTTGGGATTTGTTATCAATTTTGTACCTTTAAGAATTTAATCTTCAGTACCTATTTTTACTTAAGAGTGTGATTACTGGCTTGATTGCCCTCTCCCCCTTTTGACTCTCCTTTTTCTCCCCTAGGTCACTTCTATGTCCACCCTCCCGCTTCTGTTCTCTGCTCAACTCTGTGAATCTCTTTGGGTATTCCGGGCTGTGGAGAATGCTTAGGGAACTGATTACTGGCTAGATCCATCTCCCTTCTTTTGAACTCCCTCTTCTCCTCCTGGTCACCTGTATCTCCTTCCTTCCTTTTTTCTTCTCTGTGTAACTCTGTGAACCTCTCTGGGTGTTCCAGGCTGTGGAGAGCACACAGGGATTTGATTACTGCCTAGACTGCTCTCTCCCCTTTTGATTCCTCCCTTCTCCCCCTGGTCACCTCTGTCTCCCTCCTCTTTCTTCTCTTCTCCATGTAACTCAGTGAACCTTTCTGGGTATCCCTCATTGTGAAGAAACTTTTCTCCATTAACCCAGATGTTTTATCATTGGGGCTGTATAGATGGAGAAGTCTTGAGGCTACTATAAGACTGAAAACCAGAGGCAGGAGGCTTAAGTCCCAAACCTGAGAACACCAGAGAACTCCTAACTCCAGGGGACATTAATTGATAAGAGCTCATCCAAAAACCTCCACTGAAATCAAGCTCCACCCAAGATACAGTAAGTTCCAGAGCAAGACATACTATGCAAATTCTCCAGCAATGCCTATAGCCCTGAGCTTTAATATATAGGCTGCCCAAAGTCACACCAAACCGACAGACATCTCAAAACTCACTACCAGACACTTCACTGCACTCCAGAGAGAAGAAATCCAGCTCCACCCACCAGAACACAATGTAAGCTTCCCTAACCAGGAAAACTTGACAAGCTACTGGTCCAACCCTACTGACAGGGAGGAACCTCCACAATAAAGAGGAAACACAAACTGTGAGAATACAGAAAGGCCACCCCAAACACAGAAATCTAAACAAGATGAAAAGGTAGAGAAATATTCAGCAGGTAAAGGAACATGATAAATGCCCACCGAACCAAACCAAAGAGGAGGAGATAGGGGGTCTACCTAAAAAATAATTCAGAATAATGATAGTAAAAATGGTCCAAAATCTTGAAAACAAAATGGAGTTACAGATAAACAGCCTGGAGACAAAGATTGAGAAGATGCAAGAAATGTTTAACACGGAACTAGAAGAAATAAAGAGTTAATCAATAATGAATAATGCAACAAATGAGATCGAAAACACTTTGCAGGGAACCAACAGTAGAATAATGGAGGCAGAAGATAGGATAAGTAAGGTAGAAGATAGAATGGTGGAAATAAATGAAGCAGAGAAGAAAAAAGAAAAAAGAATTAAAAGAAATGAGGACAACCCCAGAGACCCCGGGGACAATGTGAAATGCCCCAACATTCGAATCACAGGAGTCCCAGAAGAAGAAGACAAAAAGAAAGGCCATGAGAAAATACTTGAGGAGATAATAGTTGAAACCTTCCCTAAAATGGGGAAGGAAATAGTCACCCAAGCCCAAGAAACCCAGAGAGTACCAAACAGGAGAAACCCAAGGTGAAACACTCTAAGACACATATTAATCAAATTAACAAAGATCAAACACAAAGAACAAATATTAAAAGCAGTAAGGGAAAACAACAAATAACACACAAGGGGAATCCCATAAGGATGAGAGCTGAGCTTTCAATAGAAACTCTTCAGGCCAGAGGGAATGACAGGACATACTTAAAGTGATGACAGAGAAAAGCCTACAGCCCAGATTACTGTATCCAGCAAGGTTCTCATTCAAATATGAAGGAGAAATCAAAAGCTTTACAGACAAGCAAAAGCTGAGAGAATTCAGCACCACCAAACCAGCTCATCAACAAATACTAAAGGATCTTTTCTAGACAGGAAACACAGAAAGGGTGTATAAACTTGAACCTAAAACAACTAAGAAAATGGCAACAGCATCACACTTATCAATAATTACCTTAAATGTAAAAGGGTTGAATGCCCCAACCAAAAGACAAAGACTGGCTGAATGGATACAAAAACAAGACCCCTATATATGCTGTCTACAAGAGACCCATCTCAAAACAAGGGACACATACAGACTGAAAGTGAAGGGCTGGAAGAAGATATTCCATGCAAATAGAGACAAAAGAAAGCAGGAGTAGCAATACTCATATCAGATAAAGTAGACTTTGAAACAAAGGCTGTGAAAAGAGACAAAGAAGGATAGTACATAATGATCAAAGGATCACTCTAAGAAGAAGATATAACAATTATAAGTATATATGCACCCAGCATAAGAGCACCACAATATGTAAGGCAAATGCTAAAAAGTATGAAAGGGGAAATTAACAATAACACAATAATAGCGGGAGACTTTAGTACCCCACTCACACCTATGGATAGATCAACTAAACAGAAAATTAGCAAGGAAACACAGACTTTAAATGATACAATGGACCAGTTAGACCTAATTGATATCACCTCAAAACAATGAATTTCACCTTTTTCTCAAGTGCACATGGAACCTTCTCCAGGATAGAGCACATCCTGGGCCATAAATCTAGTCTTGGTAAATTAAAAAAAAATGAAATAATTCAAAGCATCTTTTCTGATCACAAAGTTAAGATGTTAATTGTATGAAATAAAACTATTAAAAATCCCAACATATGGAGGCTAAACAACATGATTCTGAATAACCAACAAATCACAGAAGAAATTAAAAAAGAAATCAAAATATTCATAGAAATGAATGAAAATGAAAACACAACAACCCAAAACCTATGGGACACTGTAAAAGCAGTGCTAAGGGGAAAGTTCATAGTAATACAAGCTTACCTCAAGAAACAAGAAGAAAGTAAAATAAATAACCTAACTCTACACCTAAAGCAACTAGAAAAGGAAGAAATGAAGAACCCCAGGGCTAGCAGAAGGAAAGAAATCTTAAAAACCAGGGCAGAAATAAATGCAAAAGAAACAAAAGAGACCATAGCAAAAATCAACAAAGCTAAAAGCTGGTTCTTTGAGAAGATAGATAAAATTGACAAACCATTAGCCAGACTCATCAAGAAACAGAGGGAGAAGAATCAAATCAACAAAATTAGAAATTAAAATGGAGAAATCACAATAGACAACACAGAAATACAAAGGATCATAAGAGACTACTATCAGCAACTATTTGCCAATAAAATGGACAACTTGAAAGAAACGGACAAATTCTTAGAAAAACACAGCTTTCCAAAACTGAACCAGGAAGAAACAGAAAATCTTAACAGACCAGTCACAAGCACAGAAATTGAAACTGTAATCAGAAATCTTCCAGCAAACAGAAGCCCAGGACCAGATGAGGTCACAGCCAAATTCTGCCAAAAATTTAGAGAAGAGCTAACACCTATCCTATCCAAAATCTTCCAGAAAATGCAGAGGAAGCTAAACTTCCAAACTCATTCTATGAAGCCACCTTTACCCTAATACCAAAACCAGACACAGATGCCACAAAAGAAGAAAACTACAGGCCAATATCACTGATGAACATGGATGCAAAAATACTTAACAAAATCCTAGCAAACAGAATCCAACAGCATATTAAAAAGATCATACATCATGACCAAGCGGGCTTTATCCCAGGGATATAACCATTCTTTAATATCCACAAATCAATCAATGTAATATACCACATTAACAAATTGAAAGATAAAAGCCATATGATTATCTCAATAGATGCACAGAAAGCCTTTGACAAAATTCAACATCCATTTATGATTAAAAAAAAAAACCCTTCAGAAAGCAGGAATAGAAGCAACATACCTCAACATAATAAAAGCTATATATGACAAACCCACAGCAAACATTATCCTCAATGGTGAAAAACTGAAAGCATTTCCCCTAAAGTCAGGGACACAACAAGGGTGCCCACTCTCACCACTACTATGCAACATACTTTTGGAAGTTTTAGCCACAGCAATCAGAGAAGAAAAAGAAATAAAAGGAATCCTGATTGGAAAAGAAGTAAAACTCTCACTGTTTGCAGATGACATGATCCTCTACATAGAAAACCCTAAAGATTCCACCAGAAAATTACTAGAGGCAATCATTGAATATAGGAAGTTGCAGGATATAAAATAAACACACAGAAATCCCTTGCATTCCTATACAATAACAATGAGAAAACAAAAAGAGAAATTAAGGAAACAATCTCATTCACCACTGCAATGAAAAGAATAAAATATTTAGGAATAAATCTACCTAAAGAAACAGAAGACCTATATATAGAAAACTATAACACAAGGCTGAAAGAAATCAAAGAGGACACAAATAGATGGAGAAATACACCATGTTCATGGATTGGAAGAATTAATATAGTGAAAATGAGTATACTACCTAAAGCAATCTATAGATTCAATGCAATCCCTATCAAGCTACCAATGGTATTTTTCAAAGAACCAGAACAAATAATTTCACAGTTTGCATGGAAATACAAAAAACCTCAAATAGCCAAAGCAATCTTGAGAAAGAAAAATGGAACAGGAGGAATCAACCTTCCTGACTTCAGGCTATATACTACAAAGCTGCAGTCATCAAGACAGTATGGTACTGGCACATAGAAATATAGATCAATGGAACAAAATAGAAAGCCCAGAGATAAATCCACGCACCTATGGACACCTTATCTTTGACAAAGGAGGCAAGAATATACAATCGAAAAGAGACAGTCTCTTTACCAAGTGGTGCCAGGAAAACTTGTCAACCACTTGTAAAAGAATGAAACTAGAACACTTTCTAACATCATACACAAAAATAAATTCAAAATTGATGAAAGATCTAAATGTAAGACCAGAAACCATAAAACTCCTAGAGGAAATCATAGGGAAAACACCCTGTGACATAAATCACAGCAGGATCCTCTATGATCCACCTCCCAGAGTAATGGAAATAATAGCAAAAAATAAACAAATGGGACCTAATTAAACTTAAAAGCTTTTGCACAATGAGGGAAACTATAAGCAAGGTGAAAAGACAGCCTTCAGAATGGGAGAAAATAATAGTAAAGGAAGCAACTGACAAAGAATTAATCTCAAAAATATACAAGCAACTCCTGCAGCTCAATTCCAGAAAAACAAATGACCCAGTCAAAAAGTGGGCCAAAGAACTAAACAGACATTTCTCCAAAGAAGACATACAGATGGCTAACAAACACATGAAAAGATGTACAACATCACTCATTATCAGAGAGATACAAATCAAAACCACAGTGAGATACCATCTCATGCCTGTCAGAATGGCTGCTATCCAAAAGTCTACAACCAATAAATTCTGGAGAGGGTGTGAAGAAAAGAGAATCTTCTTACACTGTTGGTGGAGAACAGTGTGGAGATTCCTTAAAAAAACTGGAAATAGAACTACCATATGACCCAGCAATCCCCCTGCTGGGCATACACACTAAGGAAACCAGAACTGAAAGAGACACATGTACTCCAGTGTTCATTGCAGCACTGTTTACAATAGCCAGGACATGGAAGCAACCTACATGTCCATCGGCAGATGAATGGATAAGAAAGCTGTGGTTCATATACACAGCCATTAAAAAGAATACATTTGAATCAGTTCTAATGAGGTGGATGAAACTGGAGCCTATTACACAGAGTGAAGTAAGTCAGAAAGAAAAATACCAAGACAGTATACTAATGCATATATATGTAATTTAGAAAGATGGTAACAATGAGGCATATAGGCAATGATGCCTATATGTGAGGCATCAAAAGAGACACAGATGCAAAGAACAGACTTTCAGACTCTGTGGGAGAAGGCAAGGGTGGAATGACTTGAAAGAATAGCATTGAAATATGTATATTATAATATGTGAGACAGATCGCCAGTCCAGGTTGAGAAAAGTGGCTTTTTCCAGCATGAGAAAAGTGCTCAGGGCTGGTGCACCAGGATAACCCTGAGGGATGGGATGGGGAGGGAGGTAGTTGGGGGGGTTCAGGATGGGGAGCACATGTACATCCATGGCTGACTCATGTCCATGTATGGCAAAGCCCACTACAATATTGTAAAGTATTTAGCCTCCAATTAAAATAAATAAATAAAAAAATAAAATGTTTAACTCATTTCCATTTTAGAACTGACATAATATTTTTATATGTCAGAATGAAAAAATATATCTTTCTTGATAAAGATTAGAAGAGTTCACATCATTTTTCTTTCATCTGTTTTTTAAACTGTTTTTAATTTTTTTCTTTCCAGAAAAGAAAACTACCCAATCCTTCTCCTGAAATTCAAATAGTACAAAAAATATAAGTAAACATTATAACCTAAACTATTCTCACTCTCAGAGTTTCCAGCTATAAATAACCACAATTAATACTTTTGTAGGTACCCTTAGATAGTATAAGCACAGGCAAATATATTTATGACATCTCCCTACAAATGGGATTCTACTATCTACATAAATCTGTAACTTGATAATCTACTTACCTCTATTTTGAGGATATCATTTTTGGAGTGACCTTATTTTTTATTTCAACAGCAAGCATACCTTAAACTCTAATTGAAGCTAAATTTAAGCTACTGAATATATTTACATCAAAAGAACATAGTACTGACGGTAGTATGTGAGCAATTTAAAGTTTTATTTATTTGATCATACTTTTTCATATTGGAAAATTGTGATTGGACTTGGAATAATGATGTTAAATCAGATCACTCTGAACTATCATAAACACTATCCCCAAACTCTCTTCTCCAAATCTAAATTGATGTACTTTATGTTGTATCCTCATTCTTTTGTTGAAAAATTTCCTATGGTTCTTCAGATGATATCACTTATCACTAAAATCTGAGACCCAGTTAATGGTTTAGTACAATCAGAAATGGAGCTCACCAGAACACAGCAGATGGTATAATTGATGCAAGAGGACCCAAGGAAGAACATTTTCAACTTTTAGAGTTGTGGAATAACATTTGAGATACTATTATTGTATTCTTCACACATAAAAGGAGGTAAAGGAAAATCAGATTAGTATATTTAAGCTTTAGTCAACAGACCAATTGGTGTTCTTAAGTACTCTTCACTTCTATTGTGTGAAGAAATTGCTAATGGCCAGAAAATCTGACAACTACTTAGCAACCGTCATAATGGAAATGCTGGGATTCTGAAAAGCAATGGAAGAAAAGAACTGTGAAGTTTCAGGGCCCGAAACTTATCATTCTCATTTGAGAATCTACTCCATTATTAAAATTTTTAACATACTAACCCTATAATATCTCTTTTGCCAATACTTGCTTTCATGTCATTCAGCTAATAGAAAAGTCACCAGGTTAAACTGAAAAATCAAGGGAAAACGTATTTTCTCATCATATAGATGTCCTCAGAGTGCCCAGTTTCATTTAGAGTATTTTTAGTGTATGTAAAAATGTACTCTGGACCATTGTTTTAAAAGATAGAACATTCCAGAAATCCCCTGGTAGAGATCATGTTATTAACCAATTGGTGTAATGTATACAAGAGACATGGGATTATTTGTATAAAAACTTACAGTGAAAGAATTTATGGCAGTAATATAAACCTATGAATGTCCTGTTCTGCCGGGGGGAATTCTCTGCAGTAGCTAGATGACTGATGATGTGGCAGAGTGCGATAACAAGTACAGCTGCTTCTATAAAAATGAAATCATAACAAGCTAAAGAATAAATCCTCCATAAGAAATCTCTTAAAGTGACAATCTAGTTTACTTGTTTTCCTCTAATGGGATTCTATCATCTTCTTTTCCACTCAATGTACAAATCAAGTTTATAGTATTTCTGGTCCTATGGCTTCAAATGCTATAAACAAGGTAATTTTAAAAATGTGATAACTTAAAGTAAAACATTTTACAAAGTAATAATATAAACTAAAGACAGTTGTACCAAATATAGGGGTCTGTGTTGACTACATGCAAGGAAACTATTTTCAGATACAATTAGAAAAATGTATCATCAATGATGGGAGGGTCCATGTTTCTTGAGTTTACCTAAAACGTATGATGAGTCCACATTTCTTTGGGAGATCACAGGATATGACATGTTTTGAACTTTTAAATTTATGGGTAAAATTTTTCTTCATGAAACCAAACATCCTATGAACAGAAAATTGGGGAATGTTTACACATATAGGTGGGAATTCCAACTTTTGCTGATATACTTGAGTATTCTTTCTTCATAGCCAAACAAAGATCTTGAGTGTGCCCTCGAAATGTGAGTTCTAGCATCTGAGTGCCCACAACTAACAATGCAAAACTCACCTCTTCAAGTATACTCAACTTAAGGTTGATTTAAAGGTTAATCCTAAAGAAGACTTAAACAAATATTTTCTTTATAACTGTCAAAATATCCTTGGTTAGAGAGAGAAAGTATTAGCTATTAATTTTATTGACCACTTGGCTATGGTGGATGAGAATTAAAATGTTACTATTAATTTTATCTGACAACCATTATGATGCAGTAACTATTGAGACTGGGACAAAGCAATGTGATATGCCTAAGGCAAAGGAAGAAACAGCAAGGGTTCTGGCAGTAGAGGCTGGAGTGTTCAGCAGTGGTGTCAACTTCCAAACAGAGGGTAGGAGTGACCTTTGAAACCTTTATCAGCAACAGATGCTCCAGAGAAATTAGTACAAGAATGATTGTATCCATTAATTTATCCACTTAAAATTTTTTTCATCACTTGCATATACTGTATTACTATAAATTATTTATATTGCACAAAACGTACTCCTTAATTTTCAAAGATGTTACAGAAAACACATCACTATATGCTAATAGTAACCTTTAATTTTAGAGCATTTCTCAGCATCCTCACTAAATCAAAATGCTATCCTATTCAAAATAATTGGGTTTTACTATGGCAAATAATAGTTTCACACCTTCATGTATGTGAGGATTTTCTTAAAAAACTTAGTATCGCTTTCTGCCTGTGGACGCCGCCGAGAAAGCATCGCTGAAGTCTTCCCCGCCTCCACTGCCGTCATGTCTAAATCAGAGTCTCCCAAAGAGCCCGAACAGCTGCGGAAGCTCTTCATCGGAGGATTGAGCTTTGAAACAACCGATGAGAGTCTGAGGAGCCATTTTGAGCAATGGGGAACGCTCACAGACTGTGTGGTTATGAGGGATCCAAACACCAAGCGCTCCAGAGGCTTCGGGTTTGTCACATATGCCACGGTGGAGGAGGTGGATGCGGCCATGAATGCAAGGCCACACAAAGTGGACGGAAGAGTTGTGGAACCAAAGAGGGCCGTCTCAAGAGAAGATTCTCAAAGACCTGGTGCCCACTTAACTGTGAAAAAGATTTTTGTTGGTGGCATTAAAGAAGACACTGAAGAACATCACCTGAGAGATTATTTTGAACAGTATGGGAAAATTGAAGTGATTGAAATCATGACTGACCGGGGCAGTGGCAGAAAGAAAGGCTTTGCTTTTGTAACCTTTGATGACCATGACTCCGTAGACAAGATCGTCATTCAGAAATACCACACTGTGAGTGGCCACAACTGTGAAGTGAGAAAAGCCCTGTCTAAGCAAGAGATGGCTAGTGCTTCATCCAGCCAGAGAGGTCGAAGTGGTTCTGGAAACTTTGGTGGCGGTCGTGGAGGTGGTTTCGGTGGGAATGACAGCTTTGGTCGTGGAGGAAACTTCAGTGGTCGAGGTGGCTTTGGCGGCAGCCGTGGTGGTGGCGGATATGGTGGCAGTGGGGATGGTTATAATGGATTTGGTAATGACGGAAGCAATTTTAGAGGTGGCGGAAGCTACAATGATTTTGGCAATTACAACAATCAATCTTCAAATTTTGGACCCATGAAAGGAGGAAACTTTGGAGGCAGAAGTTCTGGCCCCTATGGTGGTGGAGGCCAATACTTTGCCAAACCACGAAACCAAGGTGGCTATGGTGGTTCCAGCAGCAGCAGTAGCTATGGAAGTGGCAGAATATTTTAATTACTGCCAGGAAACAAAGCTTAGCAGGAGAGGAGAGCCAGAGAAGTGACAGGGAAGCTACAGGTTACAACACATTTGTGAACTCAGCCAAGCACAGTGGTGGCAGGGCCTAGCTGCTACAAAGAAGACATGTTTTAGACAATACTCATGTGTATAGGCAAAAAACTTGAGGACTGTACTTGTGACTAATTGTATAACAGGTTATTTTAGTTTCTGTTCTGTGGAAAGTGTAAAGCATTCCAACAAAGGGTTTTAATGTAGAATTTTTTTTGCACCCATGCTGTTGATTGCTAAATGTAATAGTCTGATCATGACACTGAATAAATGTCTTTTTTTTTTAATGTGCTGTGTAAAGTTAGTCTACTCTGAAGCCATTTTGGTAAACTACCCCAACAGTGTGAAGTTAGAATTCCTTCAGGGTGATGCCAGGTTCCATTTGAAATTTATTTACAACATGCTTGGTGGAGAAGCTGTTCTCTTCAGAACCTTGGTGTAGTTGAACTGACAGTTACTGTGTTGTGACCTGGAGTTCACCATTAAAAGGGTCACCCATGCAAAGTCATGGAGGTTTTTTTTTTGTTATTGATGATTGTTGGCACATCCTATGCAATATATCTAAATTGAATTATGGTACCAGATAAAGTTATAGATGGGAATGAAGCTTGTGTATCATCCATTATCATATATAATCAATAAAAAGATTTAATATCCTCTTGAAAAAAAAACTTTGTATCTACATAATAAGTAGCATAACATTATATTCCAATTTGCCAAGGTCCTACTTTATTTATTTATTTATTTATTTATTTATTTTATTAGTTTTGCCAAACAATGACATGATATCACCATGGGTTTACATATGCTCCCCCTCCAGAACCCCCCTCCCTCCTCCCTCCCCTCAGGAAATCTCGTTGCACCAGTCCCAAGCATCAATCGTGGGCAGGCTATTGCTTAGACATATGATAATTAACATGTTTCAATGCCATTCTCCCATATCATCCCACCCTTTCCCTCATCCACAGATGCCACGAGTCTATTCTACACATCTGCGTTCCTTTTGCTGTCTCGCATGCTGGGTTCTCATTACCGTCTTTCTAAATTCCATATATATGCATTAATATACTGCATTGTTGTTTTTGCTTCTGGCTTACTTCACTCTGGATAATGGGCTCCAGTTTCGTCCATCTGAGTAGAATTGCTTCAAATGAATTTTTCCTTAATGCTGAGTAATATTCCATTGTGTATATGTACCACAGCTTTCTTATCCATTCGTCAGTTGATGGGCATCTACGTTGCTTCCATGTCCTGGCTATTGTAAACAAAGTGGCGATGAACATTGGAGTACACGTGTCTCTTTCAATTCTGGTTTCCTCGGTGTATATGCCCAGCAGTGGGATTGCTGGGTCATATGGCAGGACTATTTGCAGCTTTTTAAGGAACCTCCACACTGTTTTCCATAGTGGCTGTACTAGTTTGCATTCCCACCAACAGTGTAAGAGGGTTCCCTTTTCTCCACATCCTCTCCAGCATTTATTGCTTGTAGACTTTTGGATGGCAGCCATTCTGACTGGTGTAAAGTGGTACCTCACTGTGGTTTTGATTTGCATTTCTCTGATAATGAGTGATGTTGAGCATCTTTTCATGTGTTTGTTAGCCATTTTTATATCTTCTCAAACTCTTCCAGAAAATTGCAGAGGAAGGTAAACTTCCAAACTCATTCTATGAGGCCACCATCACCCTAATTCCAAAACCCAACAAAGATTCCACAAAAAAAGAAAACTACAGGCCAATATCACTGATGAACTTAGATGCAAAAATCCTTAACAAAATTCTAGCAAATAGAATACAACAACACATTAAAAAAATCATACATCATGATCAAGTAGGCTTTATCCCAGGGATGCAAGGATTCTTCAATATTCGCAAATCAATCAATGTAATACACCACATTAACAAATTGAAAAATAAAAATCACATGATTATCTCAATAGATGCAGAGAAAGCCTTTGACAAAATTCAACATCCATTTATGATAAAAACCCTCCAAAAAGCAGGAATAGAAGGAACATTCCTCAACATAATAAAAGCTATATGTGACAAACCCACAGCAAACATTATCCTCAATGGTGAAAAACTGAAAGCATTTCCCCTGAAGTCAGGAACAAGACAAGGGTGCCCACTCTCACCACTACTTTTCAACATAGTTTTGGAAGTCTTGGCCACAGCAATCAGAGCAGATAAAGAAATTAAAGGAATCCAGATTGGAAAAGAAGAAGTAAAACTCTCTCTGTTTGCAGATGACATGATCCTCTATATTGAAAACCCTAAAGACTCTACGAGAAAATTACTAGAGCTAATCAGTGAATATAGCAAAGTTTCAGGATAAAAAATCAATACACAGAAATCCCTGGCATTCCTATACACTAACAGTGAGAAATCAGAAAGAGAAATTAAGTAAACAATTCCATTCACCATTGAAACAAAAAGAATAAAATACTTAGGAGTATTTCTACCTCAAGAATCAAAAGACTTGTATATAGAAAACTATAAAACACTGATGAAAGAAATCAAAGAGGACACAAACAGATGGAAAAATGTGCCGTGTTCGTGGATTGGAAGAATCAATATAGTGAAAATGAGTATACTACCCAAAGCAATCTATAGATTCAATGCAATTCCTATCAAGCTACCAGAGGTCTTTTTCAAAGAATTAGAACAAATAATTTCTCAATTTGTATGGAAATACAAAAAACCTCTAGGAGTTTTATAGTTTCTGGTCTTATGCTTAGATCTTTGATCCATTTTGAATTTATCTTTGTGTATGGTGTTAGAAAGTGTTCTAGTTTCATTCTTTTACAAGTGGCTATCCAGTTTTCCCAGCACCACTTGTTAAAGAGGTTGTCTTTTCTCCATTGTATATTCTTGCCTCCTTTGTCAAAGATAAGGTGTCCATAGATGCGTGGATTTATCTCTGGGCTATCTATTTTGTTCCATTGATCTATATTTCTGTCTTTGTGCCAGTACCATACTGTCTTAATGACTGTGGATTTGTAGTATAGCTTAAAGTCAGGTAGGTTGATTCCTCCAGTTCCAATCTTCTTTCTCAAGATTGCTTTGGCTATACGAGGTTTTTTGTATTTCCATACAAATTGTGAAATTATTTGTTCTAATTCTCTGAAAAAGACCTCTGGTAGCTTGATAGGAATTGCATTGAATCTATAGATTGCTTTGGGTAGTATACTCATTTTCACTATATTGATTCTTCCAATCCACGAACACGGCACATTTCTCCATCTGTTTGTGTCCTCTTTGATTTCTTTCATCAGTGTTTTATAGTTTTTAATTATTTTTAATAGTTTTTAATTGTTATCCTGACATACTTATTAAGTGTATCTCACTCATAAACACCTTGAATAATTAAATCACAGGTTCCTGATATGAATGCATACTTGGATATTTTTGGTTCCTTTGTATTTACCTGGCTTCTCATTTCAGAATTTAAGCAACTTACTTTTAAGGCAGAAGTCTTTGTTATATACTGAAAACTCTGAGACCAAGAGTCCTTTAAGCCATGTATTAGTTAGTTCACGTCAATTAAGACAGGATTGCTGCTGCAGTAAAAAATCTAGCTAAAACTATAATTCTATTTTTGAGAGAGGTGTCAGAAAAACTTAGATCCAGATGTACAAACTGTCAAGTTATAAAACACAGACATAATCCTGAGAATAGGATAACAGCTTTGTTTAACTCAGTGAAATTATGAGCCATGTCATGTAGGACCACCTGAGATGGGTGGGTCATGGTGGAGAGTTCTGACTAAACATGGTCCACTAGAGAAGGGAATGGGAAGCAGTGTTAGCATTCTTGCCTGGAGAACCCCATGAATAGTATGAAAAGGCAAAAGGATATGACTCTGAGAGACAAACTCCCCAGGTCAGTAGGTGCCCATTATGCTACTGGAGAATAGCAGAGAAATAGTTCCAGAAGGATTGAAGAGGCTGAGCCAAAGAGGAAACAATGCCCAGTTATGGAAGTGTCTGGTGAAAGTAAAGTCTGATATTATAAAGAACAATACTACATAGGAACCTGGAATGTTAGGTTCACGAATCAGGGTAAATTGGAAGTGGTCAAACAGGAGATGGCAAGAGTGAACATTGACATTTCAGGAATCAGTGAACTAAAATAGAGTGGAATGAGCGATTTTAATTCAGATGACCTATGTATCTACTACTGTGGGCATGAAATCCTTAGAAGAAATGGAGTAGGCAGCATAGTCTACAAAGGAGTCTGAAATGCAGTACTTGGGTGCAATCTCAAAAACAACAGAATGATCTTGGTTTGTTTCCAATGCAAACCATTCAATATAACAATAATTCAAGCCTATGCCTCAATCAATAATGCTGAAGAAAATGAAATTGAATGCTTCTACGAAGAGCTACAAGATCTTCTGGAAATAACATCCAAACAAAATGTCCTTTTTTTCATAGGGAACTGGAATGCAAAAGGAAGAAGTCAAGAGATACCTGGAACAACAGGCAAGTTTGGCCTTGGAGTACAAAATGAAGTAGAGCAAAGGCTAACAGAGTTTTGCAAAGAGAACACTGTGGCCATTGCAAACACCATCTTCCAAAAACACAAGAGACAACTCAACACATGGACATCACCAGATGCTCGATACTGAAATCAAACTGATTATATTCTTTGCACCCAAAGATGGAGAAACTCTATACAGTCAGCAAAAACAAAGCTGGGAGCTGACTGCGGCTCAGATCATGAGCTCCTTATTGCAACTTTCAGATTTAAATTGAAGAAAGTAGGGAAAACCATGAGGCCACTGTGGTATGACCTAATTCAAATCCCTTACAATGATACAGTAGAAGTTACAAATAGATTCAAGGGATTAGAGCTGACACACAGAGTGCCTGGAAAACTATGGACAGAGGTTCATAATACTGTATAGGAGGTGGTGATCAGGACCATTCTCAAGAAAAATAAACGCAAACAGGCAAAATGGTTTTCTGAGGAGGCCTTACAAATAGCTGAGAAAAGAAAAGTAGCAAAGAAAAGGAGAAAAGAAAAGATATACCCATTTGAGTGCAGAGTCACAAAGAATAGCAAGGAGAGAAAAGAAAGCCTTCTTAAACAAACAATGCAAAGAAATAGTGGAAAAGGATAGAATGAGAAAGACTAGAGATATCTTCAAGAAAATCAGAGATACAAAGGGAACACTTTATGGAAAGTTGGGCACAATAAAGGACAAAAACGGTATGGACCTAACAGAAGCAAAAGATATTAAGAGATGGCAAGACTACATAGAAGAACTATACAAACATATCTTAATGACCTGGATAACCATGATGCTGTGATCATTCACCTAGAGCCAGACATCCTGGACTGTGAAGTCAAGTGGGCCTTTAGAAAGCATCACTACAAACAAAGCTAGTGGAGGTGATGGAATTCCAGTTGAGCTATTTCAAATCCTAATAGATGATGTTGTTACAGTGCTACATTCAATATGCCAGCAAATTTGGAAAACTCAGCAGTGGCCACAGAACTGGAAAAGGTCAGTTTTTATTCCAATCTCTAAAAAGAGGTAATACCAAAAAAAAAATGTTCAAACTACCGCACACTTGTACTCATTTCACATGCTAGCAAGAAAATACTCAAAATCCTTCAAGTTAGGCTTCAACAATATGTGAACTGAGAACTTCCAGATGTACAAGCTGGATTTAGAAAAGACAGAGGAAACAGAGACTAAATTGCCAACATCTGTTTGATCATAGTAATAGTACGAGAATTCCAGAAAAGCATCTACTTCTGCTTCATTGATTATGCTAAATGTCAATTGTGTGGTTATGTGGATCACAACAAACTGGAAAATTCTTCAAGGGGAATACCAGATGGGTATTAGCAGACCACCTTACCTGCCTCCTGATAAATCTGTATGCAGATCAGGAAGCAACAGTTAGAACTGGACATGAAATAATGAACTGGTTTAAAATTGAGAAAAAAGTACATCAAGGTTATATATTGTCACCATGCTTATTTAACTTACATGAAGAGGAAATCATGCAAAATGCCAGGCTGGGTGAAACATAAGCTGGAATCAGGATTGCAGGGAGAAATATCAATAACCTCAGATATGCACTTGACATCACCCTTACAGAAGAAAGCAAAAAGGAACTAAAGATACTCTTTATGAAGGTGAAAGAGAAGAATGAAAAAGCTGGCTTAATACTCAACATTCAAGAAACTCAGATCATGGCATCTGGTCCCATGACTTCTTGGCAAATAGCTGGGGAGAAAAGGGAAACAGTGACAGACTTTATTTTCCTGGGCTCCAAAATCACTGTGGACACTGACTGCAGCCATGAAATTAAAAGATGCTTGCTCCTTGGAAGAAAAGCTATGTCCAACCTAGACAGCACATTAAAAAGCAGAGACATTACTTTGCTGACAGAGGTCCATATAATCAAAGCTATGGTGTTTACAGTAGTCCTTACAGATGTGAGATGTTGGACCATAAAAGAGGCTGAGCACCAAGGAATTCATGCTTTTGAATTGTGGTGTTTGAGAAGACTCTTGAGAGTCCCTCCGACTGCAGCAAGATCAAAGAACTCAATCCTAAAGGAAATCAACCCTGAATATTCATTGGAAGGACTGATGCTGAAGCTGTAATACTTTGGCCACCTGATGCAAAGAGCTGACTCATTATTAAAGACTCTGATGCCGGGAAAGATTGAAGGCAGGAGAAGAAGGGGATGATAGAGAATGAGATGGTTGGACAGCATCACCGACTCAATGGACATGAGTTTGAGCAAACTCTGGGAGACTGTGAAGGATAGGGGAGCCTGGCCTACTGCATGCAGCCCATGCAGTTGCAAAGAGTTGGACACAACTTACTGACTGATCAACGGCCATGAAACTCCAACAAGGTTAATTTAGGTAAAAGGTTTCTAAGGAAGTGTTTCATTGAGATGAATTATACAGATTTAAAATCTTAGACCAATCAACATTAGAAAATCATCAGTTTCCACATTACTTGTAAGACAAGAGAATCTGGATGTTTAGGCACTAGGCAAATATGTTTGTGGTACACTGCCCAGGAACAGAAAACGCTAAAATGCAATGACTGCATGAATAAATTTGCTGAGGGGGGATAGCCTTTTTGTTCTATGTCTCCACTGGAAACTTTTAGTTCTTCCTAACAGAAAAAAATTACTATCAAAAGTGCATTAGTTCTACATATTTTGTTATAATGTAAATTAAACTTTCCCTTTGTACTAAACTGTATATTAGTCTTAAAATGATTATACTTGACAGAATTCTTGAGAATTAGCCACAAAATGCAGGAGGAGGAATTTGTGGAAATAAATGATAATAATTAATGGCTTAGAGTCAAATATCATCTAAATATAAAAATAGTTAAAAATTAAATAGTGCGTTAGTAGCTCAGTCATGTCCGACTCTGCGAATCCGTGGACTGTACACTCGTAGTCTTCTCTGTCCATGGGGTTCTCCAGGCAAGAAGATACACATGAAGGCTACTTATATTTTTGCTGATATTCCATTTTCCACTTACCTTAATAAGGTACTGTCTTCCATCCTCAAGCTTCACTTGTAACTAGTCTTTCAGAATCACTTAAAAACCTAACCTGTTTCAGAAGAGGCTGTGTTAATATCAGTGGCATATCAATACATTTAATCTGCCCTCAAAGTATACAGAGGAACAACCTAATTTCCTGTGAGAATCCAGACAGAGTAGCTAAGTACTGTATATTTTTTTTCTTCTGCTGGTAAGTAATAAATATAAAGTATAATCATGTTAACACAAACTTAAAATCGAATTTCTAATTTCCCTGTACTGCAGCAGCTAATAAGCCATCACCTTCTACAGTCAAATTTTACAAATAAGCTAACCTGAAATATTAGGGTATGAATTACCTAGTAAGTGTTTCTTATACTTGAGTGGGAGGAAAAGTTTAATTGTACCTACTTTCTATGGCCTTTCTTTTTATCAATGAGAGATATCATGTGTTTTAGATAAATAATCATGTTTGAATTAAAATAGCGCTATCACTTTCCAATAAGCTGGGCTTTATTATGGGATAGGACATTTAGAGTCATGTTCGGCTTGAGAAGTTTGGTTTGAGATTTTTCACTTTGCTCTAGCTATTTTTTGTTTTGAAGTATTCATTTATTTTCATGGTTAATTTTTCTGTGTTTACCAGCTGAAAGGCCCAATCCATAATGAAATATTTGTAAAGAGTATGCATAGTACCAAAAATTTTTACTAGGTGGCTGCCAAGGACTGCATGCAAAATAGATAAATTGAGCCTTTTGGAGGATATTTGTTGGCATGAAAGTGGTGGTTAATAAGGAAATGTGTCTCCATAAATGATAACATTCTTTGCATTCACCCAGCTCCTTTTCTTCAAGTAATCAGAGCATTTAACCTCTGCCTCCATTTTTCTGATATCTATCATGTATTTTGAGTGGCTTTTATACAACTTAGATAAAAGAGTAATGTCCCAAATTTACTGTTTGCCAGACATCAATAAGAGCAACCAGCCTCAGGGTCTAGGGGGCTGCCAGGTATGGCGCATAAATTGGTATGGCGCATAAATTGGTAAGTAAATTCAGGCTTCTTTCATTTAGAGACTTCACTCTTGGAGCTATGATCATATAAGAAATGATAATGTAAACATGGATGTGTAGGGTCAGGAAGGATGAGAGGCCTGCAGAAAATGGATCCCTAAAGAACAGATACAGGCTGATCATAAAATTCACATCTCACTAATGTGAGCACCAGTGTCCTTATCTGCTTTCCTAGTAATTTTTCTTTGTCCCCAGCTCCAAACAGAATTTTTCTTATAATGTTTCACATATGTGTGTATCAAGACTCTATGAATAGTTTCAAGAAACAAAATTCATACTGCAGCCAAATTCCCTAGAAACCATGAACCTATAAAGAGCAACTGTTTGCAGCCAAAAGAAAATCCACCTAATTTCAAAATTAACTATTGTTCAGATGTCCATTTTCTCATTGTGCCACAGAGTAAATACTTCATGAAATGGAAATATATGTATATATATATTTTTTCCACTTAGTATTTAAGAAGACCAATCAAAACCTGGTGAGGGAAGAGAAATGACTTAAGAAATATATTTTTAAAAAGATTCTTTGGAAGACCACAAAGAGCTAATTAAAAAAAAAAAGCAGTTAATAAGGCCTCCTGAAACCTCTGAGTGGAAAGCAATGAGTTCTTGCAAACTCATCACCTGAGATTAAAAAAAAAAGGCCAAAATAATTTACCAGGAGTACACTAATGGTAAGATGAGGAAAAAACAGGCATTTCAGTCTCCAAGGCTGCTTTCCAACAGAGCTGTGCTCTCTCCTGAGAGGACAGGGAAAGCACCTGATGCTTGTTTTTCCAAACAGTTTTATTACACTTTTATGTACTTTTTTCATAATTGGAACTAAATATATTTTCTACCAAGGACAACTCTGCTTAAAATTCACCTTTGGGACATATATTTTCCAACTCTAGGGATAAAGTTAATACAATGTTAAAAATTTGTGCCAAAGGATCACAGAAATAAAAAAGCCAGAGTGAATACCCACCCAGCCAAACTGAATATAAGAAGTCGTTGCTTGCCTTCTCTCGGAACAAGAAGTACACTACTGCCATGACCCAAAGTTCTCCTATTTTATTTGAATTTCTCTAGGTAATTCTATATTTGATCCACGTTCACAATACAGACAGAAGGACTGGGAACACAGGGCTTATTAGCAGTAGGTCTATAAAAAGTGAAATGTGCATTTTTTTTTTTTTTTGGTATTGCAGACTACATTTTCAACAGTTAAGTAGAGAATACTGATTTTCTTTGATGTAACAGTAGACATCTTTTAAAATTACTTTATATTCTTATGCTAATATAGTTGCTTACATTCTGCTTTTAAGACACAAGACTGTAAAAAATTGAAATTTAAAATAGAATAATAAAATGGAACCTTAAATCTAAGGAATGTCTGAAATACCACTGGTGCTAGCCAAAGCTTATAAAACAGCAGAAAGGCTTCAACAGACTGATCTGCAAACAGAACAATGATTGAAAAGTTATGTGTACTTATCTTCTTTTATCTGCTGCACAGGTCATGGCACTAGGGTCCAGCGGGACAAACATGGCCCGCCTGCCTCATACATTTGCAAATGAAGTATTATTAGAACACAGTCACATTCAGTTGGCTACACACTGACCATGCCTGCATTCATCCTTATCATAGCAGTGGTCAAGAGTCGCAACGCAGTGCACTGGTGCACAAAGCTGAACAATTTTGCTATATGATCCTTTAAAGGAAAAGTTTGTCAACCTCAGCTCTAAAACAATTGTTCTCAACAAGATACACCCCAGATCAGCCCTCTGACCATCCAGTGATCAGCTCTCCACTCCAGTCATGGATGCCATACATGCCCAGGTCCAGAGAATCTCATAAAATGGCTCAGAATGCAACTAGGAACCCCTGTGGAGAATTCTTGCCATTAAGAACTTGGTACTGATGTGGGAGAAAGAACAAACACAAGCAAACTAGAGAAAGGTATAAAGAGCAGATGAGAGGATAAACAATGGAAGATAAAGAATGTGTGTGGGTGTGTGTGTGTGTCTGTTTCTGTGTGTGTCTGTTTGTGTGCAACTTGGCATTGCAAAATAGATATGATCAAAAGCCATCAGACATTTCCAAAAGGGATATTTCAAAATTTTTCTTGTTTGCACACAAGTGTCATTTACATCAGTAAAGTACATGAATCTCGAGTACTTTACTAGGTTTTTAATGATTTATTGTTTTATTCTTTGTCATTACCTTAGAGATTAACATACATCTCCAAATTACTTTTCTTAATTTGTACTTTTTCCAAAGTAAAATAAGGAACTTATATTCCAATGCCTTCCTTTTGCACTGTTATTATCATGTATTTTAATTTCACATATATTTACACCTCAGAAAATATCATTATTGTTGTTTTAAACCAAAGGAGAAAAATCTATTTCTATATACTTAAGTATTTAACATGTTCAGAGATCTTTATTGCCTTCTGCATTACTAAACTTCCATCAGGAAATGGTCCATCTCATCACTACAAATAATGCTAGTCATTGTCATAATACTCATCTTATCTATCAGACCCCAACATTCAATGATCTCCCCCTTCCTACCCTAATAAGGACCAGATGCCTTAGCCTGACATTCACAGTGCTGTAATTTCCAGTTTTATCAACTTTCCTTCCAACTCTTTCTTATGACCTCTTTGACATAAAATTATCCTGATCATAAAGATATATGTACCTGATAGGTTGACCAAGAAGGACCCATGACATGAAACCAAAAAGCATTTTTAGTTTTGTTTCCATTAATCTTTGAAATTTTCTTCCATGGCAGTCATCTTGGAAGAAAACCCAGGTAAATCCTATAATCCTACAGTCACTTTCACACATCTATAGAGCATAAGTTAAATAATGTGACTATCAGGATAATACACTAATCCACACTCAATCTCATGGCAAAGGTACAACTTCTTTGCCTCGTCCAGTTATCACCTGCTAGCTAGCTGTATGTAGCATAACGGCTGGGGACAGTAACTACTTAGCTTCTTCCCTTCTTTTGTATGCTCATTCCTCCACTCCTACCTGCTATTTCAGACCTGTTCCTGGCTGGGACTCTGAAGAGTCGCATGAAGAATATTTAAAGCAGACCTCTTCTCTCATGGGACACTTTCATGGATTCTACAAAGACTTCTGTTACTGGTGACCTCATCTGCAAGATTCTTGACCATTTTTTTTATGGCCACCCTTAACCCCTTCAAAGCTCAATCTCTGCCTTCAGCTTTCCCTCTAGGTGACCCTATTGGACAAACTCTAAGACAGACTTTAATTATGCTCTGTGTCTGGTCCTTAGGAAGTACTCGGACATTCTTCACTTATACAAACTCTGAAAACACAATCACAACAGAGTAAGCACATTCTTCACACTGCCATCAGGTGACTGGGTAGCCTTCCTTGCCTTCGATTTTCTTGGCAGGCATCAGCAAGTGATGTAATTCACTTCAGGAGACCAAGGAAGCTCTTTTGAGTGTCCTACTAACAGTCCTCACATTGTCTTGGACTGAAGGGAAAATTACCTTCCTTCCACTGTACAAATCTAGAGAATAGCACTCAAAAGAGTTATATTTAAAGTCTTTTTTTGAGACGGTTTTATGGTACTTTTAAATAAAGATACATTATTTAAAAAATAAATAAATATATAAAGTCTTTGCACCAACCTCTATACTCTTCATTTGTCTTCATGTGTATAAGATTATTAGAGTGTGTAACAACTTTGGACTAAGTTTCTGTAACCTGTCTTTGAATCAGACTTGACTGTATCTAGTGCCTAATTTAAAACTTCAAACTTAATATCTCGTTATGCACATTTGGCACTTGCTCTTTCCAACCCTATTCTTTCTCAGTCTGCATTGTATTCATACTTGTATGCTGCAATTTCAGTTTTGACTACAGCAACAACATTTAGTAAAGAATCTTCCAAAATGGAAAACACCTGAAGTTTACAAATTTCTAATTGCTAAAGAATGTATTTCTCTATTTTTCTAGAAACACCACAGCATGGGAGTAATTTCCATTCCAAAATGTAAATAGTGTAAATTAGATGGATGCAATCTATGTTTGAATAAAATTTAGAATATTCGTTGCTAGCTCTGTCCAAATATATTTAACACGTTTTTTTGCTAGTGTAAACTCTGAAGATAGATTTAGAAATCTGTTTATCTTATTTTTCTTTCTCTAAAGAAAATATGAATCCGGCAATCTTCATTAAGTTGCAATTGAAACAAAGTATACAAGCGTTTCTCTTTTTAGGTCCATCTGCATGTTTTATATTGATATGTTTTCAATGTAGTGTAAATAGGGGAAGAAGTGTTTAGAGACAGAATGAATTGGATTAGAGTCTCAGTTCACTATTGAACAACTTTGTGTCCTTAGGTAAACTTTTAATCTCCTTGATTCTCAGCCGCCTTGTTATAAAACAGTAATCAGCAAAACTCATCTCACAGTGAATTAGTGGATAAATGACTATTGTTGTTTAGTCGCTAAGTTGTATCAGACTCCTTTGTGACTCCAGGGACTGTAATCCTCTAGGATCCTCTGTCCATGAGAATTTCCAGGCAAAAATATGGAAGTGGGTTACCATTTCCTACTCCAGGGAATTTTCCCACCCAAGAGAGGAAACCTGTGTCTTCTGCATTGCCAGGTGGATTCTTTACCACTGAGCCACCAGGAAAGCCTGAAAAATGATCAGCCAATGTAGAATGCTTTCCAGGATCACTAGCGAAAGAAAATGCTAAAAGTTACTTCCCTTCCATTCTCTAACTTTTTTTTTTATCTGCCTTCAATATTTCCCAGGATCAGGGTCTTTAGAGGTTAAAATCTCTCCTGATTTTAACCATGCTACAATAATTTTTACTTCATGCTAAACAGATGGGAAAACAGTGACAGACTATTTTCTTGGGCTCCAAAATCACTGTAGATGTTGACTGCAGCTATGAGATTAATAGATGCTTGCTCCTTGGAAGAAAAGCTATCACAAACCTAGACAGCATATTAAAAAATAGAGACATTACTTTGCGACAAAGATCCACATAGTCAAAGCTATGTTTTTTTCCAGGAGTCACGTATGGATGTGAGAGTTGGACCATAAAGAAAGCTGAGCACTGAGGAATTGATGCTTTTGAACTGTGGTGTTGGAGAAGACTTTTGAGGGTCCCTTGGACTACAAGGGGATCAAACCAGTCAATCCTAAAGGAAATCAGTCCTGAATATTCATTTGAAAAGACTGATGCTGAAGCTGAAACTCCAATACTTTGGCTACCTGATGCGGAGAAATGACTCACTGGAAAAGTCCCTGATCCTGAGAAAGATTGAAGGCAGGAGGAGAAGAGGATGACAGAGGATGAGATGGTTGGATGGCATCACTGACTTGATGGACATGAGTTTGAGCAAGCTCTGGGAGCTGGTGATGGACAGGGAAGCCTGGTGTGCTCCATTTCACAGGACTGCAGAGTCAGACATGACTGAGTAACTGAACTGAATTGACAGTAATTTTATGTATGACTTTGAAATCATTTGGGAGACAGTAATTTTGGAAAAGGTGACATTTCATTTAAATGCTCCTTCATTTTCCCTTGCCTAGATCATCTTATGGCACATTGTTAATTATCTTTTCAATTTTCTCACCATCCACTGGGCACTTATTTGTTAGCAGGCATTAATTTCCTTTTCATTTCTCATCTCTATAACTGATTTTTAAACTCATGTGGAACACAAATTTAATCTCATATTTGCCTTTTCTATTCCTTAATGTTCCATACAGCTCATTTTGAAAGAATAAACTTGCTGATGTTTTTTTATTTATTGTGTCTTCTGGTGGATATTTAGGACTTTCAAGTTTGGTAAGGCAATGTTTTAGCTTCCCTAGACGCCAGTAAAAAGATAATGCTCGCTCTAGAAATTGTGAGAATTCTGAGAACCACAAAGTAATATAAGTGGTAAGCAACTGGTGTGGTTATTTAAGATTAACTGTAAAAGATGATCTTTATTGCTTTGGAAAGACAAAAGGAATCTACATGGACTTCAAATAGGAGGACTAGCATTCAAAATCAAAATCACAAGGTCAGCCTGTGTATAGGATCAGTTAAAGGCAGGTAAAACTTGAATAGATAATCATTAGCATGGACAAACTACAGCCTGGGGCCAAATCTGGCAACACATAAATAAGCTTTCATGGGAACATTGTCATGACCATTTATTTCTGTAATGTCTATGGCTGCTTTTGTTCTACCAGGGCATAGGTACAGAGAAGTCTTAGGACTTACAAAGTCTGTAATACTTATTGTCTGTTCCTTCACAATGTTTGCTGGACTCCCTTCTAACATACTTTGAGATCTATAGGGGTATATTTTTGAGACTAATCTTCAAAATACAAGTGATAGTGATCTGGGATTCTCTAATTTTACTTTTGTGAGCAACATGAGCACACATAGGAGAATGTGTTATCTTTGATTACTAATCACATTCTATTTCCTGATTCTATTGAGTATAAGGCTCACATTATACAGAATTTTTCTTTTAAATACTTTCATCTATTCCTTTTCATTATTATCATCATAATACAAGCTAAATAATGAACATGAGTTAAATATAACTCTAGATAAGTGAGGTTTGGTTAATATGGTGTAATATATTAATTAATATATAGACGCCATCCTAGATGAAAATGCTTTGTGGTATTCTATAGCAGTTTATACTCTTTTCAACATTTTATCAGAGATGTGAATGTAAACAAAAAGCATGTTTATCCAATTTGTGTATGACACAAAACTGTGGAGTTACTGTATTGAATGACAGAAACCGTATTCCAAGGCACTGCAAAAAGTTGGAAATGTGGGCCAAAGCAAACAAAGTGATGTTTAACAGGGCTAAATATAAAGTTCTGTATTTGGATTTAAAAAATCAAAACACAATTGTACAAATACAGGATGGAGAACACATGGCTAAACAGCAATAAAAGGTGAACGTTTTAGGATAAGAGCTAACTGCAAGCTTAATTATAAACCAGCCCTTTGATGTGGATCTTAAAAATGTCCATATAATCTTCATATGTGCTTTAATATAATTATGTATTCTGTCCAGATGAAGAGGGTTAATTGTGCTGCATACTGAATATTGCATAAGCCATGTGGAATGATGCGTTCAATTTAGGGAGCCATTCTGTTACAGGGACCTTGACAAATGCAATAGCTGTTTGACATTTTTTTCCCCCACCATAGACATCAGATACCTGCTTGCCCAGACTTTTGAAGCTATGAGGCAGGCATAAAGCTAAGCTCTAATCAGAAGCACCTGCAGTCGAGTTTGGCTTGGGAGCCAGAAATGTAAAGCAGCAGGGAATACTTAGAATTCATTCTAGCAGGGATAAAATCAGGGGCTGTGGATCCAATTTCTTGGGGCATCACCACTAAGTCATGTACTAGATGTTGTCAGAAGCAAAAGTCATGGTATCTGTGAAGTTATGTCTTTCCCAGATCAGTTCTTTGTGTGATTTCAAGGCTTCTTCCTGGCCATATACCTCTCAGGCATTATGAGGGATGGTGATCCAGATCCCTTGATTGGGCTGTCTCAATTCTAAATTCCTCTATGCTCTATTTTCTGGCAGTTACTCTACAGACTGACAGATGTGTAGGGCTGTTCACAGAAAAGTCATAGAGCCAGTGACAAAGCAACATTAACAGAGGGAGAATAGGAAGGAAAGTGGGCAGAATCTGTGCTGTGCTGTGCTTAGCTGCTCAGTCATGTCTGACTCTTTGCGACCCCATGGACTATAGCCCAGCAGCATCCTCTGTCCATGGAATTCTCTAGACAAAAGTAATGCAGTGAGTTTCCATGCCCTCCTTCAGCGGAATCTTCTGACCCAGGAATCTGAACCCATGTCTCCTGTGTCTCCTGCATTGTAGGCAGATTCTTAATCATTGAGCCACCTGGGAAGCCCTAAATGCTTAATATTGAGTCCTTATTTTATAAAGAGAAATTCAGGTTTTTAATTACCTTGCTAATAAAATCACTCACAAACAAAAGAAAAAAAAAAGCTTTGTGGCACATGCCATAAAAATTACAGCACAACTGGAAATGAAAAAAATATATAGTGTAGAAGCAGTGGCAGTTATGTTATTTGTCACCTGCAATGTGATATGCCTGATGAAACTGCCTATAGGGTTCAAGTGGGAAAGAGGTCAGTTTTTTTTTTCCACTTTACTTAGGCATATTCTACATGTTTTGTTTATTAATTATGGCCTATTACCTACAGTCCCATGCCTAGTATTCTTTCCATTTGTAGCTACTGATTTCTGAGTGGCAAAGTGGTCTTGATGTTGTCATGAAGTATAGCATAGTATAAGTCACAGCATAGTAAGTACACAGCTAATATTAGTTCTCATGCTCAACTTTATATTTTTGCCACTGATGTTTTTTTATTTGCTTGCCCAAAGAAGATGGAAAAATTAATAAGCTTTGGATAAAGTAAGTTTATCTTTTGAAAAGTTATGTTCCCTGTACTCCAAAAACTATAAAACACTGATGAAAGTAACTGAAGGTGACACAGATGGAAAGATATACCATGCTCTTATATTAGAAGAATCATTATTGCTAAGATGAACACACTACACAAGGAAATCTACAGATTCAATGCAATACCTATCAAAATACCCATGGCATTTTTCATAAAAATAGAAAAAATGACTTTAAAGTTTGTATGGGAACACAAAAGATCCTAAATAGCCAAAACAATCTAGAGAAAGGAGAACAGAGCTGGAGGAATCACATTTCCTGAGTTCAGACTATAATACAAAATTACAGGAATGAAAATAGTATGATACTAGCACAAAAACAGACACACAGATCAATGGGACAGGATCTAGGGCCCAGAAATAAACAGATGCACTTATGGCTAATTAGTCTATGACAAAGGAGTCAAGAATATACAGTGAAGAAAAGACAGTCTCTTCAATAAGTGGTACTGGGAAAACTAGACAGTTACATGTATAAGAATGAAATCAGTACATTCTCTAACACTATATACAAATAAAAATTCAAAATAGACTAAAAACATGAATGTAAAACCAGATTCAATAAAATTCCTTGAGGAAAACATAGGCAGAACATTCTGACATAAATTGCAGCAATATTTTTTTGGATCTGTCTATTGAAGCAAAGAAAATAAAAGCAAAAATAAACAAATGGGACCTAATTAAAGTTAAAAGCTTTTTGTACAACAAAGAAAATCATAAACTAAACTAAAAGACAACCCTCAGAATGGGACAAACTATTTGCAAAGCAACCCATAAGGTATTACTCTCCAAAATATACAAAGAGCTACTGCAGCTCAATATCAAACAACAAACAAGAATCAAAAAGTTAAAAAATTAAAAGACACTTGCTCCTTGGAAGTAAAACTATGACCAACTTAGATAGCATATTAAAAAGCAGAGACATTACTTTGTCAACAAAAGTCCATCTAGTCAAAGCTATGGTTTTTCCAGCAGTCATGTATAGACATGAGAGTTGGACCATAATGAAAGCTGAGTGCTGAAGAATTGATGCTTTTGAACTGTGGTGTTAGAGAAGACTCTTGAGAATCCCATGGACTGCAAGAAGATCCAACCAGTCCATCCTGAAGGAAATCAATCCTGAATACTCATTGGAAGACTGATGCTGAAGCTGAAGCTCCAATACTCTGGCCACCTGATGCAAAGGGGTGACTCACTAGAAAATAATCTGATCCTGGGGAAGACTGAAGGCAGGAGGAGAAGGGGACGACAGAGGATGAGATGATTGGAAGGCATCACCGACTTGATGAACATGAGTTTGAGCAAGCTCTAGGAGTTGGTGATAGAGAAGAAAGCCTGGCTTGCTGAATTACATGGGGTCTCAAAGAGTTGGACATGACTGAGCAACTGAACTGATCTAAACCTAGTCAAAAAATGGGTGGAGGACCTAAAGTGACATTTCTCCAAATAAGATATATAGATGGTCAACAAACATATGAAAAGATGCTCAACATTACTAACCAACAGGGAAATGCAAATCAAAACCACAATGAACTATCACCTCACATACATCAGAATAGCTATCATCATAAAACAAACCAAAACAAAACAAAAGAAAAAACTTATAATCAACAAATTCTAGAGAGGGTGTGGAGAAAAGAGAACACTCTTACACCACTGGTGGGAATGTAAATTGATAAGACACCATGGAGAACAGTATGGAGGTTCTTTAAAACCTAAAAATAGAATTATTATATGACCCAGCAATCCCATTACTGAGCATATATCCATATAAAGCAATAATTCAAAAATACACATGCATACCAGTGTTCACTGCAACACTATTTACAATAGCCAGGACACAGAAGCAACCTAAATGTCCATCAACAGTGGAATAGATAAAAAAAATGTGGTACATATATACAATGTAATATTACTCAGCCAGAAAAAAGGAACAAAATTGGTCATTTGCAGAGATGTGGATGGACCTAGAGACTGTCATATAGAGCAAAATAAATCAGAAAGAGAAAAACAAAGGTTTATTTTATTTAATGTATATATGTGGAATCTTGGAGAAGGCAATGGCAACCCACTCCAGTACTCTTGCCTGGAACATCCCATGGACAGAGGAGCCTGGTAGGCTGCAGTCCATGGGGTCGTTAAGAGTCAGACACGACTGAGTGATTTCACTTTCATTTTTCACTTTCATGCACTGGAGAAGGAAATGGCAACCTACTCCAGTGTTCTTGCCTGGAGAATCCCAGGGAGGGTGGAGCCTGGTGGCCTGCCGTCTATGGGGTCGTACAGAGTCGAACATGACTGACGTGACTTAGCAGCAGCAGCAGCATATGTGGAATCTAGAAAAAATGGCATAGATGATCACATTTGCTAAGCAGAAATAGAGACACAGATGTAGGGAACAAACACATGGATGCCAAGGGGAAATAGAGGGGTGTGAAGAATTGGGAGACTAGGAATGACATATATACATTACTGATACCATGTATAAAATAGACAACAAATGAGATCAAACTTTTAACACAAGGAATTCTACTCATTGCTCTGTGGTGATCTAAATGAGAAGGAATTCCAAAAATGAGGGGATTTCAGTAGAGTTGATTCACTTTGCTAGACAGCAGAAGCTAACACAGCATGGTAAAGCAACTGTACTCTCACAAAAATTAATTTAAAAATAAGAAGGAAAAAACAGACTATTGAATGGGAGAAACAATTTGCAAATTATCTCACTAATAAGGGGATAGTAACCATCAAAAAAAACCCACCACAATAGTCTAATTAAAAATGAGCAGAAGTGAGTAAACATCCTTCCAAAGAGGAAATGCCAATGGCCAACAGGCACATGAAAAGATGCTCAACAGTACTAATCAGAGAAATGCAAACCAAAACCACTATGAGATATTATCTCACACACATCAGAATGGTTATCATCAAAAAGACCACAAATAACAAATGTTGGCAAGGATGTGGAGGAAAGAGAATCCTTGTACACTATTGGTGGGAATATAAATTGGTATAGCTATTGTGGATGACAGTATGAAGGCTTCCCAAAAAGCTATAAATAAAACTACTATATGACTGAGTAATTCCACCCCTGAGCATATATCCAGAAAAGATGAAAACACTAATTCAAAAGGATCCATGTACCCCATTGTTCACAGAAGTATTATTTACAATTGCTAAGATACGGAAACAACTTAAGTGTCCATCAACAGATGATAGGATATACACACACACACACACAAACTGGAATCCTACTCAGCCAAAGAAAAGAACAAAATTCTACCAACTGCAGCAACATGGGTGGACTTGGAGAGCATTGTACTAAGGGAAGTATTTTAGACAAAGGCAAAAACAGTGATATCACTCGTATGTGTAGAATCTAAAAAATACAACAAAGTAGTTCATAATGAACAAAAGGCAGTCTTGCAGATTTAGAGAACAAAGTAGTGGTTACCAGAGTGGGGAAGAGGCAGTGTAGGAGTTGGGTAGTGGGAGGTACAAACTATTGGATATAAAATAGACTCAGAGATATACTGTACAACACAGGGAATAAAACCAATATTCTGTAATAACTAAATGAAAAAAGTAACCTTTCAAAATTTTATAAAAATTTTTAAATAAATAAAATTTATTTTCCCATTCTACTACCTCATCTCTGAACCCCACTCTACTCCACTGTCATCCCATTTAGAAAATCACTTCCCTACGTTGGGTAATTTCTGAGCTAATATTCAACCTGGCATTGTGAAGAAGACATTTTTTATATAAACATATATAAACATAACTTCATAAAGCTTATCTCATAAAGAAAGACTCAAAAGTCAAACATTTTTGGAAATAGTAGGGGTGTGAGAAAAGAACAAAATCCTTGCAGCCTATCAGTAACTTAAGGCTAACTCAACCATAAGTGTTTCTTTCTAGGACTGGCACCAACATATACAATCTTTTTCAAACAATTCCTATGAAAAGAATTACTGAAAAGAGATGAAAAAGATCACTTAACTTTTAAGAATGCAATGTGTTTCTCAGATTACTTCAACAGAATGGAATTGCTTCTATTTTTAAAATATGGGCAATAACATTTCTAAAATAAGATTAATATATGTGTATATAAATATATTATCCACACGAATTACATTAAAAAAAACTGAATCTCTTCAGAAAACAGAATCAGTGAAAACTCAAACTATATTTATTAATTGAAAAACAGTATTTTAGGGATATCATTGTTTTTTCATAGATGTAGCTTACTAGTTCTCTATAAGTTCACACATTAAACAGGGGAATTAAACAGATAAGACAGTATTTTAAAAAGTTATCACTGTTTTCTAAATTACTTTGTATATATAATATGATATGAGTATTCTAATTAGGGGCTTCCCTGATAGCTCAGTTGGTAAAGACTCTTCCTGCAATGCAACAGACCCTGGAAATTGTTCATTTATTTTAATAAATATTACACAGTGAAAAATGTTGACAATAGTAGAAACTGTTTTAATATAGCTGTTATTGTCAAGTTAATCTAAAAAAATATTGAGTCAGGGAAATGTTTATAAAAATGAAAGAGTCTAGCTCAAAAGTATTTAAAATAAAATATAAAATAATTCTTTACAAAAAGTGAAGTTAAAAATCTAATGAATTTAAAGGAATATTCAATTTCACTTATAATTAAAGTACAGTGGAAGTGCGAAACAGAATTAAGGGACTAGATCTGATAGACAGAGAGCCTGATGAAATACGGATGGAGGTTCATGACACTGTACAGGAGACAGGGATCAAGATCATCCCCAAGAAAAAGAAATGCAAAAAAGCAAAATAGCTGTATGAGGAGGCCTTACAAACAGCTGTAAAAAGAAGAGAAATGAAAAACAAAGGAGAAAAGGAAAGATAAACCCATTTGAATGCAGAGTTCCAAAGAAAGGTAAGAAGAGATAAGAAAGCATTCCTCAGTGATCAGTGCAAAGAAAGAGAGGAAAGCAACAGAATGAGAAAGATTAGAGATCTGTTTAAGAAAATGAGAGATACCAAGGGAACATTTCATGCAAAGGACAGAAATGATATGGATCTAACAGAAGCAGAAGATATTAAGAGGTGGCAAGAATACATGAAGAACTGTACAAAAAAGATCTTCAAGACCCAAATGATCATGATAGTGTGATCACTTACCTTGGGCCAGACATCCTGGAATGTGAAGTCAAGTGGGCCTTAGGAAGCATCACTATGAACAAAGCCAGTAGAGGTCATGGAATTCCAGTTGAGCTATTTCAAATTCTAAAAGATGATGCTGTGAAAGTGCTGCACTCAATATGATGGCACATTTGGAAAACTCAGCAGTGCTTATTTAACTTATATGCAGAGTACATCATGAGAAACGCTGGGCTGATGAAGCAGAAGCTAGAATCAAGATTCCTGGAGAAATATCAATAACCTCAGATATGCAGATGACACCAAACTTATGGCAGAAATTGAAGAAGAACTAAAGAGCCTCTTGATGAAAGTGAAAGAGGAGACTAAAAAAGTTGACTTAAAGCTCAACATTCATAAAACTAAGATCATGACATCCAGCCCCATGGCTTCATGCCACATAGATAGGGAAACAGTGGAAACAGTGGCTGACTTTATTTTGGGGGGCTCCAAAATCACTGGAGATGGTGACTTCAGCCATGAAATTAAAAGACGCTTACTCCTTGGAAGGAAAGTTATGACCAACCTAGACAGGATATTAAAAAGCAGAGACATTACTTTGCCATCAAAGGTCTATCTAGTCAAGGCTATGGTTTTCCAGTTGTCATGTATGGATATGAGAGTTGGACCATAAAGAAAGCTGAGTGCAGGAGAATTGATGCTTTTGAACTGTGGTGTTGGAGAAGACTCTTGAGAGTCCCTTGGACTGCAAGGAGATCCAACCAGTCTATCCTAAAGATCAGTCCTGAGTGTTCACTGGAAGGACTGATGTTGAAGCTGAAACTCCAATACTTTGGCCACCTGATGAGAAGGGCCGACTCATTTGAAAAGACCCTGATGCTGGGAAAGACTGAAGGCAGGAGGAGAAGGGGCGACAGAAGATGAGATGGTTATATGGCATGATCGACTCAATTAACATGAGTTTGGGTAAACTCTAGGAGTTAGTGATGGACCGGGAGGCCTGGTGTGCTGCAGTCCATGGGGTTGCAAAGAGTCGGACACAACTTAGCGACTGAACTGAACTGAAACAAATATTATTTTTAAACACAAATTTCAAATGAAATAAGATATCATTTTTCACCTACTGGATTGATAAAATGGATGTAGGAAAACTGGTTGAGAGTAATTAAAAAGAGTAAAAAAGTCTTGAGAGTAATTTGGTAATGCATGCAGGCTCAGTCACTTTAGCCACATCTGACTGTGCAACCATATGGACTGTAGCCTGCCAGGCACCTCTATACATAGGATTCTTGGGGTAAAAATACTGGAGTGAGTAGCCATTTCTTTCTCCAGGGGATCTTCCTGACCCCTGGACTGAATCCACATCTTCTGCAGCTCCTGCATTGCAGGAGGATTCTTTACTGCTGAGCCACTGGGGAAGCCCAATTTGGCAATTTAAACTTAAAATATACATGTCCTTGGACCTAACAGGTCCACTGTTCAGAATCTATGCTGTACATACACTTATAGAAGAATGACAAGAATTTATACAAAAATTATTATGGAAAACTGCTTATAATGGGGAAGAAAAGACTATGATAAGAACAAAAACTTAAATAATCATCGATGTTGGACAAATGTTATCCATTTCTAATAACATGATAAGACATTCTGTATGTGCAGATAGACGATATCTCCAAGTTATATTTTCAATAAAATCAGTGCTAAATTATAAAAAATAAAAGAGGTATAGATACCCACATATATAGATGTACATATGAACATGCACATGTGCTCAGGCTAGTGAGCAGACAATAATGTTCTGCAAAGAAACAGAACATTCCAACCATGGGAAGTAGGACTGTAGATCTAAGAGAAATATATTTCCATTTTGTAACTTTTTATAGTGAATGTGCATATATTTACCTGTGCATATATTACATTCTTTACTAGCATTACTAGGTTTACAGAGAAATTGAACAGAAAGTGAAGAGTTCTCAAGTCCTACTATCTATACCCACCCTGTCCCAAGTTCCTCCTATTATTAAAATTTTGCTTTAATGTGGTACATCTATTCCAATCAATAAACCACTATTGATACATTTTCATTAACTAAAGTCCAGAGTTTGCAATAGGGTTCACTTTTCACATTGTACAGTTCTATGGATTTGACAAATGCATAATGTTGTATATCCACCATTATAGTATCATACAGAATAGTTTAAATTCAAACAACTACTGATATTTTTACTGTCTATATAGTTTGGCTTTTCTAAAATGTCATGTAGTTGGAATCATACAGTATATATTAATAGCCTTTTTCAGGTTGACTTCCTTCACTTAGTAATATGAATTTAACTTTCCTTCATGCCTTTTTGTGGCTTGATAGCCCACTTATTTTTATTGCTAAGTATTACTCTATCATATGGATGTTTGTTTATTCATCCATCTTTTGAAGATATTTCATTTGCTTTTGCAGCAATTATGCAGAAAGCTGATAAAATGAATCATGTGCAATTTTTTATGTGGTTGTGAGTTTTCCTCTCATTTGGCTATATTGTACAGTATGCCTATGTTTAGCTTTATCAGAAATTGCCAGGCTGTTTTCCAAAGTGGCTCTATAATTTCACATGAGCAACAAACCAGAACTCCTGTTGTACCACATTCTTGCCAGAAGTTGATGTTGAATGTGTTTTGGATTTCATCCATTCTAAAAAACATGTATGGTAAAACCAACATGATAATGTAAAGGGAAATAAATAAATAAATAAATCGTAAAAAAATAAAATAAAAATAAAAAACATGTACTGATATCTCATTTTTTAATATGCAATTCCTTAATGATATATGATGTTGAACATCTTTTCATATGCTTATTTACCATTTCTTATAATAAGAGTGACAGTGATGACTTTTAAGCCTTTTATGTATTGGACCAGAAACCTGAATTCCATATATTTCATTCATTAATTAAAGGCTGTGGGTATGTAATATTCATAAAGTTAAAGAAGATTGCTCTCTCCCATCTCTTCCTTGTATTATCTTCCTTTTGCCCCCTTGTCTTTCTAAAAATTCAGTTCTAAAACCATTAGCGGGACAGTACAAGCCAGGCTCAAGACGCCATCTACATGGAGGGGTGGTCTGATGTGGGGTGTCGTCAGAGTAGGATGACAGTATATGTTCTAATTCTAGGACACTGGAAATGGCTAAAAGGCTAGTAAGGGAAGTCAGTTTGAGTAGGATGATCAAAGTCCACATCAGCAGTATTGGAATATATAGAAATCATGAGCCAATGGTAGTTTATAACAAGACCCCAGTATTAATATTTCTGACAATGATATATCACCTGAATCTAATCATGAAGTCACATCAGAAAGACTCAAACTGGGGAACAACATACAAAATAGCCTCTAGTCTCCAAAAGTATCAAGGTCATGAAAATCAAGGAAAGACTCTAGAACTATTTGAGACTGAACAAGTTTAGACACATAACGACTAAATGCAACTTATAATGCTGACCTGAATCCTTTCCTAGAAAAGACATTATTGGAGAACACGGTAAAACCTGATTGAGGTCTGTGGATGAATTCATAGTAATACAATGATGTTATTATTATTATTATTATTATTATTATTATTTTGGTGGTTGTGGTTATATAGGGGTCAGACCTTGTATTTAGTAAATAACAAAGTGCTTGAGTTGTAGATCATATTGACAGCTTGCTCTCAAAATCATGGGAGGAAAAAAACAGTATTTTGAACTGGGTTTGCAAAGTTTATCTGCTTATTTCAAAAATTAAAAAAAAAGATAATTCCAGCAAGGGATGAAAAACATAAAATTATCTGCTTATGACAACTTAAGTCTAAAATCTTGCATCTATTTTATTGGTCTCATTGAGCTTGGTCTTTTTTTCACTTTTTTAAATTTATTTTTTAATTGAAGGATAATTGTTTTACAGAATTTTGTTGTTTTACCTTAACATGAATCAGCCATAGGTATACATATATCCCCACCCTTCTGAATCTCTCTCCCATCTCCCTCCCCATCCCAGCCCTCGAGGTTGATACAGAGACCCTGTTTGAGTTTCCTGAAACATACAGCAAATCCCATTGGCTATTTATTTTACATATGGTAATATAAGTTTACAATTGCTCTCTCCATATATCTTACTCTCTCCTCTCCTCTCCCCATGTCCTTAAGTCTATTCTCTATGTCTCTTCCTCCATGGCTGCCCTGCAAATAAATTCTTTGGTACTTCTTCTAGATTCTGTATATATGAGCTAGCATACAATATTTATCTTTCTCTTTGTGACTTACTTCTCTCTGCCTAAGAGGCTCTAGGTTCATCCACCTCATTTAATTCAGTTAAGTTACTCAGTCATATCCAACTCTTTGAAACCCCATGGACTGCAGCACACCAGGCCTCCCTGTTCATCACTAACTCCTGGAGTTTACTCAAACTCATGTCCATTGAGTTGGTGATACTATACAACCATCTCATCCTCTGTTGTCCCCTTCTCCTCCTGCCTTCAATCTTTCCCCGCATCAGGGTCTTTTCAAATGAGTCAGCTCTTCACATCAGGTGGCCAAAGTACTGGAGTTTCAGCTTCAACATCAGTCCTTCCAATGAACACCTGGGACTGATCTCCTTTAGGATAAACTGACTGGATCTCTTTGCAGACCAAGGGACTCTCAAGGGTCTTCCCCAATACCACAGTTCAAAAGCATCAATTCTTCCATGCTCAGCTTTCTTTACGGTCGAACTCTCACATCCATACATGACTACTGGAAAAACCAAAGCTTTGACTGACACACTTAAGTCAGCAAGGTAATGTCTCTGCTTTTTAATATGCTCTCTACATTGGCCACAGCTTTCTTTCCAAGGAGCAAGCATCTTTTAACTTCATGGCTGCAGTCACCATCTGCAGTGATTTTGGAGCCAAAAAAATAAAGTCAGCCACTGTCTCCCCATCTATTTGGCATGAAGTCAGGATCTGTTTTCTGAATGTTGAGCTTTAAGCCAACTTTTTCACTCTCCTCTTTCAGTTTCATCACGAGACTCTTTAGTTCCTCTTCACTTTCTGCGATAAGTTTGGTGTCATCTGCATATTTGAGATTACTGATATTTCTCCCGGCAATCTTGATTCCAGCTTCAGCTTCATCCAACTTGGCATTTTGCATGATATACGCTGCATATAAGTTAAATAAGCAGGGTGACAATATACAAACTTGACAAACTCCTTTCCCAATTAGGAAGCAGTCTGCTATCCCAAGTCCAGTTCTAACTGTTGCTTCCTGACCTGCACACAAATTTTTCAAGAGGCAGATCAGGTGGTCGGGTATTCCCATCTCTCAGAATTTTCCAGTTTTAGTAATCCATACAGTCAAAAGCTTTGACATAGTCAATAAAGCAGAAGTAGATGTTTTTCTGGAATTCTCTTGCTTTTTCTATGATCTAACGGATGTTGGCAATTTGATCTCTGGTTTCTCTACCTTTTCTAAAACCAGCTTGAACATCTGGAAGTTCACAATTCCTGTACTGGTGAAGCCTGGCTTGGAGAATTTTGAACATTACTTTACTAGCGTGTGACATGAGTGCAATTGTGCAGTAGTTTGAGCATTCTTTGGCATTGCCTTTCTTTGGGATTGGAATGAAAACTGACCTTTCCAGTTCTGTGGCCAGTGCTGAGTTTTCCAAATTTGCTAGCATATTGAGCATAGCACTTTCACAGCATCATCTTTCAGGATTTGAAACACTCAACTGGAATTCCATCACCGCTACTAGCTTTGTTTGTAGTGATGCTTCCTAAGGCCCACTTGACTTCACATCCCAGGATATCTGGCTCTAGGTGAGTGATCACACCATTGTGATTATCTGGGTCATGAAGATCTTTTTTGTACTGAAATATTCTTTTTTGAACTGAAATTGAAAAAGACATATGCATCCCATTGTTCATTGCACATGATTTACAATAGCTAGAACATGGAAACAACCTAGATGTCCATTGACAGATGAATGAATAAAGATGTTGTGATACATATACACAATGGAATATTACTCAGCCATAAAAAGAACACATTTGAGTCAGTTCTAATGAGGCTGTGTGGTGCTGGAGTGGCAAGTGGTGGCTGCAAGTCGCTAGAGCTGTGAGTGGCCAAGAAGAGATACCCCATGTCCAAGGTCAGTAGTAGTGGTGGCCATGAGTAGATGCCACAGAGAGAATATTTCTCTTCTGTGTATTTTTGCCACCTCTTCTTAATATCTTCTGCTTCTGTAAGGTCCATATCATTTCTGTCCTTTATCTAGCCCATCTTTGCATGAAATGTTCCCTTGGTATATCTAATTTTCTTGAAGAGATCTCTAATCTTCACCATTCTGTTGTCTTCCTCTATTTCTTTGCACTGAATACTGAGGGAGGCTTTCTTATCTCTCCTTACTCTTCTTTGGAACTCTGCATTCAAATGGGAGTATCTTTCCTTCTCTCCTTTCTTTTTGTTTCTCTTCTTTTCACAGCTATTTGTAAGGTCTCCTCAGACAGCCATTTTACTTTTTGCATTTCTTTTTCTTGGGGATGGTTTTGATCCCTGTCTCCTGTACAGTGTCATGATCCTCCATCCATAGCTTATCAGATACTCTATCAGAACAGTCCCTTAAATCTATTTCTCACTTCCACTGTATAATCATAAGGGATTTGATTTAGGTTGTACCTGAATGGTCTAGTGGTTTTCCCTACTTTCTTCAATTTAAGTCTGAATTTGGAAGTAAAGAGTTCATGATCTGAACCACAGCCAGCTCCCAGTCCTGTTTTTGCTGATTGTATAGAGCTTCTCCATCTTTGGCTGCAAAGAATATAATCAATCTGGTTTCAGTGTCAGCCATCTAGTGATGTCCACTGTAGAGTCTTCTCTTGTGTTTTCAGAAAAGGGTGTTTGCTATGACCAGTGTGTTCTCTTGGCAAAGCTCTATTAGACTTTGCCCTGCTTCATTTGGTACTCCAAGGCCAGATTTTCCTGTTACTCCAGGTGTTTCTTGACTTCCTACTTTTGCATTCCAGTACCCTATAATGAAAAGGACATCTTTTTTGGATGTTAGTTCTAAAAGGTCTTGTAGGTCTTCATAGAACTGTTCAACTTCAGCTTCTTCAGCATTACTGATTGGGGCATAGGCTGGGATTACCTTGATATTGAATGGTTTGCCTTCAAAACCACTCAACAGAGGTCATTCTGTTGTTTTTGAGACTACATTCAAGTACTGCATTTAGGATTCTCTTGTTTTATGAAGGCTACTCCATTTCTTCTAAGGAATTCTTGCCCACAGTAGTAGATATAACAGTCATTTGAGTTAAATTCACCCATTCCAGTCCATTTTAGTTTAATATCACAACATTTAATCCTAAAGAGTTGACGTTCACTCTTGTCATCTCCTGGCATTTGACCACTTCCAATTTGCCTTGATTCATGGACCTAACATTCCAGGTTCCTATGCAATATTTCTCTTTACAGCATCGAACCTTGCTTCTATCACCAGTCACATCCACAACTGGCAGTTGTTTTTGCTTTGGCTCCATCCCTTCATTCTTTCTTGAGTTAGTTCTCCACTGATCTGCAGTGCATATTGGGCACCTACCGACCTGGGGAGTTCATCTTTCAGATGTCCTATCTTTTTGCTTTTTCATACTATTCATGGGGTTCTCAAGGCAAGAATATTGAAGTGGTTGGCCATTCCCTTCTCCACTGGGCCTCATTTTCTCAGAACTTTCCATCATGACCCTCCATCTTGGGCAGCCCTACATGGCATGGCTTATTTTCACTGAGTTAGAAAATGCTGTGGCCCATGTGATTAGATTGGTTAGTTTTCTGTGATTGTGGTTTCAGTCTTTCTGCCCTCTGATGCCCCCTCTTACTGGGGTTTCTCTTACGTTGGACGTGGGGTATCTCTTCACAGCTGCTTCAGTAGAGCATAGCCACTGCTCCTTATCTTGGACATGGGGCATCTACTCATGGCCACCACTACTACTGACCTTGGACATGGGGTATCTCTTCTTGGCCACTCACAGCTCTAGCGACTTGCAGCCACCACTTGCCACTCCAGCACCACACAGCCTCATTAGAACTGACTCAAATGTGTTCTTTTTATGGCTGAGTAATATTCCATTGTGTATATGTATCACAACATCTTTATTCATTCATCTGTCAATGGACATCTAGGTTGTTTCCATGTTCTAGCTATTGTAAATCATGTGCAATGAACAATGGGATGCATATGTCTTTTTCAATTTCAGTTCCCTCAGGGTATATACCTAGGAGTGGGATTGCTGGGTCAAAGGATGGTTTTATTCCTAGTCTTTTAAGGAATCTCCATATCGAGTGAATTTGTTTTCATTCTTTCCTCACTTTACTTAGAGATATGGAATCTAAGGAGATATATGCAATTAAAGACCACTGAAGACATGATGATTGAATTATGGCTTGTTATATATTTGTGGTTTAGAATTCCTTGTGTTATCTATAGCTAGGTATGTAATAACATGGCTACATAAGATATATTACAATATATTCTTGCAACTATTAGCAAGAATAAGAAAAATAACCAAGTTACCCTTAATAAGAAAAAACATACTTTAAAACAAAACCTATTCTTTCTTTCATGTGTTAACATTATTGTCTGTCATGTCAGCAGTTATATTTTAGAACACTTGTAAAATGAAAGGCTACTCTTTAGGTATATTTTAAAAAGTAGAAAGCAAATTTGGCCTTCCAGGTCTAGAAAGTCTGTTTCTTAACCAATCAAATCTTACCAAAATGTGACCAGCCAGCCAGCATACTTATAGTATAGTATTCAAGACATTTATCTTGAATAAATGTAATTATCAAATTAATATCTTAAAAATAAAATATATACATTTAAAATTTTATCAGATGTATTACCACTTCTCCTTACTGTTACTTACTGTTAATAGGGATCTTAACAATAGAATGAGAAAGACTAGAGATCTCTTCAAGAAAATTAGAGATCAAAGGGAACATTTCATGCAAAGATGGGCACAATTAAGGACAGAAATGGTATGGACCTAACATAGGCAGAAGATATTAAGAGGTGGCAAGAATACACAGAAGAACTACACAAAAAACGTCTTCATGACCCAAATAACCACGATGGTGTGATCACTCACCTAGAGCCAGACATCCTAGAGTATGAAGTCAAGTGAGCCTTAGGAATCATCACTATGAACAAACTTATTGGACGTGATGAAATTCCAGCTGAGCTATTTCAAATCCTGAAAGTTGATGCTGTGAAAGTGCTATGCTCAATATGCCAGCATATTTGGAAAACTCAGCAGTGGCCACAGGACTAGAAAAGGTCAGTTTTCATTCCAATCCCAAAGAAAGGCAATGCCAAAGAATGATCAAACCACCACACAACTTCACTCACCTTACACATTAGCAAAGTAATGCTCAGCTTCAACAGTACGTGAACCATGAACTTCCAGATATTCAAGTTGGATTTAGAAAAGAGAGACGAACCAGAGATCAAATTGCCAAATTTGATCACTGAAAAAGCACATGAGTTCCAGAAAAAGATCTAATTCCACTTTATTGACTATTCCAATGCCTTTGCCTGTGTGAATCACAACGAACTATGGAAAATTCTTAAAGAGATGGGAATATCAGAAGACCTGACCTGCCTCCTGAGAAATCTGTATGTAGGTCAAGAAGAAACAGACTAATTCCAAATCGGGAAAGGAGTACATCAAGGCTGTATATTGTAACTCTGCTTATTTAATTTATATGCAGAGAACATCTTGTGAAATACCAGGCTGAATGAAGCACAAGCCAGAATCAAGATCACCAGGAGAAATATCACTAACCTTAGATATGCAGATGACACCTCTCTTAAGGAAGAAAGTAAAGAAGAACTAAAGAGCCTCTTGATGAAGGTGAAAGAGGAGAGTGAAAAAGTTGGCTTAAAGCTCAACATTCAGAAAACTAAGATCACGGCATCCAGTTCCATCACTTCATGGCAAAGAGTTGAGGAAACAATGGAAACAATGACAGACTTTATTTTGGGGGGCTCCAAAAGCACTGCAGATGGTGACTGCAGCCATGAAATTAAAAGACACTTGCTCCTTAGAAGATAAGCTATGACAAACCTAGACAGCATATTAAAAAGCAGACATTACTTTGCCAACAAAGGTCCATCTAGTCAAAGCTTTGGTTTTTCCAGTAGTCATGCATGGATGTTGGACTAAAAAGAAAGCTGAGCACCGAAGAATTGATGCTTTTGAAATTTGGTGTCAGAGAAGACTTTTAAGAGTCCCTTGGACTGCAAGGAGATCAAACTAGGCAATCCTAAAGCAAGTCAGTCCTGAATATTCATTGGAAGGACTGATGTTGAAGCTGAAATTTCAATACTTGTGCCACCTTATGAAAAGAGCTGACTCATTTGAAAAGACCCTGTTGCTGGGAAAGATTGAAGGCAGGAGAAGAAGGAGACAACAGAGGATGAGATGGTTGGATGGCATCATCATCTTGATGAACTTGAGTCTGAGTAAGCTCTGGGAGCTGGTGATGGACAAGGAAGCCTTGCATGCTACAGTCCATAGGATCGCAAATAATTGAACAGGACTGAGCAACTGAACTGAAATGAGATCCCCTTTAGAGGTGTAAAACCTGAGGGCCAGGTACACTTAGTGAATAGAAGATGGCATTGTGAGCCTGTAAATTATACTAAATAACTAGCATTGTTGTTTAGTACAATTGTTAGAGGGCCAAATGGTAGCACACTTTCTTGCATACATATATTGATTTTTTCACTCATTGTGTCAACACATCTTTTTTTAGCACATCATTTAGGTACTGAACTATAACATACTATTGTTTATTTGTTTGGAATGTCCTGACCTACCTTTGAGGCACTGACTAGACATCAGTCATCTTGATCACCCATCTTGAACAGCTGACTGAGTCCAAACCCCAGCCGCTTCCACTATTGGGTTGTTATAGTCCCAGCTGCCCAAAGGCCAAACACTAGGCTATCTGGGCACAGCCCTTTGGTCCCAAAGCCACCCAAAACCTTCAAATTGGTCAATGCACAGGAAGTGTGGGAAATTCGGCTAACCCCATCCCACACTCCACACATAAGCTTCCTCTGCTGCTCCAACTTGCTGGTAACCTGTCCCAGGTGAAGCAGCCTAGAGCTATGACCCTGACTAGCAGTCTTCTCACCATTGCTGCTGATGGTAACAAAGGGTTCTTAATTCCACCTATCCAACTGTCACTCTGTTGTATTGTATCCTGCATCAAGAGAGTCTTTAGATCTGATAAATGAGGGAGATGTGAGATGTGATGCTGTGCAAGATCCAGTCCCTGATCTAAGTGACCTTATTGGGAAAGTATGTCTTATTTCATATAGAAACATAAGCTACCTCCAGAACCCACGAAATTCTTCCATTCTAAGACATGACAGAGCCATTGTTAGAAGTTAGCAGATGACTGGTATAAGAGGCGGGGGGAAATATTCCAGGAAGAGTTTTAAAACATTGCAAAGACTGGGAGATAAATGAAAGCTGAATATAATACTAGAGCATAAAGTGGGTAAATGTAAGAGGTAGGAAGGGGAGGGTTGTGAGGGATGACATAAATTGAACAGGGGTAGACCCAACACTGCATCTAACACCAAGGTGAAGGATTTGGACCTCATCTTGAGGCCAGTGGAGAAGTATTAGGCAGAGAGCTGGCCATGATCAGAACAGTATTTTAGATCATTTTGATTTTGGAATAAAAAATGAATCAGGAATTTTAAGGCAGAGTGCAAACTGTACACAAGAGATGATAGTCAAACACCAATCATTTTGGCTACAGTAGATGGTGGCATGACTAACAGGAAAGGAAGTAGGATAAGAAAGGATATGAGATGGTGGATGGCATCACCAACTTGATAGACATGAGTTTGAGCAAGCTCCGGGAGTTGGTGATGAATAGGGAAGCCTGGTGTGCTGCAGTCCATGGGTTTGCAAAGAGTCAGACATGGTTCAGCAACTGAATTGAACTGAAGGAAAAGTATGGCAAATGGGGGTAGGCTTCACAATACACACACACACAAGTTGTTTCCTGAGTCAAGGTTTTTAAGGACTCTTTAAAACTTCTAACATGGTTTTATTTATTTTTTATTTTTTTTAGCCACCACTACTGGATGTTTATTGCATGGATGTGTTCAGTTCATGAAAATTCATCTATTTGCAAACATGATCTTTGCACTTTTCAACATGCTTGTCATTTTTCAATTGAAATTTTATGCAAAAAAGTAAACATTTACTATTTTTGCTAAGTTTGTGGCCTGAGGCTGGAGGAGAGCATCCATTTTGTGACCATGAAACAATTTCATCATACATTCACTCCTCAATTAATACACTATTGTCGAGTTAATTGACTTGAGGTCAAATGAAGGTAAATTTGAAAACAATGGAGAGTTTCATTCCACACCAGAGGGTCTTTGCTCTATCTCTTGTCCCCAGCATCTCACTCTCCATTCCCCCAGACTCAAGTCTTCTGGCAGCTGCTTAAACTTGCCAAGCAGGAGGCATGACTTCTGCCCTAAGCCTCACGGTTTCTGCCTGGAGCTGTCCCTCAACGGTATTTGCAGAGCTTGCTTCCTCACTTCCTCTATGCTTCTGCTCAAATATCTTCTCATCAGAACAACCTGCCCTCACCCCCACATATAAAACACAACATTTCTCCCTACTCTCTTACATTTATTTTCATCACTGAAATTCTTATCTATGCTGTTTAAAATGTTGTTCATTGAACTGCCTCTGTCCACTCAAACCTAAGCTCTATCAGACCAAGAGTTTTTACTTGAACCAAGAGTTCATGGCAATAACCTCAGCATCTAAAACATTTCCTGGATATATACAATAGGTGTATGATAACTACTTATTTTTTAATTAATTAATTTTCTTTTTACTTTACAATATTATATTGGTTTTGCCATATATTGACATGAATCCACCATGGGTGTACATGGTTTTAATATACCCTGTTATCTTTTACCAGGTATTGGCTCCAGTTTAGAGTCTTATAAAAATTATCTTATTGAAACTCTTCAGCCTAAACAAAACCTTAATCAAAAACACAGTTCTTTCTGACTTCCAATGCTAATTTATACAGTAGTAAAAAATGCTGTCTTAAATTAGCTTTAATCTTCATTTATATCATATCATTTAAAATTGAGTTAACTTGTTAAATATAATTGATTACAGATTAAGCTTTCCAGCAAATAAATATAGCCTCAAAATAAATGAATACAGGGAAACTCAAAGCCCTTGACACAAGCAAATCCTTAACAGTCTACTAGAACAGAAGGAAGAAAAGTTTTTCTTATCTTATATGTTTTATCTATTATTTGGTTACATCTTTATTTGTATTCAAGTGACCAAAACTGACTGCATCCCAACTCCAACAACTGGTAGGTAAATATGCAAAACCAAGGATCAAGAGCTTAACTAAATAATGTGCTTTTTCCTAAACATTGGAAAGTTAAACTGGTTACAATTTAAATTTTAGCAGCATGTTTTGCTAATTTCTTTTAAGTAAACATTAGGTTAAGAAATTATGCCAGGGCAAGACACACTAGTGGGAATATGACACAACTTTTATAGGCCAAGAGTTCCTTTTTGATAAAGTTGAACTTCATCCTGATTTCTTCATCCATTTCTAACAAACCACATTCCCAAATATTACACAGAAAGGAGCAATCATACTGTTCCTTACTATCTCCTGTCATTCTGAGGTCCTCAGATGGCCTTAGAGATAATACTATACATAATCCATCAGATACAAACTATTTGAGCACTTGCAGGCCAGGTCATTAATCAGAATACAGAATCCATAAATAGAATTGTCTTAATCTGATCCAGTATCCCTTGAGAAATTCAAGATATAAAGTAAATCACACATAATTACAAAAGTCATATTTCATTTTGGGAGGAAGGTAAAGTTCTCTCAGTGATAGAGCTACATGTTAAAAGAAGAAATCCAGTGCAAGTTTAGCAGTGAAAGTATACTTGGTTATCTCAAACTCTGCCATCTATCTATGTTTCCATATAAGATATCAACAAGCAGCCTAAGACTATTGTTTGGTTTGTTGAATTTACTGCCTCAAACTCCAAAAACTCACACTAGAATCATAGAAGAAAACTATAAAGTTAGCTATAATACTTTAAGTATGCACCTTCCATACAGTGAAAATAGAATTTATGCTTAAAAGAGTACTTGACCTGCATTTCTATACCTGAATCAAGAAACATAGTTTTATATGGGTACATTTAACTGGGCACAGTTTACCAAATTCCACTCAATAAAGACACCTTGTGGAATCGTACTACAGTAGCACATTCAGTATACTGACAATGGATATGATTCACCGATCTTGTTAGAGCCATATTTTTAATTAACTTGGGAACATAATCCAAACTGCACCAAGTATCTCACTTTGTCCTCATATTGTTCCCCACACTGTTCTCCATGATTATGTGTTTGATTCCTGAGTGAGTTATTTCCCATGTGCTGAGATGAATTAAAGAGAGATATCAGGTACTGGGGGAAGCGGGTGGTTAGAGACAAGAACCTGAACATGTAGAGCAGGGGATCTCGCAGGACACCCAGTTTAAGATGTTTGGCAGGTATTTGGCTTGACAGCTCTGCAACTCTAATTCCAACACTGTCATGCCTAGCTGGAAAGCAAGTATTATAATTAGGTCAAAGAAACCAAGAAAAACTTGGCCACCTTTAGAAAAAAAGCACCATCAACAACAGTTAGTGTACCTCCTGGAGTATGTTCCTCTAGGAAAACTACTTCTTCCATTCCTTACGGCTTCTATTTACACCTCTCCTTGGCCTCTGCAGTGAAATGTCAAGAATACAAAGAATTATTTGGTTTTGTCCGAGGATAGAGTTTATTTTAAAGATGCTAACAAATTCAAGTGATGGCAGAGTCTAGTTTCTATAATATAAAATTTCAAACAGCCAGTTTCTGTTCTTCCATCCCTTTGATGGGGCCCAAACTAAACATCTCCACATTCATTACAAAAGACCTCTGTAGAGTAACTTATTATGCATCATTTAAAGAGAGCAGAAGAACACAAATCCAGGAATCCTTTGGAATTTCAGACTGTATAAATAGTCCTTCGGTGAATGACAGCTTAAGCTGTGCTATGCAAAAAGCATGGCAGAGACAATAAATTATGTGAACTGAGTTGGTTTTTCCATATTATTCTAACCCTTGAGCATCACAGGGACAATTTCCCTTTGCTATATTTCTATGCTAAAGTCCAAGGGTAATATTTAGAGTGATTTCCCATGAGCTCTTGTGATGATCTGCATTATTAAAAACGATTATTTCCAACCAGCGGCCATATCTGCCAGGAGCTAGGCAGGCAGGAAGCATTGGGTGAGCTCCTGGCTCCAGAAACACTGCTGTAGATCCCCAGACTAAGTGCCAGAGACTTTTTTCACCTGACTGGAGGGTTTGGAAATAGTTTTTCTTTGTGTCTGTAATCCATTTTAACAAAATAGTTTCTGTGTTTAGTTAAAACTAGGATAATGCAGAAGATGAGGCCTTTGAGAATGGCTGTTTCATCAGCTAAGGATACCTGGCAAATTTAAACAATGTAGGATTTCTTTCCTTCTTGATTATTTCTCTGCTAAAATAATGTAACTGGTGACACAACCGCAGGTAGACTCTTAGCTTAGATGTGGCAAATTGACATGCAACTGATATTTATACAGATATTAGGGAGATTAATGTAGTTGTCTAAACATCAGTTAATATCAATCAGCGCCTACATCTCTGTTGTGCCTCTAACACTCTCACACACTTTGTACTTGAAGACTTTCCAAGAACACTTCTTACCTGAACCTGGTGTTTATGCTCTGAGTACAGATGGCAGAAAACCTCTAAAAGTTGAGAGAAGTGCAGAGGAATTTTCCTCCAGAAAACCATAGCCTCTGAATAATAACAACACCCTGATGTCAATTGCCCCTTTCCATTTTCTGGCCATTGTTCTTCTTGACCTAAAACACAACTCCCTTCACTCTCTTTCATAAGGAATCCAAGTACATTTAGTATATTATTTTTGAATTTTTATGGGACTGTGGCTTGGGTTGGGTAGGTAACATTCCACAGTGCATTGGCATTTCACTTATAAAAAAAATAGATGTTTCCCTTCAACAAGTCCTTCCTTCCTGTCGCCAACAGCTCTAAGCGTTCCTCCCACACAGTCTTCAGAATCATTTTCTTTTCCTTCCCCTCTTTGAATGTTACCTTCTTCCTTTCACCAATCCTGCATACTAGTCTCAATCTAATTTCTATCTCACCATAGACTTTTTCAAAGGTCTTCTCGGCAAAGCTCAGCTTTCCCTATGAAGAAATTCTCCCATTAGCTGTTCAGAAATCTCAGTTTCCTTCGTATCATTAGATTAATGACAACAATAATGATCTCAGAAGAAAAGTAAGGAGGAGAGAGCATGTCTCTCATTCTATCCCAGAAATCTTCAAATCAGAAAGAAATCCCACAAACAAAGAGAGGGTAACATGCTATGGAATGGGGAAAGAGGCAAGCATCAGGACCAACTGAAGTCAAAACAGTCACTGACGCCACAAATTGGAGAGCAGACCTGGCCCTCAGGAGAGTGGCCTTTTTCAGGAACTACACAGGAAGTATCTTTAAGTTTTCCAGTTGCCAGCATTTCAGAATGTACATTTCACTCCCTAAGTTACTACCTCTTCACTCTACATTGATACAGCCATCCCAATAAGGATTTAGACAGTTTCAGTTCTTCTAGAAAACCTCCTTCTTATTCAGAAAGTAAATATTTGGCATCTTTAGTAAAAGTAAATTTCATGTCGACTGAATACTGCCTAGGCTTATCTGAGAAAAATCTTTAATTAGAGACCAAACTATGTAAGGCTACACACATACAAATATACACATATATAATATTATATATAATATATATTATAGTTGTAAACTATTACTCTAAGTATTTCAATGTATAGTATGATCACAATATTTTTCTCCTTCCTTCTTTTTCATTATCTCCCTCCTTCTGAATCACTGCCCTTCTATGTACATCAAAAATAACATTCACTTCTATTATTTATGGCAATCAGTATTAATTTTTGAGAATTTCATCTCCAAGTTCTAAATATTTATGATTCACCCAGAAACTACCAATAAAGTTCATAACTGATTCATTTCTCATCCCCAGTAGGGCTAAAAAGTGCTGTTCAGGGAGAATGATGCCTGCTAAAGGCATGGCTATGCCAAAGCATGTGGAAGGACAGCTGATATGGGCTACTGGGCCCTTAGCATTTTCCCTCAAGATGTACATGGAGGGTGGGATGGGGCTGAAGAGGCACAGACATTAGACTTTTTGGATGTGGATAGTAAAGGAGAAGAAAGTGCATTAGGCTTGTTTTGCTTAATTACTGCAGGGAGCAAAAGAGGAAAGGAAAGAATGAGAGAAAGTTGGGCAGCCATCAAAGGATGGTTGTTTAAAAGTTCCTCCCTTCTCTTTCTACCAACCCATGGAAAACTGCCAGCTTTTCCTTCAATTTAACTCTACTACACTGCCAACAGCACGTAAGTTCTGTTTAGAGAAGTCTCTCTGTGCAGAGCCACTATTATTTCAGAGAAACAAAGAGCTGAAGGGTAGAGTAGCTAAACAGAGTCAAACAAGAGGAAATGGAGGGCAAGAAACAAGTAAGTGAAGAACTCATACAGGATTTCAAAGGCAGTAGGTTTACTTGGGCATGCAACTAATAGTTTGGCTAATTTGAATTCAAATGTCCATAGAATTTTGGAGTTATAAGTTACTTCAGAGATAGCAAAATACAACCATTCCCTTTTACTCCTTTATAAAGAAACTGGAGTCCACAGAGATGGAAAGATTTGTCCAGAGTCATACATGTAATAACAGTGATTAGTTTGGAACTTAAACCCAGGTCACCTGAAAGAATGGCGGACTTTTGGGAAGAGCTTAGTGCCAGATATAAATATTGTCATATGCTACAGGCAGAGTCATAGGTAATTGTGTACCAGGCATTTATCAGTCAACTGACAGTATCATTAGGATCACTAATTACTCAAAAACTATCCTTAGATTTTCAATAAACATAAAAGTAAGTAAGAATAGAGTAAGATATCAGTCACTTTACTTTGACTCATTTACATCCGTTTCATATTTTCAAAGAAAAGTAAAGAACTCCAAAACCATACAAGTCAGTATTCTGATCTCTAAATGATAGATATTAATGACTTTAAAAAATCAAATAGTTTCCATCTCTGACATCTTCATGATTTTATTATTTCTTTTAAAATCTCAAGTTTCAGCAAACTGACATGCCACTTTTTTTTTTTTAATTCTAAGTATTAATAGGTGAGAGACCCTTCTTGTGAAGATCAGATGAGGTACTTTATGCAGAAGTGTTTAGCCTGCCATCTGGTATATAATCACCAGTGTATTAGCTCTTTTTATCAGTAGTAAACATTTTTTTAATGAAAAGAATAAAATGAGAAATATCACCTATTTCAGAGAAAATGTAGGATTTGGCTACAAGCATCAGTTCACTGTGGGTAACAGCTGGTCTCTTTACAGGCCTTGAGGATACAGATTACATAAAATATATATATAGGAAGAGGAAAAGGGTAAAACTTTCAAAGTTCACCAGTTGTAGCCTACAGCATTTCACTCAAGCTCATTAGGAAGTTTACATTTATAATGTAATCTCTTTGAAATAGATTTGATTTTTTTAGTAAGTATCTTGTAAATTAGAACTTTCCCAGGGGGCTAACCTAATACAAGTTGTTCCAGAGGTGAAATTCCTTCTGATCAAATATCTGAGAGCAGAAGAATAATGGTTCACTGAGATTGTAGCATACTGGTTTATGTAATTAGGAGTGAATATCGGAATACCAGGGGCAGCATTAGCAATTAATAAGACCCTTGCCTTTGGAACTGCATTTAGCAAAAGAAATACATTTAACCTACATAAAAGCACTGTGCAAATTAGCAGTACAGTGTCTCAGCGCAGCTGTTGGAAAGTATTTCCATATGGCTTTATAGTACACTTTTATTTTACCTTGGAGATTAAAAAGGCTTTTTTAAAAAATACTATTTCCTAAAGGTTCTATGCTACACAAAAAAGTACCAGTACCTCCATACATTTGGGGGAAACTGGCTCATGTATGAAGGTTAAGTTTACACGCTTAGCTTTTCCTACTACCTCACCTAGCCAAGATGCCTATGAATGAAGTCATGCTTCCATCAGGCTAAGTAATTCAGAAGTAAATTAAGTTCTTCCAAACAATGCATGCAGGGACATGAGCTGTATAATGGACCCATGCAGGAATGAAAGAAAAAAGTCAATGCAGAGTTTTTCCTTCGTTCAACTTGGTATGAAAGTAAGGCCTGAGGATAGTATGAGGAGTTAATCCAACAGTGACGAGCACATTGCCTGGCACCAGGGTGACACCCAGTCCATGATGGATAAACCAATGAATACGCTTTATAACGTCATTGGAGTTGTATGAGTTTGCTATTATCTGTAAGGAATTTCTCGGTTCACAAGACCAGATTCTATTCAGAAAAGGCTGATGACGAAAATGCTAGACAGTGTTTCAGAAGAATCCTACCACTAAAGGGAGTTGAACAGATCTGAAGGCAGTAAGGTAAATGCACAATGAGGTGGTTATTTTTATGAGCAACTTGAGGAGTGGAAAATTTGTTTTCCAGATGATCAAGATGGTTTGCTAAGTAATAGGAAAAAAAATCAATTAAAGGTGACCTTTTTTTTTTTTAAAGACATATAGTTATGGTGGCTCAGACAGTAAAGAGTCTGCCTGCAATGCGGGACACCCAGGTTCAGTCCCTGGGTCAGGAAGATCCCCTGGAGAAGGGAATGACAACCCACTCCAGTATTCTTGCCTGGAAAATCCCACGGATGGAGGAGCCTGGCAGGTTACAGTCTAAGGGGTCGTAAAGAGTCAGACACACCACAACACACAAATAGATACAAACTGCTGAAATGGGACCAAGTCCTTTTTATTGTGTGAGATGAGTCCTCCAACCCTCTTCTATAAAACAACTAGCTAGGAAATATCTTTCATTTTTAGGACAGTGACAGTTGGTCTCTGTCGCTGCTGCTACTCCCGGTTATCCTCCTCCTTGGCTACCATCACCTGTTCCTCCTCCTCTTCTTCCCTCTTCTCTTTCTCTTTCTCCTTGTCCTTCTTTTTACAACCCTTTAAAATTTTAAAAACCGTTCTGATCTAAGCCATAGTTGGCCGACCTCTGGTGTGCAGGTTCATTGCTGGTGTTCTCTTTCTTTCTTTGTACAAATCACATCCATGATGGATTGAGTGAAATTTCCCAGTTCTGTTTCTTTTCAGCTCTCAATTTCACCTTTAATAAATCATCTAAAATGCAAAGCAGTATAAATGCACAATTTGTAAACATTTTTGTGATTTTTTTTTCTGATTGTTACAGCTTCCTCACTCACACCTTATATTTTAGTATCTTATTAGAGCTACTCAACTTGTACAGTTTTTCCAAAGCCTCCAGTCTTCCTGCTGCTGCTGCTAAGTCCCTTGAGTCATGTCCGACTCTGTGCAACCCCATAGAGGGAAGCCAACCAGACTCCTCTGTCCCTGGGATTCTCTAGGCAAGAATACTGGAGTGGGTTGCCATTTCCCTCCCCAATGCATGCAGGCATGCTAAGTTGCTTGAGTCATGTCCGACTCTGCGACCCCATGGACAGCAGCCCACCAGGCTCCTCTGTCCAAGGGATTCTCTAGGCAAGAATACTGGAGTGGGTTGCCACTGCCTTCTCCTAGATGTCTGCTACTTCTGAAATTCATATTTCAAAGATTTACCCAATGTTCACTAAAATTACAATAATAACCAAAGCAGGAATAAACAAGTTAGAAATAAACATGATGTCTCTTGGAAAACACCAAATTCAGTTGGTAGAAGTAGTGTGGTTGTACACTAGCCTTCTAGCTATAAGCCTCTGGCATACTCTCCTCATTGCTAAATACGTTTTAGGAAGGGAATGAAAGTGTTGGTAACTTTGTGATTCGGTTTAAATGTAGAGCTGTACAGAAAGCTTTTATGGAACCTCCCTCCCCACCTTCTCCTTTCCCTACTGTGTCCACAAGTCCATTCTCTACATCTGTGTTTCCATTCCTTCCCTGCATTTAAGTACATCAGTACCATTTTTCTAGATTCCATATGTATGCATTAACACATGATATTTGTTTTTCTCTTTCTGACTTACTCTGTATAACAGATTCTAGGTTCATCTATCTCACTACCACTGACTCTAATTTTCCTTCCTATGACTGAGTAATATTCCATCATACATACGTACCCCACATTGTCTTTATCTATTCATCTGTCAATGGACATCTAGATTGCTTCTGTGTCATGGCTTTGGAAATAGTGCTGAAATGAACATTGGGGTACATGTGTCTTTCAGAACTGTTGTACAGCAGAATCCAATACAACATTGGATTTGTATTGCAGTAAAGTAAAGCAAAGCAGTAAAGTAAAGCAGTTTTCTTCCAATTAAAAAATAATTAAAAAAAAAAAGCTTTTGTGGAAATGCTTGGGCATTATGCCCAAAACTTAATGTATGTCAAATGGTCTGAGAGATTTCCACAGTAGAATAAGAATATCTGACATATATTGAATACTTAATTCAAACCTAGTACTTTTACATGTATTATCTTACTTAATCCTCGTTATAATACTATGATGTAAGTACAAGTACTAACATCCTATTTCTAATATTTAGTAGATATGTGACCTTAGCCAAATCGCTTAGTTTCCTTATAACTTCACTGAGTAAAAGTATTTACATAATACAACTTCTGTATATTCTTTCGGCAAATAAGTATTAAGTTATACCTACTATCTGGTAGGCACTGAGGATATAGCAGTGTTTAAACCAAAGATCACAATCAAAGTGTGGTCACTGGCTCAATGGCGTCAGCAACACCTGGAACATGTCAGAAATGCAAATTTGGGGGCCCCATTCCAGGTTTACCTAATAAGAAACTGTGGAGTTCGCCCTTGGCAACCTCTGTTTTACCAACCCCTCAGATGACTGTGATGTGTGCTGAAGCTTAAGAATCACTGGTTTAGAATGTAAGGTCCTATACTCTTGGAACTCACATTACAGTAGACTATTGTGAGCATTCCCACTGCTACCAGAAGTAACAGTATTTTAACTATGTAGTGGGGCAATACTGTAGAGCTGCTTTCATGAGACTTAACTTCTATCTGTACTTACATTATGAATATGGCATAATCATAAGAAGATGACTCTGAAGGCAAATTTAAAAAAAAAAAAGTTTTACAAATTTCAGAGAAGAAAAAGTCACTAAAGGGTAGCACAGGTAACATAAATGATCCCTCTAAGGCCGCCCTTGAGAGGAGATTGTGTGTTCTGCATACTAGGACTTTCCCAGTGGCTCAGAGAGTAAAGCATCTGCCTACAATGTGGAAGACCTGGGTTCTATCCCTGGGCAGGGAAGAACCCCTGGAGAAGGAAATGGCAGCCCACTCCAGTACTCTTGCTTGGAAAACCCCATGGACGGAGGAGCCTGGTAGGCTACAGTCCACAGGATTGCAAAGAGTCGGATGTGACTGAGTGACTTCACTTCAAGACTGCCCTTGAGAGGAGGCGGTGTGCTCTGCATACCTCATTAGCTGCACCCAACCATGAAGAAAGACAAGCCCAGCAGTGGCAGATTTTACACTTCTGTCAAGAGAAGCTAGAAATCTGGAGTTTTCTATAAAACATTCTGGCTTTTAAGTATTTAAACCTAATTCCGATTGTGGATTCAACCACAGAGGTCCGCAGCCACATTTGGCTGTAGGATCGTCCACTTGCAGCTTCTGATTGTACTCATTCCTCTGCATTTTGCATGCACACAAGTGAGAGCCAAGAAGAGCTCAGTAAGGGATGTAAGTTCACAATTCAACAAGGACCAGGAACTACCATTTCTGACTCTTTTTTCACTATCCTGGAGCTTGGTTTAACTTTTTTCTTATTCTAAGACACTTTTACCTAAATTGTTAGATTGACGAAGAGGAGGGGCCGAGATGAAAGCTATATATGAAATGAGAAATTGCTGCATACAGTAGGATTTAATAAACACTTATTGAATTTAAATTCCAGAATGCGTTAGAGGCTTTCAAAACTCTCATATTTCAAATCTTCAGGTTCACAGAGAAGTGTAGTGGTTTGGGTTTTTTGTTTTTCTTTTAATACACCAACTTGATCTGATTTTTGAAAAGGAGTTTCAGTTTTGCAGAGAAAAAAATCAGATAGTTTCCGATTGTCTCTGAATATTTTCACCCATATTTATTCCTTTTCTTTGTCCCTGCTTGATCAGATCTTAAATTGTAAGACTGTAGGCATTTTGATTTGTAAATGTTACGCTTGCCTGCAAACAAGAGGAGGCCACTTCATTTGCACAAAAGATTTGAAAGCCCAGCAGATCTGCACAAGGCCAGATCCCATATGAGGCACCTCACATTGCACCCAATATGGAATTTCCAGGCCCCAAGTGAAGTTAAAGTTAGCCATACTATACACCATCATTCAAACTTGTTTAGATTTTTTCTTTTGATTCATGCCTTTGCTGCATTTTGTACATCCTCCTGACCATTCTTAGCAGCTGTAACAACACTTGTGGTATTACCAGTAATTTGCAACTTATCAAACATGATTGAACCTTGTTCTTTTGTGTAAACGAAACAGAACTCTTTGGTTGGCTTTCTTTATACTTTGGACATAGTGTAAAGGAAACGGAGACTGTATTTGCATGCCAGACAATGAAACATAACTCACAGTGTATACATGCCTTTGACATTGTAATTACTAGCTGTTGTTTAGATTCCATGTATGGTCACTGGCTTTGGCTATGTTGAAATCAGCTGTATCAACATTTAATCAAAGTCTTATAGATTTTGGTTGTATATTTTTCTAATGTCAAAATAGAAATGCTGAGACTAAAAAATAGGTTGGAAGGGATAGAAATATGTGTGCAATACATTGCAAAAATAATGAACATTCACAGCATAATAAATGAAGTCCATTCTGAATTTGTCAGTAATGAAATCAAACATCAGATGGAGCCCATTTAGAACTAGGATTACTTCTCTAGCATTTCAGCAACTTCTAATTAATTTTACTTCAGTTTATATTCAAAACAATCCCTATGCAACATATTCTGTTGAAGTATTTTCTGATATAAAGTGAAACATTAAAAAGAAAATAATTGTCAAATTTCTTTCCTGAAAAAAATGTAATATATAAATCTTGGAAATCATATACATAATAAACACCCAACACCATATCTTTTAGCACTATCTAATATGGTGATATTCAACAATATGACCAGTATCATCTTGTTTCTGAAGAGTGAGATAAATTTCTATAGATTTATACATGGGGTTGCTAAAGTTTCATGTACAAGATTTCTTTTTTTTCTTTTTGGTGGTAGTAGTGGTTGTGGGGGAGGATGGGAACAAAGATTTGTGATGCTTTGCTCTATGCCTTTGAAGGAAACTTACAGAATAATAGTTCTCTCTACTCTTTACTTGTGTCCCTTCTTGATTAGGTATCCCCATAAAATTTAAGGCTTTAGAATCATATGCCCAAAACAAAATATGAACATGTCAGTTGTTTCATACACTATATGATGCTATGTTAAGCAGTATCTTTCATATTTACAGAATCTAAGGACTCTTTAATAATGTATAAAACAATTGTGGTATAAATGTAACGTGTGTGAGATCTTCCTTTATTCATTCAACAATTATCATGCACCTGTGATGAGCAAAGCACTGGCATAGTCACTATAGGACTTATAAAGATAACTAAGCATGAGTTCTATCTTCCATGAATTTTTAATCCCACAACAAATAGCAATTATACAAAAATGAAAGTAAATCATATTGGAATATAATCACATGGAAGTTCAGAAGAGAGAGCAATCACTTCCAGCCATAATGATCAAGGACATCTTCATGGAGAGTGATACTGAGGAGCAGAGTTGAAACATACAGTGTTAAAGAGACTAACACTCATATTCCCTCCAGAAGCTAGGCTTCAAAAATCTGAAGTTCAAGAGACGAAGTCCATGAGTCCATATATAAGATCTGAAACTAGAAACATTATTTACGACTAGATGAACATATGGGAAATCAGAAGATGAAACAAAAGATGATACAAAAGAGAAAATGAGAGGCTGCTGCAATGATTATAGACAGAAAGTAACAAAAACAGGCAGGGCAGTTGATGTGTGAATAAAAAATGGATCTGCGAGATAGTGGTACAAGTAGGAAAGTTGCGATGATTAAATTTTCAAGGTTGAATGACTTAAGGATTATAAAGAAGCAAATTGTTAGGAAAGATTAACGTGTTTGAATGGAGGCCTATAAAATTTTTTTTTTCTAACTAGTCACTGTAATCAACTAGAACTTAGGAAAAAGAACAGAGCCACAGACGCAGATTCACAAAGTGGCTGCCCATTGGTTGAGGAAATTACCAAAGAGTTACTGGGACTCAAGGATAAAATCTTGATTAAAAGGTGAAAGGTCCAAGATCTTTTATCATTGAATCAGCCAGACCCAGAGAAAGAAATAGGAGACTATTACAAAGAAGTCAAGAGAAGAGATTTTCAAGAGAAGCTTGCTTCAATATTAAAATTTTTAGAGATTATAGGAAGAATGTGGACTAAATTGAATTTGATGGTTAAGGAATTATTGAAAAATCTTTGTAAGATTGCTTATAAATTTTTTCTTGAATTCCTAGACAGGTATCAATGGAAGAATAGTTAGATAAAAACAAAAATAGTAAATATATGATTATAGGTATTTTAAAGAGAATTATATAGTGGAAACACAAGGAAGAATATTTTCCCATTCCCATTAACATGCCTAAAATACCCACTTTAAGAATCAATAATTATAAACTAAAATCTGGTTGTTGCAGAACTATACAACAGTCTCCAATAATTTATAGGTGAATGCTTCTAAAATAGATAATAAAATACAAAGTGCAATTAAAATATATTACTTATGACTACTATTACCATCCACACAGTAAACTGACCCATAAAGCAACTTTTTCGCTTAGACTGTTTTCTAATCTCAGAATCAGGGAAATGGATTTTAAAAGTAACCCTTCAGACTCTGGTTAAAAATTAGCAGATTAAACTCACAGATGAGTCAAATACACTTTAACTGTAAAACATTAAAATAGGTCATAAACAATTTATATAAAGCTGGAAATGTTGATTTTTTTTTTAAATTTACATAAGCAAGTTAGTCCTTAGGTTGAAAAGAGGGATTCTTTAGAGAGATAAATGGTATAGTGGAACACATGTTGGAATAAGCCAGGGCAGAAGAAAAACAAGCAAGCAAGGGTCACTATTAGAAATCTCACATTTGGAGAAATAGTTTCTTCTCCTGATAAAATGTGAAAGGAAAGCATGTTGGCACAGGGAATTTGGAAATGGATATTGAAGTCTTATAATTATATGTACGTACAAAAAAGTGGGATTTGGGGTTCAATATAAATATAATTGTATATAAAAGTAAGGACTCAATATCACAGCAACTCAAAAAGTCAAATCCCTTGGTAACATTTAAAAATATTAAATAGCACAATTCTATATTCAGTATAAAGAATAGCCAGCTTTTGTACTTTGAAATACATATGAGTAATGTTAATCATATGATACTTAGCCAAAAACCACTATCTGGGGCTACTGTGGACTGGTTTTTGCGCTGGCAAAGTTCCTCAGAGCAAGGGAGCAATTTAACAAAAAGTTTGACTTATTATCCAGTCTTAATTTTTAGATTGACCAAGTTTACCAGCGGTCTCTAAATACAGATACAAATCCAAATGTAGTAAATATAAACATAAAATACATTAATATATTAATCCACCTAACGATGCTAAATACCTACATTTTTTACAAACAAATTTACAACTGCTCCATGGAATTTGAATGGAACTTCATCTTTCAATAGGTAGAGATTAAAGAGTCAGTATATAAGGCAAAATGGAATGGCTAGACACCCCCTTTGGGAGAGGATCTGAAACATGACTTCTTAACTTTCAAGGATGTTTTAAAACTTACTGCTCTGTTTTTTGAAAATGGAAAATGATTTTCCAAACTACAATGCTACCCTTGTAACAGCTTACCTCTTTCTAAAGAGGACTTCTTTATAGGATAAAAGCGTCTTTTTTGGTTGGTTTTAATCAGAACACATGGGGTGTTTTGAGATAATGACAGGAGTTTCTCTTGCTAAAGGAATTCCAAGGCAGACATAGAGCTGCACTGGTGACTGTCACTCAAAGACATAAGAAGACATTTTGTGGGGAGAGCACTGTAACAGCCCTTGAAGTACTTTTGAATGATGGCAAAAGTCAGCACTCTGTCTTTTTATCTAGGAGAGAAAAGAAGGGAAAAAAGAAGAAGAAGAGTGACAAGTGACAAGTAACATCACCCAGATCACCCTTGGAGGAGAGATAACACTGAGTTGAAATTGCTTTTGCCAGAGAAATTCCTGCCATCTAGAAGTAAAGTGTCCGGGGTCTCCAAATATACCCTCATAGGAAAATAAAATGTTTACTTATTTTGAAAATCATAAATTCAACACACAATATTGATACTTACTATATGCCAGGCAAGCTCAGGAATATGACAATAAACAAAATACAGAAATCCCTAATCTCATTTCACTTATATTTTAATTGAAGGACAGAGAAAAGAACCAAAATAACTAGATAGAAACTGTTTGAGTGTCAAAAATATAATGAAGAACACTATGTCAAAACAAACAAAAAAAAAGGATAGGGAAAGAAGCCTTAAGTCTTAATAAAAAGAGAGTATCTGAGGGAAATGAAGGGAGTCAAGTAAATATGTGGGACATAGTCTTGGCAAACTGGACTAAAAGTGCAAATGTTCCATGACATGAATGTGATTGGCAGGTTCATGACAAAGTAAAGTGGCCAAGGCTATTGAGTGAGCAAACAAGAGAAGCAGGGGACAAAATCATAGATATGGTGTGTAGTTACTTATGGTCCATTAGAAACATACTGGGTTTTACTTTAATCAAGAGGGGAAGTTACTGAAATATGTATAGAGTACATGATATTCTACTGGCTGCTGCAGTGAAAAATAGCAAAGGGTGAAAAGAACAGGGACACCCATTATGAGACTATTACAATAATCCAGGTGAGAGATGATGGTGAGTTAGACAAGGATGGTGGCTGTAGAAATGAAGAAATATGGTTGGATTCCAGATGTATTTTACAGCACGTGTTGACAATATGCTTTTATGGATTAGATGGGGGGTGTGAAAGAAGAATAGGGAAAGACTCAAAGCTTTCTGGTCTGAGCAACTGTAAAAAGATGAAATTACCATTCACCGAGATGAATAAGATGCAAGTATATGATTTGGGGTGAGGGAGAAAGTCAGCAATTTAGTTGTATGCACATTAAGTTTGAGACACCTACTGTATATCAAAATGGAGACAGTACCCGAACAGTTGGACTTAAGACTCCAGAATTCACAGGAGAGGGGTGCAGATTCCACTCTTGAAGCCATGGTAAAGTATGTGGTATTAGAAACCATGATTCACTAAGAGGTTGAGTGTAGACAAAGAAAGGAAGAGGATCCATGTTTAGAGGCCAAGTAATGAGAAGTAAAAGGGAATGGGAGAAAATGGCTGGAGTACTGGAAGACAGACAAGAGTGTGGCTCTTAGATACCAAGGAATGCATAAGTTACAAAAGGAGGGCATGTTCATCTGTGTAAATGGCCACTGACAAGTTCAGAGTAGATAATGGCCATGGGAATTTGCGCTGGGGAGGTCACTGGTGGCCTTCATAAGAGCACTTTCAGGGGAAGGGTGGGGATCAAAGCATAGTTATGGCAGGCTCAACAGAGGATGGAAGGAGAATTCTGGAGAAAAAATATAGGTCTTTCAAGGACATTAGCAGTCAAGGGAAGGAAAGAAATGTGTGTACATGGAGGGGTGCGTGGAATCAAGAAAATTTTGTTCTTTTATTTGAAGATGAAAGACATAAGAACATGTTTGTATACTGATGGGGAAAATCTAGGGGTGTAGCCAAATTTGATGATGTATGAGAAAGAGGTGCTGCCCTGATATTCTGAAGTAGGTGACAGAAGTAGGAATATGAGGCACAACTGAAGAGTTTGGCCTTTGTCAACAGCATAAACAATTCATCTGGTGACACAAGAACAAAGCAGAGGACTAAGGCCGATACAAGCTAGGATATGATGCAATGACAGAAGAAATATATGTTCTCTTCCAACAGATCTTATTGTCTTAGTAGAAATAAAGTGGTCCTCAGCTAAACCAGGAATGGGAGAGAAGGTGTTGGAATTAACGGGCATGGGTAGTCCTCTGCCAGTGTGCAAATACAAATAGTTAAGGAAATAATTACTGTGATTCGCTGAGGATTGGATTGGGTTTAGTGATCAAAAAATTCTGTGTGACTATCTTTTGTCTTACTTCCCACCATACTCGGCCGTTTGGGTGCATTCAAACAACTGACAGAGAGTTAAATTAAACTGAACTTTAAATGTTCAAGGGACTTAAAATATTTACTGTACTTTTATTTTTCAGCTGCATCATCATTTGAAAGTGGTATATATATATGAAATGTTATTGATTAACATTAATTTCATCTTGATAAAATGTACTTGATGAGTTATTGCAGTTCTATAAGTTTTTTAGGCTATAGTTGGATTTGCCTAAGTAAACTGATTTAAATTATTTCATAATATAGTATGTCTTAAAACCAGGGCTGGCAACTTTTTTTCTGTAAAGGGCTAGATAATAATATTTTAGGCTTTGTAGGCCATGTGGTTTTTGTCATAATTAGCAAGCCATAAGGTTACTGTAACAGTTACTCAACTCTGCTGTTGAGTAAAGTCTAAAGCTGCTATGGACAACATGCACATGAATGGGTGTGGCTATGTTCTAATAAAGCTTAATTTACCAAAACGGGTGGCAAGCAAAAAATCACAGCCCTGAGGTTGCCAACCTCTCTTTTAAACTATTGTAATATAGCTCACTCTAATCTTCTATGAAAGCAGTTTGCATGTATTCAATAGCTATTAATAAAATATTTACATAAAATTTGTGAAAGCATCTTCAAGTATGTCCAGCATAAACTAACCTATTTAGAACATTCCTTTTCAATGGGACATGTGGTTCGAATCCTTGGTACTCAAGAATAGGCCACGTTTCAGTAGCATTATCACCAGCTGGGAATTTCTTAGAATCATGGGTTCACCTCTGACCTACTGAACCAGTCTGTGTTTTAAAAAGAGCCTTATGTGTTTTATACACACATTAAAGTTTGAGAAGCACTAGTTCAGAAGCTAATACTAGGATTTTCCATGTGTGAAATCAATTAACTTATAACAAATATCATAAGGATAACAAAACTCAAAATTTCACGAGGCAGAAGGGAGGGGGAAGGAAAATCATTTCCCCATCAAATGTCCATAAAATAATGAAAGGATAAATAAAATGTGGACTATCCATATAATGGAATATTATTCAGCCAATAGATGAACATTGAAAACACTATCCCTAGTGAAAGAAGCCAGTCACAAAAGGCCATATATTTTGGATTCTACTTATATGAAACATTCAGAATAGAAACAGCAAGTAGACTAATGGATTACAGAGGGGAGAAGCCAAGTGACTGCTAGTGGGTAAAGGGTTTCTCTATTGGGTGATGAGCATGTTCTGGAATTAGACAGTGGTAAAGTTTGCACAACTCTGTGAATATTAAAAAGCACTGAATTGGACACTTTAAATGGTGGGTTTTATAGTATGTGAACTATGTTTCAAATTTTAAAAGTAAAAAAAAATTGGAAAACAAAGGCAATGATTTTAAAAAGTGATTAAAGTTCTTTATCAGATCAATTAAGTGGCAATGGTGTTTAAAGAGTTCAAAGGTTTTGGTAAGAAGAGATGATGAGATACTACAGTTCCTACTAAACTGAATAAAGTAAGTATCTGTAATTAGAATGACTTTTTATTTAAACTTCAGGTGGGCTAGCCTGGAAGGATGAAAAACTTTAGAGAAATTGTTTTTCTAGTTTACCTAAGGTAATCTACTTCCAGTTACATTGGCAGGAAGGTTAGCTGGCAACTGTTACTAAGTGAGAGCAAGAGAGGGAGGGAAGGAGAGAGGGGAGGGATTTGGGGAGAGGGGATTTTGTTGTGGTAGTTACACTGGATGTAACTTGAGTATCTTCCTATATTAACTAACACCCCAGTTAGTTACCACCAGCTCCATAACACCACACCCCAAAACCACAGACCGCCTTCAGGTTTTCCCTCCCTGTCATCCTAACAGTCTTAGGCCCAACCACATAATGTGAACTGGAAGATTTGGATTGTTTGTCTGCGTTCCAAAAGGAATCCCAACTGTTGGGAGTGTTTCACATAGTTAGGAGTCAGTAACAACACAAACAGGGCGATGATGGAGTGAGTCACACTAGGGAAAACACAGGCTCAAGCTGAATCTAGGTTACAACTTGCAGATGTGATCTAAAACCCACTCACAGGGAGAATCTCCATCTATTGACAGCCTTTTATCTGTAACTTAACACCCGTTCACTTACAAAGCCCATGGGTTTTCCAAGTTGCAAACTGATTCTCAAATAATGCTGAAAATTTAGGTAGCAAAGTGCTTATGTTTTGAAAACTATAAGCAGAATATTAATACATTAGATACTAATTTCCCTGAGGTGTGATTTTCAGGATTATTTTCTCCCTTAAATCAATAGCATCAAATACATCTATTTATGAGCAAATATTATTTCTTTTCCTGCACTTCCAGTAAAACTTATCAGTAGTATAAACTACAATAACTTCACAAATAAAACCTAAGACCTTACAGAATTTCATTTTTTATTAATTCAAAAGTGGATTAACTTTTTATTACAGTGAATATAAGATGAGCAATAGTGATCTAGAAATAAAATAGAAATGATGCTAGGGAAAATTTGATAAAGCATCTTTTCATCATAATAGGCTTATCACTAGGTAGTCCTATAGCTTTAGAAGGAAAGATGAATTATGTCTCTATATATCCTTCCCTAAGGACTCCTTAAGCCAGCAAAGCAAAGAGTGATGCTATCATCTCCATGGAAGAGAGGAAGAGTAGGTACTAAAGCTTAGAACATGAATCTATGCAGGATGGCCAATCAGTTTCACTATTTGTGCCAGTTTAAGAGCTTAACTGTGACTGCCTGGAGTCCAGAATCAAGGAAGACTCTGAGGCCACATCCAAGTTCTCTAATCCATTAGTTACATCTATGATGGGCTTCAGAAGCGGAGAAAATGTCAGATTCCTGTACAGTGTGGATTGTTCTGGTTAAAATCTCAGTTCGTAAAACATAATCCCTCTCTATCTCAGTTATCCCTTGAGAAATTATCTTCTTAGAAAGCCATATTCCTGGTGAGAACACAGCTTTCAACTGAAAACCGTTTTGTAAGGGAGAGAAATTTCAAAAAACCTAGCAATCATCAAAATGAAAATCTCTTTACCAAACACATGTTTTTAAAAAACTACACATCTGAGAGGTGGAAGCCATCCTGGGAGAACACCTTTCCAGGGAAATGATATGCTTAGTTCATTTATGCATGGTAATGTCTCAGAATGCAAGTCCTTAGAAAAATAATCAGCCAGGTTGTCCATCTTTATTTACATGTACTCTTTTCTCTTTTCATTCATCTTTTAAAACCCCTAAAATCAAAGTTTTTCTTAATGTTTTTGCTGCTCAGCCATTTTCTCATAAAATTGCCCATTTCTGTTAAGGATTTTTGTCATCTCTTCCAGCAAATCACAGTGTTTTTGACATGGAAAAATTATCAATCAAAACTGCGTTTCGGAATACATAATATATAGGCATACATTCTTGGTTGTCTACATAGTGTTATATAGCTGTGGTCACTAACTAACTTAAAATATACATATTTTTATTTTACTTGTGCAGCATTTGCAATTTTAGTCATTAAATGAGCTTTGCAGGTGTGCAAATACCCTGTTAATCCTGGTGTTTTCTGAAAGACTGCTAGCCACATCAACCAATACTTCGGAAGACTGGCAAAATGGAGAGGCATTTTCAAAGCCCAACAATAAATTAGTAAGATGAGTTATATAACAAGTGGAACTTTGTTGAGTTAAAAACTAAGACCACCTGAAGTTTTATTTTTTTAAGCCATCAAGGATTGGATTTTTAAATGCAAAACCAGATACGATCATTCTTGTCTGCCCTTTGCTTTTTTTTTCATGTAAACACTATTTTCTTGATATGGGGAGGTGGGGAGGAAGAGTTCCTAACCTGTATTTCTCATTACAAAAAATAACATTGAGTGTTCTGGTGAGATTTAGTCAGGCGTATTTCTCTTAAGGGGCATTTGTGTGTAGGAGAGAGAAGCCATCGTTACATCTATATACTGATGTGCAGTGTTCAGGAAATGTCAAGGAAACTCTGTAGATGATAAGCGATAAGTAGTCAAAAACTCACCTACCATCTCAGTGTTTTTAAGAGACTTCCCACACTATGTTCCAGGTGATCAGAGAGCTTTTACAGCAACTTTTCTCTATACCATTTCTCCAAGAGAAAAGTAATCTGATACCTAATTCCCATTATAGAGTCAGCCTGAGCTGCAAACTTCCAAAATGTGTCAGTAACAGAAGTCAGGCTTTACATTACTTTGTACTAGCTAAGAATACAGGTTAGATTTTGGACCCAAATTCTGTAAATTATATAGGGTACTAATTCACTGGGGTCCACATAGGGGCCTTGTATTTGGATGTCATGAAAATGACCTGAAAGAATAGCAAGTTCTTAAGTATTATTGCCACTGCAATGGTGCTGAGGCTTCAATTGTTTTAAAATGATCCCATACATATTCACTCTTATGAATTTACAATAACTGTCTCACAATGAATTTAGTAACCCTTTGTATAAACAATTCTCAAAAGAGAGTATGAACTTAGCACTAAGAAGCATATAGGCTCTTAAACATCCTTTGATGGTCAGGCTAAGAGAATAGTGTTTATTTTTTTGCTACATGTGAAAGTTCATTCTCAGTATCAAGTTTATTTTGTCCACTAACTTTGTTAACCTTTCCAAATTCTTCAGTATTTTGTGTCCTTTCACAAAGAGCTGTTAGAACAGTTGCATCAGAGTTAAAGGTCAGAGTCATTAGTGTGCTAACCTGAAGCATAGATGCTATTCCTTGAGCTCACAATGCGTTTTTTATTACTTTTTAAAAATAAAAAATGCCGACAGAAGGATACAACAATATATGAGACATTTATGAAAACCACACCATATTTTTGATAAAACACTCAAAATATTTCAATTTGTAAATTCACTAAGAAGGCCAGGAAAATGCTGTGTTTCATTAAAAGAATCCTTTTTGATGATTTAATTTTAAATTAAAGAGCTAAACTTGTGATAAAACTCAGAAATTTGAACTTTTTCAACAAATAGTATATTCTTTCTGATCTTTTAAAATAATATTTATGTAACAACACGGTTAATGAGTGAAACAATATCCATTTTTATTGAAATCATATTGTCATAATGAATAACTGAGAGATATTTCCCTGTAAAGGTTTACTGCTAATCCCTTAGTTGAAATTCATTTTACTCAAGAGACATTCAACCCATCACCTAGAAACAGTATTTGCAGACCTCACCAGGGTAACAGCTCTAATCCTTAAGGTAATCACTGTCCTCTCCAGTTCTTTCTCCTTTTAAGTCCTCACTGGTCTTTTAGAAAAACAGAAAGTAGAAGACAGCTATTATTTTCCTCCATGGGACAGTCTACCCTGTCCAGGCAAGTAATATCATTTTCTGTTTGCCCTCATCCACAACAAGTGCACAGGGTCACTGTCTTCAAGCTGATTTTCTCCCAGAGTGTAAAGAATGACAGTGTCAGCAGACAGGCAAATGAACAACTGTAAGAACCTGAGAAGAAGTCAATTCTTTTTTTAAAAAAAATTTTTGTACTTAACACCCATGGAGGAGAAGAGAGATAGGATGAAGGAGTAGAAGGAGAAAGAAGAGGGAAAAGGCCACGTTTCTATGTCAAAATCCAAATCCCACAGTCTGAATATCTTCTTTTAAGTTCGTTTATATTTATTAACAACATTTCAAAGTGTACCATGATTGGCAATAAGGTTAAAAACAACAACCAAACACCAAACAAAACACCCACCACTTCACTGTTGCTTTCTTTCAAGTCCAGCTTTTTACAATAGGTAAGGTCAAAGATGTATTAGGACATAAAGAATGGATTAGGTTCTTTCATACACTGTGGCATATATCAGGGCTACTTACAGATTGTGTGTGTTTACTGTGCCAAAGAAATATTCATCAAATTAATGAAGAAGATTTCACAATTTTGTATCAGGAGTGAGCTCTTTAGAACTCTGAAACTATTTGGTTCCACATTCATCTGTGGCTGAAGGAGTCCAAATCATTGATAGGCATAACTAATATTACACAACTGACTAAAATCATAATGCTTGCAACTTGGTAATGAAAGTTAGATTTTCTCCAAATAATTAGACATCTGTCATCAAAAAGCTGTCTAGATAATATAAAGGTAAAACTTTGATTCTGAATCTCAAATTTGTGTTAGGTTCTGGAAGTTATTTGAATTGCCACTATTAACAACATAAAATTAGTCCATATAAATTTAGAAAAAAAATATCTACCACCAGGAAACTTATTTCCAAACTACTTCTATATGATACAATAAGAATTAGTCTATATTTCAGATTTATCATTTGCTTCCAAATGTTGCTTTCTCCTATGGCTTTCATTTTAATTTACCCACGGTTCTAAGCTAAAAATATGCAAATCCCTGGCCCTTTCCTCTACCAGTTAATCACTAACTTCTTTCAACTCTACCTTTTAAAATTTCCTGTCTGTGTATCCCCACTGCTATTGCTTTAGTTCAAATCTTAATGGAACACTCTATCACCCAGTTATAGTAAAATCTGTTCTTAGGGTGTCAACAAAAAAAAAATACAAAATATGAAGAGAGCTTAGGTTCAACAAATTTGTCCAGATTTAAAAAATTAGAATCTCTGGAAGGAGGCTATAATAATGACATTTACATTTTAAGTGTTCTTTTAGTTTCAATATTTGCATATGCTTTCTGTATTAGTTTGAACCCCATAAACGGCTCCCACAGAAACTTCAGTGCTTAAATCTTTCAAAAATTCTAATGAAGACTTCATCTTTCCTTCCTACTACCACCAATGCAACTTTTCCAGAAATTTACCAATTCTGTCATTCTGCTGCTTAATTAATTTAATCGAGATCTTAATCTTAGATTATAAGGGGTCCTTACCACCCATAAGGAAAGGTTCACACTTAACTGGCTTCATGAGAAAGGCCCTCAATGTTACATAGCTGGAGCTGTCTTTTAGTCTCATTTTCATACATTGACCCTTTATCCTTTAATCAAACCAAACTGCAAGTTCTTTAAGCAGAGGGATAAAGCAATTATTTTTATTTCTCTGGAAACTTCCAGTAGGATCTCATATGTAACTCTTCTCCTTAAAGGCAACCATAAAAAAACAACTATATGGTCTTTACTATTCATTAAATTAACATCATTTTTCTTTGGACAGTATTGAAACCACTTTTGGGTCTTCTCCTTTGACATTTCATATATTTAGGTTCCCCAAACCCACCTTTAACATACTCTAAAGATAACACTTTAACTCAGATACTTTGTTATTCTAAAGGCAAGGTGTAGCTTCTTCAATCTATCCTTTGGACATTCCTATTATTATGCATGAATAAGAAAATTATAAAAAATTTACTTATTGACTCACAAGTCAGTTCACCATAAAAGAATCAGCAAAAATATCACCACAACTTCTATGTATCACACCCACAAGAATAAACGTCAGGCACCAGCATACTATTAAGTAGCCTCAGAGATCCCTATCCACTGTTTTAATGCTGAGTTCCACAATGAAGTCATGTGAATCAAGACTTCAGATGCCCACAGAGTGTGGTTCTCTCTTGAAGGAAAAGGAACTTTCATTCTCTTGAGTTACTGAGGGCCACAAGCACAAACCTTAGGAACAGAGCCAGACCAACATCCATGGGTGCTCAAGACTAATAACTTGGCATCTCTTGAAACCGATATTCTTCAAAGTTTGACTGGCTTTCTATTTGGAAAAGAGATTGAGAACTCAGTAAGAAAAAGACAGAAAAAGCAGTACTCATGCAGATTCTTTTTTTTTTTTTCTTTTTGTCATGAAAAATCAACACAAAACCAAACCCAAAACATAGAAACTAACTTTATGTATCAATTTGACCAGGGAAGAGATATTTGGTCAATATCTGGAATGTTGTTTTTAAATCAGATTAACGTTTAAATTGTAGACAGTAAACCAGACTGCTCTCCCTAATGTGAATAAGCTTCAATTTTCAGTCGGAAGTCCTAATAGGACAAAATGGCTTCCTTTCCCCCTCTACTCCCACCCACCTTGGGTAAAAGAGAATTCTTCCTGCCTCTTGCCCTTCAAACTAGGACCCTGGCTGTTTTTCCTGCCTTCATACTTGAACTGAAACACTGGTTCTTCCTAGGGTTGGAACCCATGAGCCTTCAGAACAGAACTACACCAGCAGCTCTTCTGGATTTTTAGCTTGCCTAGTCACCTTGCACGTATTAGAACTTGTCAGCCTACATAATGATAAATCATATCTAATCTATATCTATAGCTATCAGCTATCTATCTGTCTCTACCTATCTGTATCTCACACACATGTATACATACTTTCTACTTATTCTGATTTTCTGGAGAATCCTAACACAAGACCTAATCTATAAACTTCACTCAGCAGAACATGTATCCTGTAACTCCTAACCTCAATTCAGAAGTGATTTAGCATATATGTCTTGTTACTGGGGATAACTGAACCTATGTTCCCAATTCTTCACAGCCTGCTATGTTAGAATTATATATCACACCTTCAGCCCTGAGACTCTCCAATTTCTGCCATTAGACATATAGGATATTTCTTCAAACCATACACTTGGTACATGACTTGCTTCAGTCAACAAGATACAGAAGAAAGTGACTGTGAAATTTCCAGGCCAGGACCCAGAAGGAGTTCACATGTTTCCTCTCGCTTTCTGTGAAGCAGTGATCATGACCCTGGCTGTCGATGTCCCTTTCATCTGGGTCCCAAAAGGCATGCATTTTGTACAGAAGTGAATCTTCAGCTTAGAGCCAACCCAGCTGAAGGCCCTCTTACACAGGCTGAACCTCAACTGGAAGACCTCTGAATGTAGGAATAGATGCTTGCTGCTTCTAGCCAATGAGGTGTGAGTGGTTTATTATACACGATTTGCAAAACCTGCTAATTATACTTAAGCCTTCCCAGGGCTAGAGATCTCATTCCAAGGATTGGGGTGCTTTTTAAATTGGCTCTTTCAACACCATACAGTACTTCATGAAATACAACTTTAAAAATCATTTTAGATTTCTAATAGAGTTTACTGACTGTAGCAATATCCTGGTACTTCTGATAGAATGATGTCTTGAGCAACAATCTCGACAACCTAACCTTAACTGTGACTATGCTTAGAAGATAGGTAGCAACTTTCTCCGTGGTAGGACAAGACATTCCAGATTCCCACCAAGACTGACTTTATTTTCCCTACTGACCTAGAAGACTCCATGAAGTTGCCACAACAGTATCTCTTGACTGCAATAAACTTTCTCTTAAAGTAAGAGAAGAGGAAGGACAATTATCTGAAGATCTTAAACAAAAACAGAGTTAAATTTAAAATATTTTTAAAAGTCTCGAGCATTTGAACGAAAGTGAAGCAAGCATTTATAAGTTGCAAGTATTAAGCAGAGAAATGAATTATTGTGAGAGGAAATGACCATAAAATGTACAACTAGTATTTATCAAACACCTATGTATTTTGTATAGTATTTAGTTTGCTTTTTGTCTTATTATTTAATCTCTTCCTTCCCCACTCTCAGACTATGTGATCCTGGCAACTCCTAACTTCAAGGCCTAGGCATGAGCTTAGCCCTCAGTCAGACAGAGTACTCCTGGACTTGGCAACATTGACTGGCTGATGGATCGACTATCCAAGACTAATAAGTCCCTGTAGCAGGATGTTATGGATTGGATGAAGCTGAAGCTACTGGAGAACTGGATCTGATCCTTCTCTCAAGACTTAAGAACAGAGAGAATATAGCTCTAGAGCTGCTGTTCATTCAACTTGACATTAACACAATGGAAGCAGAGCCAGATTCCTCATTCAAATTATTTGAATTTTACCTTAAGCAATTTCAGGCAGGTTGGTGACATGGTCCAGTTTTGGCTAAATGAATCTTTTACTCACAAATTAAGAGTTCCAGCTGATATACTGGATATTTAGCTTCTGCTCCCAAAATGGTTACTGTATTGAATAAAAATTATTGTAATAACTTAAAAGTTGATTTGCACTGCTGACTTTAAAGGTGATTAACTGGTTTTTGACTAAGTGGTTCATACAATGCTTTTATTCAATCAACAAACATTTTATTATGCATTTACAATATTCCAAGAACTTTGACAGGGATCCAGGATATGGCAGTGTATAAAACAGAAAGAAAAACCCTTCTCCCATGAGGCAATTATATTAATCGGGGACATCAGGTGATGGAATATATTAGAAAGTTAAATACAGCTGTAGAAAAAAAACAATGAAGGACACCAGGGAGACCAAAAGGTGAGATTAGAGGTAGGGAAGATTAATGTTGCTTTTTTCAATACTCAGAGAAAGTGTCACTGCAAGGGTAACATTTGGGCAGAGAACTGAAGAAGGTGAAGAAGTAAGCCATGCAGACATGAGGAAAGGAATTCTATCTAGCTATAGGGAACAGCAAATGCAAAAGAGGTTTAAAGTCTAAAATAAGTTGGTCCATAGTGGCTGTACTAGTTTGCATTCCCACCAACAGTGTAAGAGGGTTCCCATTTCTCCACATCCTCTCCAGCATTTATTGCTTGTAGACTTTTGGATGGCAGCCATTCTGACTGGTGTAAAGTGGTACCTCATTGTGGTTTTGATTTGCATTTCTCTGATAATGAGTGATGTTGAGAATCTTTTCATGTGTTTGTTAGCCATTTTTATATCTTCCTTGGAGAAATGTTTGTTAAGTTCTTTCGCCCACTTTTTAATTGGGTTGTTTATTTTTCTAGAATGGTTCCTTAAAAAGCTGCAAATAGACCTGCCATATGACCCGGCAATCCCACTGCTGGGCATATACACCGAGGAAACCAGAATTGAAAGAGCCACGTGCACCCCAATGTTCATCGCTGCATTGTTTACAATAGCCAGGACATGGAAGCAACCTAGATGCCCATCAACTGACGAATGGATACGAAAGCTGTGGTATATATACACAATGGAATATTACTCAGCATTAAAAAAAAATTCATTTGAAGCAATTCTACTCAGATGGACGAAACTGGAGCCCATTATCCAGAGTGAAGTAAGCCAGAAGCAAAAACAACAATACAGTATATTAACGCATATATATGGAATTTAGAAAGATGGTAATGAGAACCCAACATGGGAGACAACAAAAGGAACGCAGATGTATAGAATAGACTTGTGGACTTTGTGGATGAGGGTAAGGGTGGGATGAGATGGGAGAAGGGCATTGAAGCATGTTAATTGTCATGTGTCTAATCAATCGCCAGCCCAGGATCGATGCTCGGGACTGGTGCAGCGAGATTTCCCGGGGGGGAGGGAGGAGGGAGGGGGGACCCGGAGGGGAAGCATATGTAAACCCATGGTGATATCATAACAATGTATGGCTAAAACAATAATTAAAAAAATAAATAAATAAATAAAATAAGTTGGTCATGCCAATGTAGCTGGAGTAGAATGAATGTAGGCAAAACAAACAAGATACTGGATCACAAAGTTAATAGGATGCAGTCCATGTTGGGTCTTGTTGGCTATAAGGATAACATCAAAGTAAGTGTGTTTAGATCTAATATATTTTTTTCATTTTCAAGTTTAAAAGAATATCCAGGAGTATATTTTGGAAACAAATGAATTGTTCATATACTCTTTGTCAAAATAAACATCTAATGCTTTTGAACAACTGAATCAATAAAATAATTACTGGTATCAATAATTGGTGGAAAGTATACTTATAAAATGTCACTCTTTCCCAATTAGTATACTATAATTACCTAGGATTATAATCCTCTTGCTGGTGGACTTTGGAATTTTGAAAATAAGTTAAATATATTTTGGCTAAAGTTGAGTAAACAATTTGTTGTGATGTATGTTAAAGTGACTGCTGAGCTAATTAAGTCACATGTCTTATTGTAGAGCTGAGACAGCTTGATGCAAGTAAGGGAGAAGCAAGATCATAATTTTATCTTGATATTTATTGCTTAATATCTTCAAAGAGTGCAAAGTTCTATTAATAGAATATCTGACCCCCATGAGAACTTCTGGCTTGAAAATGGAAAAGTCCAATGTTCACCTTTCCTTCACAGAAAATAACAGCAAACCAATGAGGACAAAATCAAAGGCAAACAAAATATGTATTGAAACTCAGAGACAGCTGCAATTATAAATCACAAGTAAGTGCAAAAGCAGTGAATAGTGCAGAAAGATTACTACTGGCTGTAGATCTCAGAAAAGACTGGCAGAATGTACTGCTGCCTGGAGAGGAGAGGATATCTGAGTCACATGGCTATAATCTCTTGATTGGAAAAGCAGTAATGGAACACATAGGCTAGTGGCTGCAGGGTCCCTGGACCTGGTTTGGTTTTAAGAAACAGAGCAGTCAAGATCCAATTTAGAAATCCCACTGATGTGTAAGCATGGGTCAGTCTAACAGTACACAGCTAGGTGAAGTGAACTCTCCATTGTGAGCAACCCAACAACTGCCATGCTCTACTAAGTGGGGTGAAGAAAAGACTCAAAAACCTGAGTTATATCAAAATTACTGCAAGTCTGCAGCATGAGCATAACCGATCCATCATGTTAAACACCTGTAAATTGCTAATCCAGTGACAGAGAGGACTCTTTCAGAATTTTGAAAAATCAAGAGAAACAAGTACAGGATATACTCTCTGGGTATTCCTGGCTGTAGAGAATCGTTTCATCATTAACTTAGGAGTTTTATCTTCTGTGCTGTATGGATGGAGAAGTCTTGAGGCCACTGTAAGAGAAAGATCAAAAGCCAGAGGCAGGAGGCTTAACTCCGAAACTAGATCAGAGAACTCCTGACTCCAAGAAACATTAATAGATAAGATCTCACCCAAATGTTTCCATACCTACACTGAAACCAAGTTCCAAGAGCCAACAAGTTCCAGTGGAAGACACACCATGCTAATTCTGCCACAAAACAGGAACACTACTCTGAGCATTAAAAGATGAACTGCCCAAAGCCATGACAAACCGATAGACACCCCAAACCTCACTACTGGACACTTCATTGCATTCCAGAGAGAAGAGATCCAGCTCCACCAGAACACAGAGGAAAGCTCCCCGAACCAGGAAACCTTGACAAGCCACTATTCCAATCCCACTCATAGGAAGCAGATTTCACAATTAAAGGGAACCACAAACTTCCAGCCTGCAGAAAGGCCTGGAAACACAGCAATCTAAGCAAAATGAAAAGGCAGAGAAATATTTAGCAGGCAAAGGAACATGATAAAAACCCACCAAACCAAACAAAAGAGGAGGGGATAGGGAGTCTACCTGGAAAAGAATTCAGAATAATGATAGTAAAGATGATCCAAAATCTTGAAAACAACATGGAGTTACAGATAAATAGACTAGAGCCAAGGATTAAGAAGATGCAAGAAATATTTAACAAGGATCTAGAAGAAATAAAGAAGAGTCAATCAATAATGAACAATGCAATAACAATAAAAACACTCCTGTGGGAACTGACAGTAGAGTAAGTGATGCAGAAGAGCATATAAGTGAGGTGGAAGATAGAATGGTGGAAATAAATAAAGCAGAGGGGGAAAAAAAATAAAATAAATGAGAACTACCTCAAAGACCTCTGAGACAATGTTAAATGTCCCAACATTTGAATCATAAGTGTCCCAGAAAGAGAAGACAAAAAGAGAAGGCATGACAAAATACTTAAGATGATAGTTGAAAACTTTCTTAAAATGGGGAAGGAAATAGCCACCCAAGTTCAAGAAACCTAGAGAGTCACAAACAGGATAAACGTAAGGCACATATTAATCAAGCTAGCAAAGATCAAACACAAACAGCAAATATTAAAAGCAGCAAGGGAAAAGCAATAGATAATACTAAAGGGGATCTCCATAAGGATAACAGCTGATCTTTCAATAGAAACTCTTCAGACCAGAAGGGAATGACATGACATAGTTAAAAGAGATGAAAGAGAAAAACCTACAACCAAGATTACTCTACTCAGAAAGGATCTCATTCAGCTATGAGGAGAAATTAAAAGCTTTACAGACAAAGTAAAAGCTGAGAGAATTCAACACCACCAAACCAGCTCTTCAAAAAATGAAAAGGATCTTTTCTATACAGGAAACGCAGAAAAGGTTTATAAAAATGAACCAAAACAATAAAGTAAATGGTAATGGGATCACACTTATCAATAATTACTTTAAATATAAATGGGTTAAATACTCCAACAAAAAGACAAAGACTGGGCAAATGGATACAAAAACAAGACCTCTGTATAAGCTGTCTACAAGAGACTCACCTTAAACCTAGGTATACACAGAGACTGCAAGTGTAGGGTTGGAAAAAGATATTTCATCCAAATCGAGACCAGAAGAAAGCAGGAGTAGCAATACTCATATCATATAAAATAGACTTTGAAATAAAGACCATGATAAGAGACAAAGAAGAACACTACATAATGATCCAAAGATCACTCCAAGAACATACAGCAATTGTAAATATATACACACCTTAGGAGTACTTCATATGTGAGTCAAATGCTAACAAGTATGAAAGGGGAAATTAACACTAACACAATAACAGTGGAGCACTTCAATAACCCACTCACACCTATGGATAGATCAACCAAATGGAAAATTAGCAAGGAAACACAGCTTTAAACGATACAATGGACCAGTTAGACCTAACTGTTATCTATAGGGCATTTCACCCATAAACAATGGATTTCACCTCTTTCTCAAGTGCACATGGAACATTTTCCAGGATAGACCACATCCTGAGCCATGAATCTATCCTTGTCAAATTTTAAAAATCCTGAAATGATTTCAACCATCTTTTCTGATCACAACGTGGTAAGATTAGATGTCATTACAGGGGGAAAATATCTATTAAAAATACAAACATATGGAGGCCAAACATGCTTCTGAATAACCAACAGATCATGGAAGAAAAAAAGGGGGGAATAAAAATACACATAGAAAGAAATGAAAATGGAAACACAACAACCCAAAACATGGGATTCAATAAAAGCAGTGCTAAGAGGGAGGTTCATAGGAATACAAGCCTACTTGAAGATACAAGAGCAACATCAAATAAACAACCTAACTTTATACCTAAAGCAACTAGAAAAAGAAGAAAAGAATAACCCCAAATTAGGAGAAGGAAAGAAGTCACAAATATCAGAGCAGAAATAAGTGCAAAAGAAAGGAAGAATACCAAAAATCAACAAAACAAAAAGCTGTTTCTTTGAGAAGATAAGTAGATAAACCATTAGCCAGACACATCAAGAAAAAAGGAGAGAAGAATCAAATCAATAAAATTACAAATGAAAATGGAGAAACCACAACAGACAACACAGAAATACAAAGGATCGTAGACTTCTATCAGCAACTACCTGCTATTAAAATGGACAACTTGGAAGAAATGAACAAATTCTTAGAAAAGTATAACTTTCCCAAACTGAACCAGGAAGAAATAGAACATCTTAACAGACCCACCACAAGCCCAGAAATAAAAACTGTAATAAAACATCTTCTAACAAACAAAACCTTAGGACCAGATGGCTTCACAGTTGAATTCTACCAAAAATTTAGAGAAGCGCTAACACCTATCCTATTCAAACTCTTTAAGAAAATTGCAGAGGAAGGTAAACTCCCAAATTCATTCTATGAGGCCACCTTCACCCTAATACCAAAATCAGACAAAGATGCCACACACACCAAAAAAAAACCCTACAGGCCAATATCACTGATGAACATAGATGCAAAAATCCTCACCAAAATTCTAGCAAACAGAATCCAACAATATATTAAAAAATATCATACATACCAAGTGGATTTTATCCCAGGGATGCAAGGATACTTTGATATTTGCATATCAATCAATGTGATACACCATATTAACAAATTGAAAAATAAAAACCATATGATTATCTCAATAGATTCAGAGAAAGCCTTTGACAAAATTCAACACCCATTTATGATAAAAACTCTCCAGAACACAGTCATAAAGGGAACATACCTCAATATAGTAAAAGCTATATACCACAAACTCACAGCAAACATCTTCATCAATGGTGAAAATTTGAAAGCATTTTCTCTAAAATCAAGAACAAGGCAAGGGTGCCCACTCTCACCACTACTACTCAACATAGTTTTAGAAGTCCTAGCCACAGCAATCAGAGAAGAAAAATAGATAAAAGGAATCCAGATTGGAAAAGAAGTGAAACTCTGTTTGCAGATGACATGATCCTCTACATAGAAAACCTGAAAGACACCACCAGAAAATTACTGGAGATAATCAATGAGCATAGCACAGTTGCAGGATATATAATTAATACACAGAAATCCCTTGCATTCCTATACACTAACAATGAGATAACAGAAAGAGCAAATAAGGAAACAATCCCATTCACTATTGCAATGAAAATAATAAAATACTTAGGAATAAATTTACCTAAAGAAACGCAAGGCCTAGAAACTGAAACACTGATGAAAGAAGTCAAAGATGAAACAAATGAATGGAGAAATATACCATGTTTATGGATTGGAAGAATCAATATAATGAAAATGAGTATACTACCCAAAGCAATCTATAGATCCAATGTAATTCCTAGCAAGCTACCAATAGTGTTTTTCACAGAACTAGAACAAATAATATCACTATTTGTATGGAAACACACAAAAAAACATCGAATACCCAAAGCAATCTTGGAAATGAGAATGGAACTGAAGGATTTAACCTGCTTGACTTCAGACCTCACTACAAAGCTACAGTCATCAAGATAGTATGGTATTGGCACAAAGACAGACATAGAGATCAATGGAAAAAAAAAGAAAGCCCAGCAATAAATCTATGCACCTCTGGATACCTTATTTTAACAAAGGAGGCAAAAATGTAAAATAACATGCTGGGAAAACTGGCCAACAACATGTAAAAGAATGAAACTTGAACACTTTCTAACACCACACACAAAAATAAACTCAAAGAACGGATTAAAAGATCTAAACGTAAGAACAGAAACTATAAAACTCCTAGAGGAAAATAAAGGCAGAACACTCTGATATAAATCCTAGCAAGATCCTCTGTGACCCACCTCCCAGAGTAGTGGAAATAAAAACAAAAATAAACAGTTCAGTTGAGTTGCTCAGTGGTATCTGACTCTTTGTGACCCCATGAACACAGCACACCATGCCTCCCTGCCCATCTCCAACTCCTGGAGTCCAACCAAACCCATGTCCAGTCAGTCAGTGATGCCATCCAACTATCTCATCCTCTGTCATCCCCTTCTCCTCCTGCCCTCAATCTTTCCCAGCATCAGGGTCTTTTCAAATGAGTCAGCTCTTTGCATCAGGTGGCCAAAGTATTGGAGTTTCAGCTTCAACATCAGTCCTTCCAATGAATATTCAGGACTGATCTCTTTTACGATGAAACAACTGACAAAGAATTAATCTCAAAAATACACAAGCAGTTCATGCAACTCAAAACCAGAAAAATAAACAATCAAAAAGTGGGCCAAAGAACTAAACAGACATTTCTCCAAAGAAGACATACAGATGGCTAATGAATACATGAAAAGATGCTCATCACTCATTACAGAGAAATGCAAATAAAAAACACAATGAGGTACCATCTCACACTGGTCAGATGGCTGCCATCAAAATGCTAGACCGGGTGCAGAGAAAAGGGAACTGTCTTACACTGTTGGTGGGAATGAAAACTTGTACAGCCACTATGGAGAACAGTGTGGAGATTCCTTAAAAAACTGGAAATAGAACTGCCATATGACCCAGCAATCCCACTGCTGGGCCTACACACCGAGGAAACCAGAATTGAAACAGACACATGTATCCAAATGTTCATTGCAGCACTGTTTACAATAGCCAGGACATGGAAGCAGCTTAGATCTCCATCGGCAGAGGAATGGATAAGGAAGCTGTGGTACATATACACAATGGAATATTATTCAGCTATACTAAAGAATGCATTTGAGTCAGTTCTAATGAGGTGGATAAAACTGGAGCCTATTATACAGAGGGAAGTAAGTCAGGAAGAGAAACACCAATACAGTATATTAACACATATATATGGAATTTAGAAAGGTGGTAACTACAATCCTACATGCAAAGCAGCAAAAGAGACACAGATGTAAAGAACAGGCTTTTGGACTATGTGGGGAAGGCAAGGGTGGGATTATTTGAGATAATAGCTTTGAAACAAGTACATTACCATACACAAAACAGATAACCAGTAAAAATTAGATGTATGAAGCAGGGCACTCAAAATCGGTATTCTGGGACAACCAAGAAGGCTAAGGTGGGGAGGGGGTGGGAGGGAGGTTCAGGATTGGGGGACACATGTGCACCTATGTCTGATACATGTCAGTGTATGACAAAAACCACCACAATATTGTAAAGCAATAAAATATTACTCCAATTAAAATAAATAAATTACTTATAAGAAAAAGAAAAGAAAGAAAAATTAACAGGCTTGATCTAAAGAAATATATAAACACTGTACCCAACAATAGAAAAACTATGCTATTTTTTCTTTCAAGGAATATTTATTTAGAAGAACTGATTATATGTTAGATGAAAGCAATGCTCAATAAATTTCAAAGATTTAAGAAAAAAAAAAAAGTTCAGGATCTATGTACACTTCCTGAGGAAAAAAATGAGAAAAGGAAAAGTAAAAAAAAAGCAATCAAACAACATTCACTAGAAATCAGAGGAAATGTTACACAAATACTACACTATATGTTTACAAAATTTCAATGAGGTTACTGGCTTTATAGAGCAAAATAGAGATAAGCATTCAGGAGGAACAGGACTAGGTAAAAGAGGATGAAACATGAGCTAGAAGAGTTTAGGAAAGAATTGGAAGAATTTAAAATTCAAAGAAATGAACATGATACTATGCAAATTAGTATTAACAATGCTGAAGACACAGTAAAGAACGCAGAATACCAGAATCCGAAAAAAAAAAAATAGCAAATGATAATAAAAAGTTAAAAGTTTGAAAGAAAATGACAGATATTGAGTGTAAGGAAAAGATATCCAACATACACATAACTGGCATTCCTATATTAAATTTTGATATGGAAATGGAATAAATATGTTTAAAATAATTAAAATTTCAAATATAAAAAAAGACTTTAATTTGCAGATTATAACAGCAAACTGTGTCCCAGAAAAACCAATGCAAAACTGACCACATCAAGAAATAAAACTACTGGATCTAAAAGGTAAATAAACACATCAGTGGACACTTTTGCAAAGAATATGAAGTCACATTAAAAGAGAAAAATCATCAAGATGGCCTTATGAATTTACAAACATTTAACCAATATCTCAAGATATTGAAGCAATGTCTGAAAGAATCCTTCAAGAAAGAAGCTAGAATCCAAGAAATGTCTTCCAATCCCAAACAGCCCAACTATAAAGCCACCTAACAAATATTTCTTAATATGAAGGATTTTCAACTATTAAACCAAGTAACTCTTATTCTAAAACTTACCAGAGGCTGGTTTAATCAATAAAAGCTTAAATTAATAAAAAACACAGCAAAAACCTTGGTATCAATGAAAGAGTAATAAAAATGAGTCTAAAGACTTCAAAAAGAAAGAATTCTATTTGAAAACAAAAAGGAGTAAAATAAATCCAATTGCTGCCTCCTGGGGGAAATGATAATAAAATCAATGATAACAGTAATAGTAACTAATACTGTACTTAAAAACACATTTCTTGTCAACTCAAGCAATCACATACAGTAAGTAGCATATTACTCCTTTTTAGCGATGGGGAAACTGAGGAATACTGAAGCCAAGGAAATTTCTCAAAGGCCTCAGAGATTGAACAATGCTTTTAACCATTGGCTTTGCTTTGTGTTTGAGGTATATTAACATACAGCATTATATTAGTTTCAGGTGTACAACATAGTGCTTCAAAATTTGTGCATATTCTGAAACGACCACAGTAATCTTATTTAACACCCGTCACCATACATAAATACATTGTTTTTCCTGTGATGAGAACTTTTAAGATTTACTCTCTTAGAACTTTCAAATATGCAATGCAGTATTATTAACTAGAGATGCCATGCTATACATTGCATTGTACATGTAGTGGTGGTGGTGGTTTAGTCACTAAGTCATGTCTGACTCTTGCGACTCCATGGTCTATAGCCAGCTAGGATCCTCTGTCAATGGGATGCTCCAGCTAAGAATACTGGAGTGGGTTGCCATTTCCTTCTCTTGGGTATATGTAGTACTTGAACCTATTTATACCACTTTACCAACAATATTTTAGCTGCATTAATACTTTTTTAAAGGGGACATGAGAAAGGAAAGAGAGAAAACACACTTTTATGAACAAAGAAATTCTGAGGAACCAACAAAGTATAGTTACAGGAGAAATAAAAGAATTCTAAAAGTGCTTTGCTCACCCAAGTTTACGCAAAAATTTTGGAAAATGTGAATGAGGAAGTCACATTTTTAGGGATGGATAATTTATTTAAATTTGCTCCAAGAGGAAAAGAAGCTGTAAGTGGGATAATTTTGTTATTAAAAGCAATAGGAAAACTTGCCAAGCAGCTACCTCCAAAGACACCATCCAAGCCAAGACTATTCACAGTCAAACTCAACTGAACAATTATGGAAAAGAAAATTCCAGTGACATATGTATTTTCACAAGGCATAGAAGGAAAAAAAAAAAAAACTTCTAGTTATTTTAAATTAAGCTGGAATTACACTGCTACCAAAATCTGACAGAGAAGAAAGATAAAACAAAATCACAATCTCACTTATGAATACAGCTACAAAAATTTAATAACATATTTTAGAAAAAAACCAATGCAATATTAAAAGAATATTACATAATATCAAAGATGTTTATATCAGGAAATCTCCTAATCAGTTAACTTTAATTTATCCTGGATAATCTTCATGACTTGATTAAATCTAGTCAGAGGCCAAAAAAAGCAGGGCTGAGATTTCTCTGAGAGAAAAAAGAAATTCCACCTGTGGAAAACAGCTTCTGACTGTGCCTGTGGAGTTCCATTCTTTTCATAATACTCCTTTCCTGACTACTGACAGGCAGTAGCCCCAGCGCATACCAGTGAGTTTGCGTCTGCCCATTACATTCCCTTGACTGGTTGCCATAGAAATTCTGGGCTTGCTTAGCTGGACTCCACAATCACATAACAGAATGCCATGTGATAAATCTCTCTATATACATATGTTGCATGGACTATATATATATATATATACACACACACAAATATATAAATATATACAGGGGAGATTTGAGATAGATTATCTATCTTTCTGCTACTATCAGTACTGCCACTTTGGTTGAACCCTGGCTGATACAGGAGGGTGACTGTGTGCTTGATGACAGACCTGGGAGGGAAATATATTTGCGATCTTTAGAATTAGAAAAAAATGTGAATATATTATTAATATATTCCAACAAATAATGAAGTAAATTTAGAAAATGTGCCCTAAACACAAAGTATTAGAACTTCATCAATGAATAGAAAGTAAGCCTTCTCAAAGGACTTACAAATTACTATTTTGCTATTTTCTATCAAAATTCTACTTCTCACGACCTTGTGATTTGTTTGCATTCATATAGTTTTATTCCCAATTCTATCCCAAGTGTCCAACATTTTAAAACTATTTGTGTTGGAAATCTGTCATCTCTCTTGGCACATAAAATTAGCATTGGCTTACTCTAGCACTCTACCCTTCCCTCCCAGCATGAATCCACCCTTCATCTTTCGACTTGTCTTGCTCTCCCTAAGCCCACCCCTCTGCCAACAGCAGTACAGAATGGTAGAGAGCCCTGTCTTTAGCATGGGGACATCTGGGTTTCAATGTAACCATAACATCAAATGATTTTATGATCAATACCTATTGAAACTATTCTGAGTTTCAGGATCATCTTCCATGTAATGGCACTAGTAATAGCTGCTCTGTCCACACCAAGTGACATCAATACACACAGAAGCTTTTGCAAACCTAAGAATGCTAAGTAAATACAAATTAATGTTCTTCCTATTGTTAGTTATTTTACATCTGAGTCTATTTCTACTTGAACTTAGGTTGTAAATAAAAATAAAGAGAAAGGAAAGTAAGCATCTTCAGTTATTTGATGAGTGTATGATTTGTGTAGGCTGCTTTTCATACGTAATTTCATTTAAGGCAGCAGCCCTAGAGGGTAGATTAACTCTATCAGAGTACCAGGACTAGTCAGGAGAGAAGATGGTTTGCAAAACTACAACTGTCTGACTTTAAAGTTGGTATACCAAAGGAATGACCACACAAAAACTTTATATGCTACAAAACTAAACACATATTAAAAAGTACCCAAATACTTAAATCCAAAATACTCTAAGATTAAAATTAGTTAAACCAAGTTTCCACATCAGAACGACTCAATTAATGTTTTTTTTTTTAACTGAACCTGGAAGAAATAGAAAATCTTAACAAACCCATCACAAGCATGGAAATCAAAACTGTAGTCAGAAATCTTCCAAAAAACAAAAGCCCAGGACCACATGGCTTTACAGCTGAATTCTACCAAAAATTTAAAAAAGAGCTAACACCTATCCTACTCAAACTCTTCTAAAAAACTGCAGAGAAAGATAAACTTCCAAACTCATTCTATGAGGCCACCATCACCCTTATACCAAAATCAGAAAAAGGTGCCACAAAAAAAGAAAACTACAGGCCAATATCACTGATGAACGTAGATGCAAAAATCCTTAACAAAATCCTAGCAAGCAGAATCCAACAATATATTAAAAAGATCATACCTCATGACCAAGTGGGCTTTATCCCAGGGATGCAAGGATTCTTCAATATCCACAAATCAATCAACGGGAAACACACATGAACAAACTGAAAGATAAAAACCACATGATTGTCTCAATAGATGCAGAGAAGGCTTTGACAAAATTCGACATCCATTTATGATAAAAAAAAAAAAACTCAAGAAAGCAGGCATAGAAGGAATATGCCTCAACACAATAAAAGCCATGTATGACAAACCCACAGCAAACATTATCCTCAATGGTGAAAAATTGAAGGCATTTCCCCTAAAGTCAGGAACACAACAAGTGTGCCCACTCTAACCACTACTATTCAACATACTTTTGGAAGTTTCAGCCACAGCAATCAGAGCAGAAAAAGAAATAAAAGGAATCCAGATTGGAAAAGAAGAAGTAAAATTCTCACTGTTTGCAGATGACATGATCCTCTCCATAGAAAACCCTAAAGACTCCTCACTAGAAATTTACTAGAGCTAATCAATGATATAGTAAAGTTGCAGGATATAAAATTAACACACAGAAATCCCTTGAATTCCTATACACTAACAATGAGAAAATGGAAAGAGAAATTAAGGAAACAATCCCATTCACCATTGCAACGAGAATAAAATACTTAGGAATATATCTACCTAAGGAAACAAAAGACCTATATGTAGAAAACTATAAAACACTGATGAAAGAAATCAAAGAGGACACAAATAGATAGAGAAATATACCATATTCATAGATCAGAAGAATCAGTATAGTGAAAATGAGTGTAGTACCCAAAGCAAACTATAGATTCAGTGCAATCCCTACAAAGCTACCAACAGTCTTTTTCAGAGAACTAGAACAAATAATTTTACAATTTGTATGGAAATACAAAAACACCTCAAATAGCCAAAGCAATCTTGAGAAAGAAGAATGGAACCAGAGGAATCAACCTGCCTGACTTCAGGCTATACTACAACGCTACAGTCATCAAGACAGTATGGTACTGGTACAAACACAGAAATATAGATCAATGGAACAAAATAGAAAGTCTAGAGATAAATCCACGCACCTATGGACACCTTATCTTTGACAAAGGTGGCAAGAATATACAATGGAGAAAAGACAATCTCTTTAACAAGTGGTTCTGGGAAAACTGGTCAGCCACATGTAAAAGACTGAAACTAGAACACTTTCTAACACCATACACAAAGGTAAACTCAAAATGGATTAAAGATCTAAATGTAAGACCAGAAAGTATAAAAATCCTAGAGAAAAACATAGGCAAAACACTCCCTGACATAAATCAACAGCAGGATCCTCTATGACCCACCTCCCAGAGTAATGGGAAAAAAAGCAAAAAAAAACAAATGGGACCTAATTAAGCTTGAAAGCTTTTGCACAATGAAGGAAACTACAAGCAAGGCAGAAAGACAGCCTTCAGAATGGGAGAAAATAATAGGAAATGAATCTACTGACAAAGAATTAATTTCAAAAATATACAAGCAGCTCCTGCAGCTCAACTCCAGAAAAACAAACGACCCAGTCAAAAAGTGGGCCAAAGAACTAAATAGACATTTCTCCAAAGAAGACATACAGATGGCTAACAAACACATGAAAAGATGTGCAACATCACTCATTATCAGAGAGATACAAATCAAAACCACAGTGAGATACCGTCTCACGCCTGTCAGAATGGCTGCTGTCCAAAAGTCTACAACCAATAAATGCCGGAGAGGGTGCAGAGAAAAGGGAACCCTCTTACACTGTTGGTGGGAATGAAAACTTGTACAGCCTCTATGGTGAACAGTTTGGAGATTCCTTAAAAAACTGGAAATAGAACTGCCATATGACCCAGCAATCCCACTGCTGAGCGTACACATTGAGGAAACCAGAATTGAAAGAGACACGTGTACCCCAGTGTTCATCGCAGCACTGTTTACAATAGCCAGGACATGGAAGCAACCTAGATGTCCATTAGCAGATGAATGGATAACAAAGTTGTGGTACATATATACAATGGAATATTACTCAAGTATTAAAAAGAATGCATTTGAATCAGTTCTAATGAGGTGGATAAAACTGGAGCCTATTACACGGAGTGAAGTCAGAAAGAAAAATATCAAGACAGTCTATTAATGTATATATATATATGGAATTTAGAATGATGGTAATGATGACACTATATGCGAGGCAGCAAAAGAGACACAGATGTAAAGAACAGGCTTTTGGACTCTGTGGGAGAAGGCATGGGTGGGATGATTTGAGAGAATAGCATTGAAACATGTATATTATCATATGTGAAATAGATCGCCAGTCCAGATTCAATGCATTAGACAGGGTGCTCAGGGCTGATGCACTGAGATGACCCTGAGGGATGGGATGGGGAGGGAGGTAGGAGAAGGGTTCAGGATGGGGAACACATGCATACCCACGGCTGATTCATGTCAATGTATGGCAAAAACCACTACAATATTGTAAAGTAATTAGCCTCCAATTGAAATACGTAAATTAATTTTTAAAAAATTAAAAATAAAATTTTGTTGTTGTTGTTTAACATATTCAACTACAAAAAAATTTTTTTTTAAATTTTTTACAGTCTTGTATTTCCTTGTTTCGATCTGATAAGAAAAGATAAATCAAACTGGTATCCTGAGATTGCAATAAACCTTCTGTGGGCAGACAGACAGAAATACTAAACACTTCATTCAAAATGATTCTGCTCACAGCCTTGAGGATTTTCTCAGCAATAAGGTTACTTTAAATACACCGTTCTAAAAATTCTTCATATTTACTATAGATGCATTCTAATTTGACAAAAATGGGATAATATAAGGCTGGCATCATTTTTTTTTTCCGAGTGTGAGATGACGCTACAGACGTATAGTTTTGCTGAATTTCCATTTCCTCTGGATAATCTTATTATAAAGTGAAAATATATATTCACTGAAAAACTAACTTTACTTTTGAAACTATATATTAATCTATTATTGTGATTCTTATAATTGGATTTACATTTTAGATTCAGACTAAACTAAGTAATTTGAGTCCCTGTGCTGTGCTAAGTTGTGTCAGCCATGTTCAACTCTTTGAGACCCTAATGAATGTGGCCTGCCTGGCTCCTCTGTCCATGGGATTCTCCAGACATGAATACTGAAGTGGACTGCCATGTCCTCCTCCAGGGGATCTTCCTGACCCAGGGATCAAACCCTCATCTCTTACGTCTCCAGCACTGACAGGTGGGTTCTTTACCACTTGTGTCACCTGGGAAGCCCATTTGAGTGCCTAGTATGTGCCATACGATCTTATATTATTTCATCCATCTTCATTACAATCTTTTGTCATAATGCTAATTTTCTTGGTAAGTAAACAGGCACAGAGTCATGAGAATAACTAAAGCTGAATCTACCTCTCTGACCGGACCAGAACTTTTCAGTATAATTAGAATGATCTGCTTCTTCTTAACACCTTCAATCTGGGAGACTAGTTTCTTTCCAAGGCAAACCATTCAAAATCACAGTAATCCCAGTCTATGCCTCAACCACAAATGCAAAAGAAGTTGAAGCTGCATGGTTCTATGAAGACCTACAAGACCTTCTGGAACTAACACCCCAAAAAGATGTCCTTTACATCATAAGGGACTGGAATGCAAAAGCAGGAAGTCAAAAGAGACCTGGAATAACAGGCAAGCTTGGCCTTGGAGTACAAAATGAAGCAGGGCAAAGGTTAACAGTGCTCTGCCAAGAGGACATGCTTGTCAGAGCAAACATCGTCTTTCAACAACACAAGAGATGACTTTACACACGGACACTGCCGGATGGTCAATACTGAAATCAGACTGATTGTATCCTTTGCAGCCAAAGACTGAGAAGCTCTATACAGTCAGCAAAACCAGACCTGGAGCTGACTGTGGCTCAGATCATGAACTCCTCATTGCAAAAGTCAGACTTAAATTGAAGAAAGTAGAGAAAAACCACTAGTCCATTCAGGTATGACCTAAATCAAATCCCATATGATTATACAGTGGAAGTGACAAATAGATTCAAGGGATTAGATCTGATAGACAAAGTGCCTGAAGAACTATGGACAGAGGTTCATGTCACTATACAGGAGGTGGTGATCAAGACTATCCTCAAGAAAAAAAAATGAAAAAAGGTAAAATGGTTGTCAGAGTAGGCCTTAAAAATAGCTGAGAAGAGAAATAAAAGGCAAAGGAGAAAAGGTAAAATATACCCAACTGAATGCAGAGTTCCAAAGAAGAGCAAGGAGAGATAAGAAAGCCTAAGTGATCAGTGCAAAGAAACAGAGGGAAACAATAGAATGGGAAGGACTAGGGATCCTTCAAAAAATTAGAGATACTAAGGGAGCATTTCATGCAAAGAAGGGCACAATAAAGAACAGAAATGGTATGGACCTAACAGAGGCAGAAGATATTAAGAAGAGGTGGCAAGAATACACAGAAGAACTGTACAAAAAAGATATTCATGACCCATATAATCATGACAGTGTGATCATTCACCTAGAGCCAGACATTCTGGAGTGCAAAATCAAGTGAGCCTTAGGAAGCATTACTACGAACAAAGCTAGTGGAACTTATGGAATTCCATGTGAACTATTTCAAATCCTAAAAGATGATGCTGTGAAAGTGCTGCACTCAATATGCCAACAAATTTGGGAAACTCAGCAGTGGCCACAGGACTGGAAAAGGTCAGTTTTCATTCCAATCCCAAATAAAGGCAATGCCAACGAGCATTCAAACTACCATACAATTGCACTCATTTCACATACTAGCAAAGTAATGCTGAAACTTTTTCAAGCTAGGCTTCAACAGTACGTGAACTGAGAACTTCCAGATGTTCAATTTGCATTTAGAAAAGGCAGAGACACCAGAGATCAAATTACCAAAATCTGTTGAATCATAGAAAAAGCAACAGAGTTCCAGAAAAACATCTACTTCTGTTTGACTGACCATGCTTAAGCCTTTGACTATGTGGATCACAACTAACTATGGAAAATTCTTCAAGAGACAAGAGTACCAGACAACCTTACCCACCTCCTGAGAAATCTGTATGCAGGTCAAGAAGCAATAGTTAGAACCAGACACAGAACAATGGATTGGTTCAAAATTGGGAAAGGAGTACAACAAGGCTCTATATTGTCACCCTGCTTATTTAACTTACATGCAGATACACCATGTGAAATGCTGGACTGGAGGAAGCACAAGCTGGAATCAAGATTTCCAGGAGAAACATCAATAACCTCAGATATGCAGATGACACCATCCTTATGGCAGTAGGTGAACAGGATCTAAAGGGCCTCTTAATTAAGGTGAAAGACAAGAATGAAAAAGCTGGTTTAAAAGTCAACATTCAGAAAACTTAGATCATGGCATCCAGTCCCATTACTTCATGACAAATAGATGGGAAAACAATAGAAACAGTAACAGACTATTTTCCTGGGCCCCAAAATCACTGAAGATGGTGACTGCAGCCATGAAATTAAAAGACATTTTATCCTTGGAAGAAAAGCTATGACCAAGTTAGACAGCATATTAAAAAGCAGAGACTTTATGCAAGACAGCAAAAGGAACGCAGATGTGTAGAATAGACTCGTGGACTCTGTGGATGAGGGTAAGGGTGGGATGATATGGGAGAAGGGCATTGAAACAAGTTAATTATCATATGTCTAATCAATCGCCAGCCCAGGATTGATGCTCGGGGCTGGTGCAGTGAGATTTCCCGGGGGGAGGGAGGAGGGAGGGGGGTTCTGGAGGGGAAGCATATGTAAACCCATGGTGATATCATGACATTGTATGGCAAAAACAATATAAATAAATAAATAAAAGTACACTTTTACTTTACCAACAAAGGTCCATCTAGTCAAAGCTATGGTTTTTTCCAGAAGTCATGTATGGATGATGTTGAGCCATAAAGAAGGTTGAGCACTGAAGTAGTGATGCTTTTAAACTGTAGTGTTGGAGAATACTCTTGAGAGTCTCTAAGACTGCGAGGAGATCAGTCAATCCTAAAGGAAATAAATCCTGAATATTCATTGGAAGGACTGATGGTGAAGCTGATGCTCCAATACTTGCCCACCTGAGGTGAAGAGCTGACTCAGTAGAAAAGACCCTGATGCTGGGAAATACTGAAGGCAGAAAGAGAGGGGGATGACAGAGGAGGAGATGGATGTCATCACTGTCTCAATGGACATGAGTTTGAGTAACCTCCAGGAAATGGCGAAGGTTAGCAAAGCCTGGCTTGCTGTAGTCCATGGAGTCACAAAGAGTCAGACATTGCTAAGCTACTGAACAACAATGGCCTGCTTCTAGTTTCTTAATCAGTTGTCCTACAAATAGAAAACAACAGAGACCTGTTTAAGTGACTTTTTTTAATAATACTCCCCTTCTCTACACCTTATAACTGTTCCCAATCTATTTTAAAGTCAATTCTTTGAAGCAGAAAGCTAACAGTTATTTGAATACTTGATTAATATTTGACACTACTTATTTCCCCAATCATATCACTCAGAATTCTGTCCCCTAAAAATAACAAGCCTCCTGCCTGTTTTCTACCATTCCTTCAGAAATCAGCTTCAAGTTCAAATCTTCCCTAAAGCTATTCCAGATAAGACAAATGCCCCCTCCCATGCATGTATATCCACTCCCTCATGTGCACACATAAATACCTATAACTGATCAAGTATGTGTATTGTGGGCTTTTTTAATTGACGGTGGAGTTGCATTTATTATACTTCAATCCTTTGTAAACATATGTGAAATATTGTAAACTAGAAGGCCTTTGTAAATTTCAGTTGCCATCCTCTTTATTTTCTTCTGATTATAAGCACCTTGAGGGCAGTGTTGCCATTTTTAGTTCACCACCTGGCTTGTTATGGTTTTTCTAATATGGCAGGTGTTCAATAAATCCCATTGAATAAGGATCTGTGGTTGACTGATTAACTTCTTGGCAAGTGAAACATATTTAATATTCCCCTTGAGTTCACAAATGGTTTATGCACTTCACAAAGGACCATACTCAGAATCATTCTGGCCTTATAAGCATATGACCAACAACTTTTTAAGTACTACAATGTTAAGGGGCCCTAAAATGAAGACTGTCTCCTATCCACATGGAGTGCTTTCGTTTATATTACCCTATTATTGTACACATATCAGACTGGAATATGGTCTACATACTGGAACCGCCAACCTCCAACCAAGCAGTCTTGCACTGGTCTCTGTGTGCTCTGTGTTCTTTGTGAATCACGGATTAGAACTGCAGCCTTGCTGACCTGCAATAAAACTCACACGTTTCCTTAAACATATGCTACTATACAATGAATTTCATTGAAGGAAAAAGTGAACATGAATTCTTCCTGACTGATTCTTTTCAGCTTTGGGGGACTATGGTTAGTAAGATCAAATAATGCCAGTTATGTCAGGTAGTGCCAGGAACTTCAGGTCTCCATAAATTCTGATCCTGGAAATTGCATGACAGAATTAGAAAGAATATTTTTCTCTGTCAAGACTTCAGACTTTTTTTTAAACTTTGGGCCCTTCTACTCAACTTTCTGTTACTTCTCAGACAAAGCAAAAGCAAAAGTCATATTTAAAGAGAGGAAGTAGCACAACATAAATGGCTGGAAATAAAGCTCACTACTGGAAAATGCCCTTTCATAGTTTCCATTAGAATATCACCCTGTGTTTTCTTTTTTTTCCTTTTTTATAAGACCAGGTTGTGGAAAATAAGTATCATCTATAAACACACGAACATAGGATACAGGCTAATTCTTCTTAAGATTATTATATGGGAGAATTCTAAAATCAGCTTCTGTAGATACACTGTCATTTTCAAAGTTTTTTAAGAAACAGGATCTTATTTATCTATGACCAAAAAAACACTGCTACAGAACTCAATTTTCTCACCATACAGCAGAGGTATATACATGCAAGTATTATTAATTCTGTTTGCGTTTTTCTACACAAAAACCCAGAGGAGGTAATATCTCAATTTTAAAATATACACATTTCATATACACTTTCATCCATTTTCTCAAGGAAATATTTCCACAAGTTACATAATATTCATTTGCTTCTATCCTAAACACCTTCAAAGCACTTCTAATTTTCTTGACTTAATGATAGTAGACAGTGATGAGGGAAAATAATTTTATCCCATTATTAATTATGGTATTGATTTTAATATTCTTTAAAAATCATTTAAAAATTAATCTACTTCAGCTTTTAAGAACAGTTTTAAGTTTACAGAAAAATTGTGCAGAAAGTACACAGAGTTCCTATATATTATTCCCTTCCCCAGGTTCTCCCATTATGGACATCTTGCTTTGGTGTGGCACATTTCCATACACTTTTAAAATACTGGATAAAATGAATATTAAGGACTAGGCTACACTTAATAGATACTGAAAGTGCATTATTTTTAAAAGAAATTTTACCTTTAGTACACAAAAGAGACATATATACAGTTGTGATATATTTTTCTATAAAAGATATGAATAGAACATACATAATCCTTCCCATTTTCATGTTTTATAAACTTTTAAGTCTGCTCTGAAGCTTTCTTTTAAAAATATATGCACACAACAGTTTGTTTATTTTCTGAGGCCTGCATGGGCCTTTTACTTCACAGTGTGCTAACTGCTCTGACTCTGGCCCAGGCTCTTTGCTGGGCTGCTTGCCTCTCTCCGCCTGCTACATCTGTGTTTACATGTATAGCAGGATCACTCAGAGCCCTGCTGCAGATCCTTTCAGCTTCCTTCAGGACTAGGCCTCAAGGAATCTAACCTAAGTCCAAGTCACCCAGATTAGTTACTCTAAAAACCTTGCCCTGTTTTACACCAGTCAGAAAGGCTGCAATCCAAAAATCTACAAGCAATAAATGCTGGAGAGGATGTGGAGAAAAGGGAACTCTCATACACTGTTTGTGGGAATGCAAACTAGTACAGCCACTATGGAAAACAGTGTGGAGATTCCTTAAAAAACTGCAAATAGACCTGCCATATGACCCAGCAATCCCACTGCTGGGCATATACACCGAGGAAACCAGAATTGAAAGAGCCACGTGTACCCCAATGTTCATCGCTGCATTGTTTACAATAGCCAGGACATGGAAGCAACCTAGATGCCCATCAACTGACGAATGGATAAGAAAGCTGTGGTACATATACACAATGGAATATTACTCAGCATTAAAAAAAAATTCATTTGAATCAGTTCTACTCAGGTGGACGGAACTGGAGCCTATTATCCAGAGTGAAGTAAGCCAGAAGGAAAAACAACAATACAGTATACTAACGCATATATATGGAATTTAGAAAAGTGGTAATGAGAACCCAGCATGCGAGACAGCAAAAGGAACGCAGATGTATAGAACAGACTTGTGGACTCTGTTAATGAGGGCAAGGGTGGGATGATATGGGAGAATGGCATTGAAACATGTTAATTATCATATGTGTAATCAATCGCCAGCCCAGGATTGATGCTCGGGGCTGGTGCACCGAGATTTCCCGGGGGAGGGGAGGGAGGAGGGAGGGGGGTTCTGGAGGGGGAGCATATGTAAACCCATGGCGATATCATGTCACTGTGTGGCAAAACTAATTAAAAAAAAAAAAAAAACCTTGCCCTGGTTGGATCTCCCTTTCACTGGCATTTTGATGCAAAATCACAGGCAACCTATTCCCTCAACTGAGGATACAAGGTTTGTAGAGGTGCGAATTCAAAACTTTGTTGATAAATTACTGTACAAGACCTTCACTATTCATTTTTATCCAGAGACAGTAAAATAGTAAAGAGTGCTTAATTTTGTTCCAAAAACAACACTTTTTGCTGCAGGATAAAACTCTCTGCAGTGCCAAATTGAAATTAATCTTGCTCAGTTGATTATTGAATGCCGCCCCAAATTACTCAGTTGGAGTTAAACACAGATAGTCTTCCTATTTAAGAGTAGAAAATCCAAATTCATATACCAGTGTGTAATGTCAGCAACACAGGTCTGACACAGAGGAAGGGACAAAATGGTAGAGATTACAAGTCAGATCCACAAACAAAATTAGATTAAAGGTAGTTGGTTGGAGAAGGAAATGGCAACCCACTCCAGTATCCTTGCCTGGAAAATCCCATGGACAGAGAAGCCTGGTGGGCTATAGTTCATGAGGTCACAAAGAGTTGGACAGGACTTAGCAACTAAACAACAATGTGGACTTGTCAGTTTCTGTTATATGGGTACTATAAGAAGCTAAATAATTAAAAGCTTTATTTGTGATAAACAAAATAGTTGGTGTCTTATCCCTATTCAAATAAATCAAAGATATCACTTATTCCAATATGGAATTCTTTAAAGTAAGAACTTATTTGTCAAAATACATTTAGAGGTAACACTTTTAATTCAAAGAGCTAACTAAAGCACAAATAAATTCATAAAATGCATTTCACATGACATGGGAAAGAGTCACATTTACGAAATGATATACGTGTATGTTACATTTTTAATCTTTAGTAGTTTTTATAAAACTCATCAGGCTTCATTTGTCTCCTGCCTGTTCCTATATAGCAGTGAGATGAAATACGTCTTTTGATAATTGACTTTTGTTTGGGAATAACTTCATTGACTGTTGTTTGCTGTCATTGCCAGTGATTCAACATCTGTATCATATACTTTGTCTTCAAAATGTTGCTCAACAAACTTACCTAACCTATACAGAATATCTGAGAATTAAAGCAACATTATTAGTAGTCTTGAAAGTCACTTACTGCTCATAACCAAATATTTCCACTAAAATTCAGTGTCATATGGTGGAAACAGCGTACATTATGTCTAGATGGTAAAATTCCATTCTGTTGAATGTTGGTGCCACTTTTTTCAATGGCTTATGCCAATATTGCTGCTGTTACTACTGCTGCTAAGTCACTTCAGTCGTGTCTGACTGTGCGACCCCATATATGGCAGCCCACCAGGCTCCCCCGTCCCTGGGATTCTCCAGGCAGGAACACTGGAGTGGGTTGCATTTCCTTCTCCAATGCATGAAAGTGAAAAGGGAAAGTGAAGTATTTCAGTCGGGCCTGACTCGTAGCGACCCCGTGGACTGCAGCCTACCAGGCTCCTCCGTCCATGGGATTTTCCAGGCAAGAGTACTGGAGTGGGGTGCCACTGCCTTCTCCAATACTAGGGTATCAGAAAGCCCATTTACCTCTAGGAAAACCCATTGAGGGCTGATTCAAGGCAAGAAGGAAAGGTCTCTTTGTTGTGCGTCACGGTGGTTCCACATTTATTCTACCGATGAAAAGACTGGGCCTAGCATGTCCACTTTACAACCCGTTGCTCCTCTTACCTGCTCTGAGGAGCATCTGGCTTCTAGGCAGGGCCATTTCTATCATAGCTTCTGCCACCATCCAGCTCCCTGGACAGTCCCCAACAACTTGTCTACTCTTGGCTTTTCTAAAGCTGCAGAGCTACTTTCTCTTATATTAGTTTTCTCTCACCCTTACTTTCACTAGGATCCCACTTAATCTAGCCTTAAGTTCAGGCTTCTGATAAGTGACTCAACTAAAAGTATTAATTTTGTATCAGAAAGTGCAATAAGCATTAGGAAACCGAGAATCATTACACGCTGATTTTCACTGAAAGAATGCTTTTTTTATAGTGAAAAAGTATGATAACAGAGGACAAGTAATAAATGCCTCATATCATATGAGAATTTACAAGTATCTGAGAAGTTTTTTATTTGTTTTGCTTTTATTCAAAGGAAATTCCAAATCCTACTGCACATTTCACAAGCAGCTTAGGATAACAAAAAAAAATGAAATAACTACTTCAATCTGCTTTTCTTGAAAACCTCGATAGATACATATGTGCAAAGTTTAAAAACCCTTGGTTAACTAATGCGTCTCATTTTGATCGTTTTTCTTTTGAGTTCAAATTTAATCTACTTGCAATGCAGGAGACCCAGTTAGGTCCTTGGGTCAGGAAGATGCCCTGGAGAAGGAAATGGCAACCCACTCCAGTATTCTTACCTGGGAAATCCCATGTACAAGAGGAGCCTGGCAGGCTACAGTTCATGGGGTCACAAATAGTTGGACATGACTGAGTGACTAACACTTTTTCTTTAATCTACTTGAACAAATTAACTAAAGTTACAGTTTTGTTTTTGTTGTAAAGTGTAATATTCAAATTCTCTTGCCCCAAATAATAATCATTTTATAAAAACTTAGTAGCATTCTAAAGAGAAAGAAAAGCATCAAAGGCAAAATTTACAGATATTAGGTACAAGAAGGATTCTGAACAAATTTATATGATTTGTTGGGGAACCAGGTAATTTTTTTGAAAATTATGTCATCTGTTAAAAAAGGGTCATGTTGATACTTCCAAAATAAAATTGCTTAAAAGAGGGAAGTTTATTTGTGGGATGAAGCTGTGTTTTAACCTTAACTCTTTTTTCTTGGTTAATCAAATAACCTCTGATTCTTGCTAATGTTTGAGACAGATGAAAACTTTCTCTGCCAGTAAATAAATATTTAACACATGAAGGAATAAAATTAAACTGTCCAATGGAACAATGAACAAATGAAGTATTCAATTAACTTTCTCCTTAATTTTCCCATCCAAAGCTCCTTTTCTGAGTAAATCCCTCTGGCCATAAAATTCACTGAATCTACTATACAACAGATAAGTTACAAGGATCCCAAATAATTGATTTAGAAGGTTGTTATATTGCTATTAATATTTTGAAAAATTGTGTTCAGTCACTTCCAACACTTTGAGACCCTATGGACTGCAGCTCGGCAGCCCATGAGATTTTTCTTCACAGGAATACTAGAGTGGGTTGCCATTTCCTCCTCCAGTGACCTTCCTTATCCAGGGATCAAACTCATGTCTCTCACATCTACTGAACTGCAGGTGGTTTCTTTATTACTAAGCCATAATCGTTAGTCATACAGCTGATTTTATACCTTTTTTCTCCATTTTACATTAATTAATTTACTTCCCTCTTACTTTTATACTATGACCACATTATTCACCTGTTCTTAGCTCTGGTAAAAGTTAACAAAATATTTTTTCCTAAAAGCAATATATGTGTTTGGTAGAATGTAAATAGTAGAATGGATAAAAGGATTTTTATCCTCAAGATATTTCCTCACTCTTATTTTTCTTATATCTGAAGGGGAAAAAGGTATATCTACACTAGTTTTAAAATTTTTCCTGTACCCTGAAGATCTTCCAGCTGTCTTGAAAGAAGGAAACTTTGGCTTTTGACTCTTTTTCCTGTCTTATGGACAACAGCCCGGCTGCTTTCATAAACAGTGGCCAGCTGTTCAGCTTTTAATACTACTCAACAATCTCCTACTTTTCACAGGGGAAACATCTTGACTGAATTCTTTTCTCCTGCCTAAGTTAAGAAACTCATTGAGAATTTTGACTATAAAAGCTTCTTAAACCAAGACACTCAAAAACTGTACTCAGCTGCTGGTCTGAACCTAGAAGTCGCCTCTAAGTTTCAACCACCTCCTTATGGTTTATTAAGCAGATTGTTCTGAAATGTTTCTGAATTTTTAGAATAAGAAACTATTACAGAAACAGAACAGCTGAAGGACAAGCATTTGCTAGGTACTTACGAGAACTAGCCAAACCATGTAAAATTATCACATGCAATTAGCAAAGTCATCAATGTAGAAATGTTATGGAAATAGCCAGTGCTTCAAGTCTTCACCATCTGTTCCACCAAGAACAGAAGTACAGTTAAACAGGGTGGGAAAACTTATTGTCAGAAAAGTCTGCCTCAAAGAATGATTAGAACACAAGGAATACAAAGCCCTAATCACATAGGAGTTGAAATGCTTTATTTATTTAAATGAAGACTTACTGTAAAGTTTGAAAGAGAAAAGAATGAAAAAAAAAGGAATAAATAAAAACACAAATAAATTTGTCAAAAGATAAAAATAATTTTTTCATTAGTTGTTTCAAATTGAAGAACAATACAAATTATGTTCAAATAAAATATTTTTGTGCAAAAACTGTCAGGTGAAGAAAATATCACTATTGTAATAGAACACACGATGAGAGTAAACATTCTGTAAAGATCTCTTATTCTTATCAAAGAGTGTTTATGGATATAGAAATGGACATAAACATTGATCTAGAGATAGTTCCGTCTTAAATGTACAGTATCATGGTGGTGATAGTTTAGTTGCTAAGCCATGACTGAGTCTTGTGACCCCATGGACTATAACCCACCAGGCCCCTCTGTCCATAAGATTTCTCAGGCAAGAATACTGGAGTGGGTTGCAATTTCCTTCTCCAGGGGATCTTCCTGACTCAGGGATCAAATGTGGATCTTCTGCATCACAGGCAGATTCTTTACTGCTGAGCCACCAGGGAAGCCCGTACACTATCATAGCCAGTGATTACACTGGGATGGAAGTGAAAATGAGGTGAGAGGGGAAAACTGAAAAATATTTTCCACATGGTATTTCAAATATTTAATGAATAAAATTCCCAAAAAGAAAAACTTTAAACTTTACTCACTCAATATGATGAATTACTTTTCAAGGAAATACATAGAAGTTAAAAAAAAAAAAAAAAACACTTTCTAACAGGTAAAGGTGTTACGTGAAGTCTAATGTAATTCAGTCTATGTCTTGTGATGTTATGGGCGTATTTTCTTTACTAAAGCAATACCTATAAGTTAGCATTTCCACAGGGAGCTTTGAACTAGGAACTTTAGCAAATGGAAAGGATAAGTATCAGAGGGTTTCCTGCTAAGTAATCTAAAGTGTCAACAGAGTGAGAAGTTTAAGCATCCTGAAGTGTTTTAAAATAAGATTATGGGCACTTTTTCTGAAAATTTATAACTGGGTCAATTGGATCAACCAATTGATTGGTTTAAAAGAGTTTGATTTTTAAAAATTTATAATTCAGGTATCCTATCATTTGTTAAGGGCTTCCCAGGTAGCTCAGCTGGTAAAGAATCCACCTGCAATGCAGGAGACCCCAGTTAGATTCCTGGGTCAGGAAGATCCTCTGGAGAAGGGACAGGCTACCCATTCTAATATTCTTGGGCTTCCTTCCTGGCTCAGCTGGTAAAGAATCCACTTGCAAATGCAGAAGACCTGGGTTCTCTTCCTAGGTTGGGAAGATCCTCTGGAGAGGGGAAAGGCTACTCACTCCAGTATTCCAGCCCAAAGAATTCCATGGACTGTATAGGCCATGGGGTCACAAAGAGTTGGACATGACTGAGTGAAAAGACAGACTACTTTAACAAAAAAAAAAAAAAACTTCTTGTCTCTGATTTAAATTGTCCTTAAAATTTAGAATGTACAACTTCCAGCAACTATGGATCTGTCATTAAAGTATCCTCTCACAAAGAAAGAGCTGAAACATCAAAAGTAATTCAAAACTTTTGAAGAATAATACTAGTTTAGGTTTACATAAGATTTATCTATGTATGAAACACTTTAACAGCCATCATATTATTTGATTCTCTCATCAGCTCTGTGAAGTTGAGAAGCAAATATCATTTTTCCCATTTCCCAGATGAAGAAGCTGAGGCTCCAAATGACTTCTTATCTTGTCTTAGAACAATATGCTAATTAAACTGTGAGACTTGAGTACCAAGCAGTCTCATCTAACCTTAATAATCCTTCATTGCTACATAATCTGCCAAAACATCTATGTAATGGGAGATGAAGGGTGACCAATTATTAAAAATACCAGAAATTAATGGACTGCTTTTGTTTTCTAAAATTAAAACTTTTCTTTTGGTACAAAGAAACAAGATAATTTAAGAGTAGAACATGTAAAAAAATTTTCATTAATTTGATTCTTTTCCAATTCAAGAATTTTACTAAAATGGCTGTTGTGAATGACTGTAAAGAACTTTCTCTCTCTTACTACACACAAACACACATTTTATATATATATATATATATGTGTATATATATATATAGATATTCATATCAAACGTATGAGAAAG